>JANVCQ010000006.1:33994488-34044745 GCA_025531925.1 Erythroxylum plowmanianum | reverse complement strand
TTAGTGTTTTGTATAATTCAGTTTAATTATGTTGATGCCATGCGAGTATTTAGTGATCGTTTTGATAGTAGCACTTCCTTGCTGTGGGATATACGTCGGAATGACCCACGGGCGTCCCGGTGCGTACCCTACGGTGAGGGGTCGCTACAATTCATGTGCATGAGCATATCACATAATGCATGAGCATGAAACGCATTTCTAATCTCCCAGTGAATCTCTCACATTTACAATTTTAACTTTAACATGGGTAACGAGATGTTATATTAATAAGGAGGCATAATTATGGTTTTACAAAGTGAAGCAAGAGAATGCATGTATGGATTAAGGTACATTTATAAGGGTAAGACTGCATAATACTGAACTTCTCTAAACTCCACGTTTCAGTAAGACTTGCACTGGAATATTAAGGAGTCATTTGGTTCCACTTATATATATATATATTGTTATAGTTTTCAGTTTTAGGTTTTCTTTTTCTATTTTCAGTTTTTGTTTCTTTCAAATAAAAATAAAAACTTGTTTCGTTGTTAATGTCAATATATTTATGTTTTTATCGCAGATAATAATTATATATTAGATAAAACTTGAAAATAAATTATTTTTAATTAAATAAATTTATTTTAATCTCTTATATAATATTTATTAACAGATTATTAATTAAATTATTTTTAGTTTATTAAAATAAATAATTTATATTTTTAATTTTATTTATAAATTACTATGTATTTGAAATATATTTTAATTATTAAATCAAATCTTATTTGAAATTTTTATATTTTGAAAAATTAAAATTAACTAATAATTATAAAATTTAATTTATTTATAAAATTAAATAAAATTATTAAGCAAAATTAAATGATTCATATTTCTTATTAATAAATAATATTAAATTAAATTATTCATAATTCTTATTAAAAATTAATATATATTAAATAATTTATATTTAGTTGATAGTAAATTAAATTATAAAAATAAAAAAACAAAAACTACCTTTTATGATTTTCAGAAAGAATCTAAAACAAAAGTTAAAAACTAAAAATTAAAAAAATTTATTTACTGTATTTAAAACAAAAAATTAAAATTAAAATAACCTTTTAATTTTTTTAATTGGTGTAGTGTAGTAGTTGGGATTTGACTTAAAGGAAAATAAAAAGGAAATCGGAAATTACAAACTGAACTTGGTAGTACAATGGATTGGCTTCTTGTTGATCTTATTCCCTCGTAATCATATGTTCATCACATCCATTGTCCTCTCAATGTTAATTAATTGATTAAATACTTAATAAACAATTCATATTTGGTGGACCTCACCATCCACCTAAAATACCTTACTTTCCATGCGCCACGGAAGGCGGTTGAGAAAAATACTTGAGGCATGTAACTATGTGTCAGAACAAAGAGGCTGCCCTCTGCCCGCACGGGTAGCTCAACTGGTTATTAGTAAGAAAGTTGAGTGCAAAAAGTCTCAAGTTTGAGTCTCAGCAGTGACAATGTGAGAGTTCATCTAATGTGGTGATTCCTTGTGCACACAAAAAAAAACGACCGCTTTGCTAATAACTTAAGTGAAATTAAACCGTGATTTACCACCCTCACAATTCTGTCGGGCCAAAATATGAAGGCGCTTAGAGTGGTCGATTCCACCTTTTAAGTACAAAAAAGAGGCTGCGCTCTTCCTGCTCCCGCTACGCTCTCTCCCCGCACAACCCCGTATTACTTTTACATGGATTACTATCCCCTGCTAGCACTCCCACTGTAACAGTACAGCACCTACCCTTGCATCGAACGCTATCATGAACATGCGAATTAGATGTACAATATTAGAACGAGCACGAGCGCAGGAGACAATAGCGGCTAATTTAAATTTTCAAAATGCCACATCGCTTTTATTTTAGACATGCTTGGTTAAAAATTTAAAATAAAATAAAATAAAATAAAATATTATTATATTATTTAAAAAGAAATTTATGACAGCACGAAATGAAAAAAAAATTATATTACATCATATTTTATTCTAAATAATAAAAATAAAAAATTACATGTTCAAAATAAAACATAAAATAATAAATAATTTTACACGAAATTATATTATAACCGTTTTATTAAAACAGTATTTTATCATATTATATCATAAACCTTTTTATATATTTTAAATAATAATTTTTAATATTATATTTTTTCTATAAACTATTTTATTCCGTTACATTTCATTAACTAAACGTAGCATTAGGTAATGTAGCATGGAGCGGGTAGAGTACAGAGTAGAAGAAGTAAGCTTTAGATCATATTTCCTTTGTTTCCAAGCTTTTGGTTACTGATGGTGCTTCCTCTCTCTCTCGCTCTCTATTTTGATATACTCTTATTTTTATATAAATTTGTTAGCTTTATATTACTCTCATAGTAGGTACATTGTTGTCTTAGTTTTTGTTATCCTTTTTGATGTAGGATTGGTAGATTTGAGTCTTGTAGGTTCAACATTTGTCAGGTAAGTCACAGATCTGTTGAAAACGGAGCTTCATTTTGCTTCTTCAAACTTTGCTATTAGTTTATGCTTGCTTTTGCAGCACTCTCTTTCTTGTAATTTGTTCTTACCAATTCTATCAGATCTTTGGTTTTCGGAACTATCTTTATTACTTATTCTTTCTCCAAGTCATTCCTTTTTAGGGTTATTTGTTTCATTGCCGTGCCATTGTTAATTATTTAATGGCAATCAAGTGTGGACTATGGAGTGAGCTTTTACTAGTTAATTTGGGTTTGCTACAACTTACTTTAAGAACTGTTGGGCTTGGTCGAGAATTTGGGAATTTTCTAGTATGTTATGGTTCTCTTCCCCTGTTTGCTTGAATTGTATTTCATGTGATTTCTTCATCGTTTGATGCAATGGCTTGTAGATGGCTTTCGTTATTTGGCGTCAATTTTACAGTGTGGGTTGTGACCTTCCAAACTTGGTGTATCTTTGCGGGAGAATTTTTTTCATGATTTATGCTGTTCTCCATATTTGAATGATCAAGTGGCTGTGAAAGGCTTGGACATTGCATCTTGATCTGAATTATGCAGCACTTTTCTTTAGGGATATGGTTTTATGGTTCTTTAACTGCCAAGTTATTGAATGATGCAGGCACTTGGTTTCGACACTGACTGGTTACTGTTCTTTCTTCTTCAGCTATGGGAAAATCACCAGCAAAATGGATCAAGAATGTCCTTTTTGGAAAGAAGTCTTCGAAATCTAATACTGCAAAAGGGAGGGAGGTAATGGTGTGCTTTGCAGCAAAGGAATGTCTGATGATCATAGGAAATTGATATATTAATGAATGCCAAAATTGGGAGTTCATGATTGTATCCATGGCATATTGTTCAACTCATTTTGTGTCTGGAACCAATTGGAAAATTCTTTGTGAGGTTGTGGTTTTAGGATAGTAGTAATGGGGAGTTATTGTTTCCCTTGAGATAATTTTTGGAATGAGTTCCTTATGACCAAATTCTTGTTCAAATGGCAACAAGACCTCTAAAATTCAAATTTGATTGTGGTCAATATTGCCTGTTATTTTCTTGTTCTACTTTTTGGGCTATTATTTCACTAAGACTTGCCTACATGATAGTTGACATTTAACTGAGGATATGTAAGTCACCCCTATGTATTCTGGTTTTTAATGAATGACTTCTGCAGAAATTTGGAAGTGAGAAAGAGGTGGTTGTTGCAAAAGTGTCAGACGCTAATCTGTCTTTAATTCCTCCTGTGGTCTCACATGCAACCTCCAATTACAGTCATATAGAGCCGGAGAACAATGAAAACACAAACTTATCACATGATGCGGAAATTTTGTTACCAGGAAATCATAATACAAACTCCAGTGGATGTGGATCTCATGATCCACTTTCAGATGCTGAAAAGTCAAAACAAGAGAAGGCCGCAACACTGGCACAAGCTGCATTTAGGGGTTACTTGGTAATCTTCTTTTATTTGAAATAGTAATCCTTTAACAGTTCATTAAATATCTCATGCAAGGGCTCCATGTATGACATAAATCTAGAAGTGCGTCAAATTGTAAAAATTTTGTTGATGCTAAGCTGTATGAAAGTTATCATTTGCAGCTTCCACACTGATCTAACTTCATTATGTGAAGGCTCGCCGGGCATTCAAGGCCCTTAAAGGCATAATTAGGCTACAAGCACTTATCCGCGGCCATCTGGTTAGGAGACAAGCTGTTGCAACCTTGTGCTGCATGCTGGGAATTGTCAAGTTGCAGGCACTCGCTCGGGGAATAAAAGTTAGGACCTCAGAGATTGGGCAAGAAATTGAAAACAAGTGCAGCCAAGTAAAGCCTCTGGTAATTTCTCAAATTACTGCACCAATTGTCAATTACTCATCAAGAGAAGTCATCACATTTTAGCAGGGGGAGAGAGTGATTTAAGCCAATAAAGTGAAAAATTTATAGGACTTTGAATGAAAAAGAGAGAGGAAGGTAGCCAAATATCTCCATTTAGATTCCGCCCATGCGATTTTTCTTACTTTATCTCTATGTAAAATTGCTTATAGCCTATGGTAGGTCTATATGATTGCACACTTTTTTCTTATCATAAAGGCAGTTTGGTTTTGGCATAGATACTTTGTTTATTCTAGTAGGCTCCCTTTACGCTTGAGTAGAGTAAGTTACCTAAGCAAGTTGGAGCCCAATAAAAGTGGAAAGTTTTGCATGGGTTAAGTTAAGGCTTTTTGGTAAAAAAGGCAATTGGCTTAGCTCCGCAGTGAATCAGATATTGACTGGAGGGCTACCGTGGGGTGCTGGGTAGGCCGCCTAGTCATTTCAGGATAGGGGCCTGTCATTGTTAATATATTGAGCACAAGTTAAACTAATTGATTTCTTTCACTTTTCTTACCAATTGGTATTTCCCTTCTTTTTATTTTTGTCTTCAGGATGGCAAAGTAGCAGATTCTAATGGAGTTACTATGTCTATCCGGATGTCCAAGATATCAGGGAATGCTTTCATCCACAAAGTAAGTTACTGAATTATAAAATTGTACTTTGCCTATGCCATGCAATGGTAATCTGCTCGTGCTAAAGCCTAAGGAAGTTTTCGAAATCTCCAAGCAGTTGGTCAAATATCCCATAAAAATTGTGGATGAACTTTTGTGCAAAAATTTAGCCTTCAATAAAGGAACATGGAAATTGCAAAACACAAATCAAGAGGAAACTTAGCCTGTCATCTTTTGAGTTTCATGAATCAAAAATTCATGCTAGTTGTGCATATCATAACAGTGGAATACAGCGTTTAAGAGAAATGATTTCTACCCCTGCGTCTCAGACTGTGCTAAGTAACATGGTTTCTATATGCATATATGCCCTTTCATCATGATCAACACATGTAATGATGTTGAAAAGCTATTTCATTTTCCTATTAGTCAGATTATCAATAAGAAATTGCATATTCCAACGTTTTCCATCTTTATCTTCTGGTTTTGTTTCTCCAGATCCTTGTATCATCACCTACCGTGATGCCTTTGCATTTGTATTATGATTCTGTGGAACCAAATTCAGTCCCAAGCTGGTTAGGGCGCTGGTCAACAACCAATTTTTGGAAGCCAGTTCCACAACCTAAGAAAGTTCCACAGACAAAAACTCAGAGGAAGCATGCTAATGGGCAAATGGTAGATTCCGAAACTTGTAGGCCAAAGCGCAGTGTTCGAAGGGTTCCTGCTGCAACTGTCGACAATACCTTGGTACAGGCAACTGTTGAATTTGAGAAACCTAAGCGTCATTTCAGGAAGGTCCCAAATCTACCAGTTGAAGCAATGGAAGCAAATCCACAAAATGAACTTGAAAAAGTAAAACGTAACCTGAGAAAGGTCCACAACCCTGTCATAGACAACTCTAAGCCGTCAGAGGTTGAAGTTGAAAAACCAAAGCAAATCCCCGAAAAGGCATTGGGCACTGCAAGTGATAATATGTTGGGGCAGCTCATCAATAATTCAGTTGAGAAGATGAAGAAAGATACAATTTTCATGACCAGCAAACCAGATTTGGTAGAAAACAAGCCAATCTTGATATCTTCTGATTTGCCAGATGTACCAACAGCTGCAGAGCCTGTCGAATTGAATGAGAAATCAGAATTACTGCTTACTGAGGAAGTGTTTGTTGAGTCAAAGCCTGAAGTGGAGACTGATAGCGTTGATGTGAATACTCCCTTGACAAATCGAGAGTTAGGTGCTACAGAGGACCCAGCTAGTCATGAAGGTAACAAATCTGGGAGGAAAGGTTCTAGTCAAACAAAGCAAGAGCATGTAGAGAATTGGCCACATAGCAGTCCAGTGATTCCTAGCTATATGGCAGCTACTGAATCTGTGAAAGCTAAACTGAGAGCACAAGGTTCCCCAAAGTTTAGTCAAAATGGGGTTGAGAAAAACAACATTACCCGACGTCATTCTCTGCCATCTCCAGCTAATGGCAAAGCTAGTTCCCAGTCACCAAGGGCACAAAGAGCACCCAATGCAAGTACCAAACTGGCAAATAAAGGTGACAAGTCATCATTGTCTTCAAGAGACGGGAACAGTAAGAATCAAACTTATAATTCCTAATAGTTACCGTGTCTTCTAACAGAAATTCTTCAAGTGCGGTTCACCTTTGTGATGAACTTCATATTTTATCGACCAAATCATTTCAGTTATTGAATATGTTTTCTTTTGAAGCTATTTTCCTAGTTAACTTGTTTAATATGTGCTAGATAAAATTGAACTTCTATTGCCTTCGACCTTATTTTCTTCGAGTCTTGGATGTTCGGATAGATCTAGACTACTTATTTTCTGATTATATGCTATTTTCAAGTCAAGAAACTCTTTTATTACGGCATTACACAGTTATACATTGTTTTCCCTTCTCATCATCAGAACTTAACAAATTCTTGGCTTTTTTAACTTCACAGCAAAAGGAACCCAGGTGGAATGGAGGAGGTAATACATCCCAACATTGGGTTTTGAGGGATCGGAATAAGAAGTTCTGATTTCATGGCAGTTGCTATCCGTTATTCTGGTGTAAAAGGTTTATGTTTGTATAAGTGGAATATAATCTATATTTTGAGGAGCGTGCGTCCTTTTCCCTGTTGAATGAATTGTGAGTGCATGTACATCATAGGACCTAGAATTTAGAATTTTCGTCATGTTCCTGCATTTGTACACAGAATTCTATACTTGTGCCTGGTTTATGACATGGTTTGTGGTTTTTTATAAAGGAATTCACCGTTCTTCTGCACTTTGTCCCGACTGTCCTGATGCAAGTCTGACCTTACAACTAAATTTACTTGGGCACATGTCGGTCAGTACTACACTCACTTAGATAACCACGACTACGTCTGAACTACCTAGAGCTTGAGTGTTATGACTCACGTAGGGGCTTATATCTATGAACATTACACAGGCATAGCATCAGTCCTTGCGAATCGAGCTGTAACAAGCTTGAAGGAAAAGTAGGTTAACTCTTAACAGTGGGTTGCGATAAAATGGGTCTCAAGACTCGGGGGAGGCTGGTCAACTCGGTTTTCCCTGCAGAGTGAATTATTACATCATCAACGAATCCACGGGCATCAGAACTATAAGAGCTATTACTCGACCGTTTAATTTGACCAAATAAATCCATTACATAACTATATCTGCTCAATTTCTCAGTCTTTCTATCATAAATGCCGACCTTTCCATTCTATAGATAATGTAACAACAGTATACATATCAAATCCTAATAAGCCTTGTATCCTGGATATAAACGTTACTACTAATGTGACTGACAACTAATGTTGTGTGAGAAAATATGAAAAAGCAGGGTCAAGAGTTCAGAAAGTGATTATGCGTCGAGAAGAACCGGTCCTATGAGTCTGATTAAGTTCGATCACAATCCCGTGAACTGGTGCTCGCCTCCCCAAAATGTTTCTGCTGGAAGGTGGAGCAGCAGAAACAAGTGTCTGAGCATTGGGGGGTATAGGCATTTCTGCAGAATGCCCAGAAATGCAAAGCGTACCAGTATCATCTTGCTCCCAGTATACTTCAACCATAATGCCTCTAGGATTCTCTGCAGTTTCTGTTCCTGGGACGCCCACAAACTGAGCCCCTACGGGTATCTGCATGTAAATAGAAACCAAAAAGATGCAGGATAGTCAATTTCATGACCATAGACATTTCCCTGTCCACAACATTCCATAGAAAGTGTTCCAGTTCCACTATCGTTACCTGTACCGAGGCTCCAGATGTTAGGGTCAGTGTAACTAAACGCCCCTCAGCTGTAGCATTTTCCAGCTCAGCCTGTTTTGCAATATTCAAGAAAACTTCCTCAAGAGTGGCAAGGCCAAGTTGGATATCAGATATCCCGAATTCATTTTGTCTGTCCTCGAGTTCCGTAAAGAATTGCTGTTGAAGCAACGGGACATAAGAAAAATGCCACAATGAAATGACCATCTACATGGATTTAATCCAGCTAACTACCTACCATCTACCAGTATAGTTTACCTCAGCTACTGTGAACGTAGTCTTTAAGGTATCATAATTAATCAAAATGTAGACTTGAAACAAAGCAAGAATTTAAGCAACTCTTACCGTTAAAAGCCTCTCTTTATCATGCGGAATGACAAAAGTCAGGAAAGATCTGGCCTCCTCGGCAGGACTTACATCCAAACGCTGTCATTATAAACCAAATTAAAAACTAAAGCTGTATATGATAAATAACAAATTCCATTGTGTAGTTTACTCGACCTACATCCTTAAAGAATTTCTTCACAGGCTCACGGTCAATTGGGAGTTCTTCAGGGATATACGAGGGAGTGTTTTCACCAGTGGTTTCAGAAAAGCTGATATTAGCAATAAAACCAGTACCAAATCTTGATTTCAACCTGATTGATGTTCCTATGCACCTAAGCCTACCCTTGGCCATGATTCCAATGCGATCACTTAGAATATCGGCTTCTTCCATTGAATGTGTTGTTAAAACAATGGCACGACCATTCTTTGCATTTTGTATTATATCCCAGACATGCCTTCTTGATATTGGATCCATACCTGTTGTCTAAAAGGAGAAAAGAAGATTTAGACAAAAAAGTGTTGTTAATTCAAATCAACAACAAATTTGAATCAATTATGATCTTGATACCGGTTCATCCAGAATGACTAATTTTGGGTCGCCAATGAGAGCTATTGCAACACTGAGGCGACGCTTCATTCCTCCACTATAGCTCCTGGTTCTAATTTTGGCAGACTCAGTGAGTCTCACCTTCGCTAGTAGCTCCTCAGCGACCTACAGTATTACAAGAAAAACATTGTTAAAAAATAGTTCCATTTTCAGGGAGTTCACAAATGGCAGATACAAAACACATCCAAATTATTATAACATCCAAATACATTTGCCCAGACAATGGTTAACCTTAAGTCGGTGGTAAGGAAAAGCATTGAGGATTCCAATAATAGTTGCATCTGGTACCTACCGAATTGACGGAATCTGGGGGCAGACCTTTGATATTGGCAAAGAGGTGGAGGTGCTCATCACCAGACAATGCATCCCAAAGAATATCAAACTAGAATAAAACAAGAGTCAGGCACAGTATAAACAAACTATGTATTTAAGAGTTTGGAGAGGACAAAATAATGCTTACATCCTGTTGACAACTGCAACTAACAAAGGCACACTATCATGCAGAAAAGTATATCAATGCACAATGCACTCATAAGTCTGTATATAAAGATAGAGAGAGCACCTGAGGACAAACTCCAATGATCTTTTGAATGTTTGACATACCAACAGAGCTTCTGACGGAATATCCATAAATCAAAGCTGTAAGGAAGACATTTGAGAAGATTGCCTGCAGTAATTGGATCAACCAATTAAAGAAAAGGGACTTAGCTATATACCATCTCCACTAGTCACAGGTGTACTGCCAGTCAAACAATTGATTGCCGTAGTTTTACCAGCACCATTAGGTCCAAGTAGGCAAAACAGCTGATCTTTTGAAAAATTTACCCATAACCCCTTCAAGTAACATGTAAACCACGAGTGTCAGTAAATTCAAAAAATAAATTTTACCCATAGAAGAAAAACCATTTTAGTGTGTTCAACACCGTAATAATTTGCACCTTGTGAGGACCAGTCTTATTCTTAACAAAGGATATGATACCAGAGAATCACTAAATTAGAGTAGTTTGGAAAAAAATTCTCTCCTTTCATTTAACACAATCACACTGATTAATTCAGAACTATATTCCACTGGCTCTGCAAGACAAATATAAAGTGTCAAAAATTACATAAACAAAAATTTATCTACCAGTCATGTAGCCGATCCCATCATAGCTATGATCACAGTGTCTCTTAAGGCATTTCTCATCAAAATGTGGCAGTAAGCACCATATAAAGATCATCATTGCAAATATATATTTTGAGGAAGTTATATACAGGGACGATAAATTGGTGGTCCTATTATAAATTATATACAAAATCACAAGAATGGAATTAAGAAAATGGTACTCTGTTCTTGTTCATGGAGTACCTGGGGTGGGTTGTAAAAATTGACTTTTTTCTGCTCACCTTGAGTGCTTGGTAAGGTGGAGTCTTCTTGCATTTACAACAACCAATATTTCGGGTGCCAGCAAATGTCTTAACAAGCCCTCGTATCTGAACAGAAACATTTGGATCAACTGTTCCTTCCCTTGTATCTTTTTTGACAATGTTTTCCTCTTCAAGGACATCTTCGTCATCTGGAGAAATTTGCTCATGCTGTGGGACTAAACCTATGCAACTATAAATGTCACCCTCTAAAAGAAAGGAGAAAAACTACAATTAGAACATTATCAAATGCAAGACCTATGAGCTACTGATTCAATCAGAAGCTCGATCACCTCTCACTTTGTTTCCAGATGTCCCTGACCAATACCCTGGCATTAAGAAGTAAAACAAAGGTTTTCTTACACCAGATGCATTTGGAAATATATTATCAAAGTAGATCGCCAAAACAAGCCAGACAAAGAAGGTGCTGATCAGCCATTTGTAGACATCATTCTGCCAAGAATATATATAAGTTACAAAATGGCTGATTAGAAATAAGTTAGTACAATAAATGTACCGAAAAGAAATAATTCAATAGAGAAATTGGAAAAGATAAGAATATTAAAGTGATGCTTAGAGAAAATGCAAATCCAGTCAGTTATTTAGCAAAGCTTTGAGATTTTACGCACAATTGTAATCACACATTCTGCATCATCTGGTAAACATTTAGCACGTCTACTCCAACTAATTCCAACAGCTTCCGGAGTATCGGTTGCATCAGCCAATTGCTTTACCGCAGATGCAAGAAGATTAGGCGGGTATAATGACCATATGTTTCGTAGGAATCTAGAAAATTGGCTCTTATATGGGAATCCAAACACAGTTACAAGCTGCAATATAAGAGTAACATATGTTACTACAATAAGCAGAGAACGGATATTTTTTGTTTCAAATGCTGTAGAGTAGCATGGCTCTTGAAGACTGTGGCTTTTGCTCATTACATAGCATTTGTGTTTCAGGAATCAATTACTGCTAAGTTGAAAACATGAAAACTGACAAACCTATTTGACGAGAGAAATCAGGAATCAATTATTGCTAAGTTGAAAAGTATAAAAACTAGCTAACCTATTTGATGAGAAAAACTTCAGTTGGGCTTATGATCCTAATTCTAATATAAAGCAAATGTTTAAAGAAGTGTGAAAAGCACATTATCTACTTCACTTCAATTGATCTCCATCTAGTTATTGAACAGTGAATGAAATATTTCAATTGGAATGTATTAAATCATGAGTTTGATTCTGCTAGACTCACGATTACATGACAATCAAGATTTTATTAAAAAGAGAATGTATTAATGGAGTCTTGCCTGTGTCAAAAAGCCAACAATAAATAAGGAGAAACCCACTGTGGTGGCTGAAGATGATTTGCTAACGAAGGCCGACAACATGAACGCAAAAGCAATCTAGCATCACAAAGAGAAAATTGAAAACTATTGTAGCTGCCTATAATCTTTATTAAATCCTCACAAAAGTACTAAAAGTCAGTCTCACCATATTAAACTGGAAAAGGAAGAAAACAAGAAAAACGACTGCAAAGTTGTTCTTGATGAAAAAATCAAACTGGAACATCATTCCAAAAAGAACCAGAAGAAGTGATGAAATAAGCACAAGAATCCCCTCCCATGTGACCCAGGAGAGCCAATAGGCAGATTCGTAAAGACCCATCATACTCATTGCCTGTGTAAGAAAACATGTAAATTGGAAATGAATTTAACATGGAGAACAAAACAATAAGTATAAAGAAGCTCAGCAACAGCCAGTAATCTAAGTCACTGTATAAATCCATAAAACAAGAAAGTAAAAACCTGACGAAGTTTGAGCTCTTTCTCTACAATCAAGGAACCTATTTGCAATACAAATCCGAACATGGCAAAGGCAAGGAAAAAAGATGGTCCTATCGATGCCAAGACAGAGAAAGTTTTTCGCGCAGGATGGGCGAACTCCTTAAATCCAAAATTCCAGCTAAAGTTTGAATCTAAAGAATTGGTCAGACAAAACAGGAAGTAAGTAACTTTTGCATCAAAATGTGGCAAAAATATCCAAACTTGGCATTTGATTTCTCTAAAATCCTACCTCCAAGAACAGAGCGAGCAATCTCACGCTCAGCTGCAATCTGAAGAGGGATTTGGAATTTGAAGGTAGGATCTTCAACTTGTCCTCGCAGTGAAGTTGTTGAGGAATTAGTCTGTAAACCATAACCGATAACAGTGGCATTGATTTCTCTAAAATGCAGTGCTCCTGGAGACCGCATAGGGTTGGTTAAAAGCCATGCATCTACTTCATCCGATGTCCGAAACGACATCACCTGCATAACCAAGAAAATGCTTTCAAGGCGCAAATTTACAGACTTTACAATGAACCCAAGCACAGAAATTATCAGAATTGAGCGACTGAAGTCAAAACTTGAAAAAGGAAATTCTCTTTGATCTGATACCTTACTCGCCGGAATTGGCCTGCTGGGGTTATTAGCCATGATGGAACGGACAATAGTATTAAGGCGTGAGCTAGAGTTGCCACTCCACAGAAAGTCGAAGCAAGGGGTTCGCATGTAGTACTTGTCCTCACAAGGTGGAATTGGAGGAGACACCAGAGTGAGGGGATCGGTAACGCTCTCGAAGGCGGTGGTTTGAGAGTTGCGAGAACTTGTGGCTTTGTCAATACAGAAGAGTAGCAATATGAAGAAGAAGGAGGCAAAGAGCTGGAGGAGAGTTGCGCGCTTGTTCCTCCATGAGAGCAGCAGATTTTTGGAGAACAGCGCCTTGAATTGTTGCCATAGCAGCGGAATTCCTCTTCGCAACTCCATTCTTCTTGTTCTCGATGACACAGGTGTGGTGTAGAAATGTGTTAGTGTATAGTATATAAGAGTAAGAGAGTCGTTATTTAAAGTCTTGTTGTGTTATGCGAAACTGCGTGACTGTATCGTATCTATTCTGACCTCAACAACTTGTACTTGTTCAACTTATGATTATGTAACTGTCTGTCTTTTGACAAAATTCACATTTAAGTTCCTTCCTCCAAGAACTTGAATGCCTTTTTCCTGCGTTTATTCTTACCTTACGTACGTTACGTACACAGTTCTTGCAACACTTTTGGCGGACCGGTCCCACGTGGCATCCGTGAATTTATGAATAAAATTCAACATCCAGATTTTGAACAACAGTTGAAACATATCTGTTGCTTTCTCGTTAAAAAGGACAATTGGGTAAATTAGATGGAGTACGAGGAAGGGCAAGACGGAGAATCCGAAAACTGGTCCCAAAGCTCGCAGTTGACTTTGTGCTTTCAGTCGAATCCGTATGAAACGAACGTTGATGACTATAGAAGGCCTAATATTTTTTTTTTGTTTTCAAGTTCTATATTTTAATTTAATTTATTATTAACTGAATATATATTATTTAATTATTTAAAATTATGAATAATTTAATTTAATATTAATTAATTAATAATTAATAAAATTTATGAATAGTTTAATTTTATTTAATAATGTTATTTAATTTTTATAATTAAATTAAATGAATAATTATTAACAATTGTAATCAAATTTAACGTATCTCCAATAAAAAAATTTCAAATAAATTTTGATTTAACAACTAAAATATATTGAAAATAAATATTAGTCTACAAATGAATGTTAAGCATTGAATTATTTATTTTCATAAAATAAAATACTTTTTATTGATAATTTATCAATAAATATTATATAAGAGATTAAAATAAATTTAATCAATTAAAAGTAATTTATCTTTAATTTTTATCAAATATATATATAATTACCAGTGATAACAATATAACTAGATTAACGTTAATAATTAAATTTAAAAATACAAAATTAAAATTAAAATTTTAAAAAAGAACCGAATGGCTCGTAGATTAGTTAAACTATGTTCGTCTTTTCTTTTGTATTTCTTTCTGTATGTGTTTAGCTATCCCTAATTTAATTTATTCATTTACTGTTAAAGTTTGGAAGATTCTCAACTTGATGCGCAAGTTTACAGATACGTTAAACTATTTAGCTGCCTGCTCTGTTTAAATTTTAAAACTAATCACTATTTTAATATATATTATTTGGAGATGAGTAGCCTACGCCTATCCGCGTGCTAATTGGAGTCAAACAATCTTTTAAGACAACATCTAAATCCGTAGGTATCGATTTCATCATGTCCTCGGTTCCTCTTAACGACTCTGCAATTTTATAAGGTCTAGTAGTAATTAGTAAATAAAACCGTTATTGACTAAGCCTCTTCTTTGGTAGAAGAAAAAAATTAAAAACCGTTATTCACAAAGTTGATCCACTTTACGTTTTATTTAACCCATGATCTAGCCTACTGCATTAAACGCGTATGATTATGACATAACGTCGACATATTGCATATTGTTTGCTTCCACCTTAAGGAAGGATATGTCTTTTAATTTCTTGCACTGACTTCATCAACAATCTCAGTCTTTCTAATCAAATTAGATGAAAATACAAACCTTAAAATGAAAAAAAAAATATTAATTATATTCAAATTTTATTATATATTTTAATCTCTTATAAAAGTTGGATTACAATCTCAATCCTTCCAAACTAAGTTCTAGGTAAATATTATCATATTGGATTACAATCTCAATCCTTCCAAACTAAGTTCTAGGTTAATATTATCATATTGCATATTGTTTGCTTCCACCTTAAGGAAGGATATGTCTTCTAATTTCTTGCACTACTTTCTCAACATTTTTTTTAAACGGAGTAATCGTGGTTGTTACCTTTTAAATACGCAAATCAGAGCAACATTGGTTATTTATTATTATGTAGAAAGGTATTAATCTTTTTTAATTGGATTGATAATCAACATGGAAATCAAAGATTAATTAATTAAATTATAAGCAATAATTATTTTAGCGTTATGAAAGTAAATGTAGGTTGCCTAATGAAAAGATTTTTTCATTCTATATATTTTAAGAAAGAAGTAAAATTCTAACAGAAAATATAATAGTCATTGCATAGTATTTAACTATTTATATCTTTATGCATAATAGTCATTGCATAGGATTTATATATTTATAGCTCCCCTTACAAATATATTTCAGGTTATTTATAATAATCGTTGCATAGTATTTATATATTTCAGATTACCTAATTATCTTTATGCAGAAAGGTCTTATAAAAGTTTGATTTTATGCAGAAAGGTCTAATTATATAGCAGGAGTAGCCTAATTGGTTTCAGCTCCTCACTTAAGACTCTCTTTTGTAAGAGGTATTGAGTTCGAGTTACCACAAAGGAGGGAAGAGGGAAATTTTCCATATTGATGATCCTCTAGCCCCCTAGGCCTGCTCCATGGTTTGGATCAATTACGGAGGTCTTGCTTACAGTGGCAGTGTAAGAGTTGTAGCTATTAGAGAACCTGGGGGCTAATGGGAACCTGATATTGAGCAGGGCTAGTTGGCCAATCATCAGTTGAACAATCAATATTGACGACTTCCTGTGTGCAGAAGTGTGCAGGCTACGTTGGAACCTGAGAGATCTTGGGGTTCCAGATTTACTTCATCTAAGAGCTCTTGGGGTAGGGTCTTAGGGACTTATGATTATTCCAACAAAAGTTGGGATATCTAATGTATATAAAAAAATATTGTTGGATAAAGAAATTATAAACTAAAATCAAGTGAGATCATATCTACTAAATATATATCTTAATTATAAATCCTATGTTTATTTTATAAAATATAATCCCTTTTTTTTATTCGCGTTCAATATGCAACAACATTGCCTATAAAATCAGTTTAACTTTTTTTAAGAGGCCAATGTTATAAATATCGTACCGATCTTAGTAACAGATTGAGTTCTGATAATTAACTTAATTATAAATATTATGTTTATTTTATAAAATATAATTCTTTTTTTGTTCGCATTCAATACGCAACAACACTACTTATAAAATCAGAACTCGCTTGCATTTAACTCCTTTTAACTAACAAGAAGCTTATTTTGCTCTCGCATCGCAGGAGAATGAATTGAAAACGAAGGGTGAGGATGTCAAGATAACAAACTGAAAATGAATGTTGAAAGTGTCGGGAGAACAAACTAAAAACGAATGGTAAGGATGTCAAGGCTGCGTAAATTGATTTAGGAATTAAACTACATCATTTTTTTTTAAACAATATCATTTTAGTTCTGTGATTAAACGGTATCATTTTATTAATCTTCATCACTTGTGTTCATTTTGGCTGATGTATTAATAGTTAGAGTTTTTAAAACACGTGGTTAAGTGTTGGAAAAAATTACGAATTATATCCTACAGGTAAAATAAGAAAGGAACCCTTTTATTTAGGCTACGGCCACTGGCCGCCAAACTCCGAATAAATCTTCTATTAATAAAAATAGTAGGTACAGAGAGTGAAAAATGATACAACAAAATAGTAGCATTCACACATAAAATGTTTCTCAAATCTACTATCCCTAAGATAATATCCTCATTATTTTATCACTTACCCTTTTTAGGAAAATGGTTCCTAAAAATATCCAAAAAATCACTCTCTCACAAATTTTAGAACACATAAAATGGCTCATTAAAACCCTCTCACAAACTAACCACACCCCACCATATCATGCATGTTAAATGAAAGAGGAAGGGAGGGTCCTTTATAGACCCTCCACTGCCTTACAACTTGCTTAGCAAGTTTTCTTCCTCTTTGTTTTTTTAATAACAAATAATGGTGGTATCCCATAAGTCGATACCACCTTACAATTCTCCCCTAAACGACTACTTAAGGTTTATTGTCATTCCTCCAGATGATCGATAGAACTCAAGCTTTTCCCTGGGTAGAACTTTTGTCATCATATCTGATCCATTATCATCTGTATGAATCTTCTCGAGTTGCAATAGCTTCTTCTCCAACACTTCTTTGATTTAGTGATATCTCACATCAAAATGCTTTGATCTTGAAAGGAAGGAGAAATTCTTCCCAAGGTGAATAACACTTTGACTGTCACAAAATAATTGATATCTATCATGCTAAAAACTAAGTTTATCTAAGAACTTCTTCATCTATAGGAGCTCATTGCATGCTTAAGTTGCAGCAATAAAGTTCACTTTATGGTGGATAGAGCAACATATTTTTGCGATTTTGATTGACAAGACAAAGCTCCCCTTACAAAGATAATTAGGTAACCTAAAATAGACTTTATCGAGTTAACATAACTAGCTATGTCTACATTATGTAACCAACTAACATAAGCTTGGTAGTTCCAAAACATAAGAATATTCTGGAAGTACCATCTAGATATCTGAGAATTCACTTCACAATGTTTTTTACCAGGATTTGAAAAGAACCTACTCACTACCCACTACTCCAATTGCATAAGCAATATCTAGTCGTGTACATACTATGACGTACATCAAACTTCCAATTGCAAAATTATAGGGGACTTTCATCATCTCTTCCTTCTTTTCATTCATCGAAGGGCATTGCTTACTACTCAGCCTAAAGTGATTAACAAGAGAACAACTAACCGCTTTAGTTTTATCCATATTGAACCTTTGAAGTATTTTCTCAATGTACTTCTCTTGTGATAACTATGATTTCTTAGTGCCCTTGTCTCTAATAATTTTCATACCAAGAATATGTTTTGTTAGCCCCAAGTTTTTCATGGTAAAAGACTTGCTTAACTGCTTTCTCATACTATTAATCTGTTGATATTTTGGCCAATAATCAACAACATAATGCAAAAGGATAATGAAATCATCACTAAAGAATTTCTATATGAAAACATAGTGATATGAAGTAGTCTTTTTATTGCCTTGCTTCCCTATAACTATTTCAAACTTCTTATACCACTGTCTTAGTGCCTGTTTTAAACCATAAATTTTCCTTGAAACCCTCTGGCTGCTCTATATATATCTCTCCTTCCAAATATCCATGAAGAAAGGTTGTCTTGACATCAAGTTACTTGATTTTTAAATCTAAATTTGTTGTTAAACCAAGCACTGTACGGACGAATGTCATTTTCACAACTAGTGAAAATATCTCATCAAAATCAATTCCTTTTCTTTGGTTGAATCCTTTAACAACCAATATAGCTTTGTATCTTGGATGAGGATTATGTTCTTAATGCTTAATCCTAAACATCCACTTATTTTTCAAAGCATTCTTGCTGCTTGTCTTTCTCGCATGGATCTCTTTATTGGAATCTGAGCAGTCTCTGGTGTTGGTGGCTGATTCTAAACATCATTTTCATCATAATCTTCATCTGATTGGTTTTGAATGGGAGCATCATCATCATCTACATTTGGCTGGTGATTTTCAACTTCATCTCTAAATTTTCTTGGCATCGTTTTAGGAGGAATTAACTCTAAATTCACTAAGTCACCATCAGTTCTTAGAATATCCTTTTTCACTTTGCCAAGATCTTCAAAGGTTTGATTTTTGATAAATATAACATCATGGATCCGAATCAGTTTATTTTGGACTGGATCATAAAATCGATAACTAAATTGATGTTCTCCATATCTAATAAATATACGATGGCGAATCTGGACATCAAGCTTGGATCTCTCATCTTTAGGGGTTATGGATATAAGCTTTGTAGTAGAATACCCTTAGATGATCATAAGAAACATCATTTCCTGACGATACTTTCTCCGGAACATCATATTGTAAAGGGATGCAGGTTGAGCGATTTAATACATGTACTGCTATGAATAAAGACTCACCCTAAAATGTCTTAGGCAATTTTGCACGAAAGTAAGCATCTAACTCTCTCTATCAAAGTCCTATTTATCCTCTCAGCTAAAACATTCAACTGCGCTGTCTTAGGAGGAGTAGTCTGATGTCGAATACATGCTCTTTGCAATAAACGTCAAATGGTCCAGTGTATTCTCCACCATTGTCTATTAGAATGCATTTCAACTTCTTTCCAGTTTGTCTTTCAACTAAGGCATGGAATTGTTTGAAAATATTTCGCACTTGATCTTTAATATTCAAGGTGTATGCCCACGTCTTCCTAGAATGATCATCAATAAAAGTCACAAAGTATTGAGCACTACCAAGTGACTTTGGAATTGGCCCACATAAATCTGAATGTACCTAATCTAACAAATTCTTCATTCTAGAAGGAGGGAAACTTTTGGAAGCAACTATATTTTGCTTTCCTGCTAGACAATCAGCATACTTTTTTAAATGCACTTGGTTAATTCCAAATAATGCATTATTTGTCACCAACTGAGTTATCCCTTTCTCATTCATATGACCGAGTCTCCTCTGCCACAATTCAATTCACCAATTTTCTCCACTAGATTTCCAACATCATTAGAGACCTTTGCCTGCATCACATTCAACTTTAAGCACTTATTACGTTTGGCAATTACCAAGGAACTTTCCATTTGCTTTCTTTGCAAGTGTTGCAAAAACTTTCATCATCAAGTATGGCAACAGAGATCATATTTAGGAAAAAATCAGGAATATGTCTGACATCTTTCAGAGGCAGTCTCATGCCATTGTCTTTCTCCAAGTAAATATCACCTTTTCTAGTGATTCTAGTCAAACTACTATTTCTTATTTTAATGACACCAAAATCTCATTCTATATATGATGAGAAGAGTTCTTTACGTGAAGTGATGTGAATAGTAGCACCACTGTCACCTATCTAGTTGAACTCATAGGATGCACTATTCATATCATTATCATATGAGACGATATGAAAGTCATCAATGATGGTAGTTGTCGATGTGTGTTCATCATCATTGCTTTTATCTTTCTTGACTTCTTTGCCTTTGTTCTTTTTTTCTTTAAACTTCTGACAGAATCTTTTGATATGACCCTTCTTCTTGTAGAGATGACACTCAATGCTCTCATATTTATTTAATCTTCCTCTACTCTTATCTCTAAAATTTGGACCTCTAGATTTACTCCCCCTTTGGAATTTGTGACCAGAACTTCTTACTGTGTTGAAGTGGTCGAACTCTGTAATCTTCGTCTTATCTTTTCATTCAAAATTTCACTTTTCACAAATTTCATGTTAACAACATCGTCAATTGCAGAATTAGTGATTGAAATCTTCAAAGTCTCCTAAGACTCTGATAAGGAGGTAAGCAAGAAAAGGGCGAGCATTTCATCATCGAACTTTATGCCCATTCTTAATAATTGATCCATGACCCCTTGAAATTCATTCAAATGATCTGCCGCAGGGATGCCTTCTCAATATTTTATCTGCATTAATTTTGTCAGGTAAAATAATTTATTGTTACAAGTTTTTGAGGCATACAACTCCTTGAGCTTCTTCCACAACGTCTGTGCATGAGTCTCGTTGCAAATATGGTTATACATATTATCGTCAACAAATTGGGGAATAAAATTACATACCTGCTCATGCTTAAACGCCAGCTCCTCTTCTGGTTTATTTTCGGGTTTTGTTGTGATGAACATCGATAAATGCAAATTTATGACGAATAGAAGATCTTTTATCTTATTCTTCCATATGTGATAGTTGGAGTCATTTAGGCTAATCATCTTGCTTATTTCTGCCTCCATCTTTAATGAGAAATCCTTTGACACGGAACTGAGCCTGATTCTGATATCACTTGATGGAAAAATTACGAATTATATCCCATAGGTAAAATAAGCAAGGAAATAACATACATAAATTTAAAGTAGTTCACTATTTTATTTAGGTTACGTTCATGTGCCAAACTTCGAATAAATCTTCTACTAATAAAAATAGTAGATACAAAGAGGAAAAATGATACAATAAAATAAGGACACTTAGACACACCGACGGGCCCCCCAAATTTAAAAAAATAAATATTTTTTATTTATATATATATATATATATACACACACACACAAGAACGAAGTTATTTAAGGGTCAATATTGCACTGGGCCCCCTAAAATTTAAAAAAGTTAAATATTTGGACCCTCCTATTTTAAATTTCTGGCTCTGTCACTGCTTACACACAAGGTGTTTCCCAAATTTTACTATCTCTAAGATAATATCCTCACTATTTTGCCATTCACTTTTTTTAAGAAAACATTTCCTAAAAGTATCCAAAAAATTACTCTCATAAATTTTAGAACATACAAAATGGCTCCTTAAATCCAGCTCACAAATTCACCACACATCCACCATATCATGCATGTTAAACGAAAGAGGGATGAAGGGTTTTTTTTTATAAACCCTCCTGTAAACCCTCCGCTGCCTTACAACTTGCTTAAGCAAGCTGTCTCCTTGCTCGCATTTAAGATAGCTTGCGTTGGCAAGTTGTCTTCCTCTCTGTTTTTTTTACAAATAATGGCGATATCCCATGAGTTGGTATCACAGTAAGTTACGTCAACAAAATTAATTAATAGAGACATTAACGTCGGATTAGAATTAGAAAAAGTTGAAAATTTGAGTATTTAATTGTCACGTTTTGAAATCATAAAATTAACTAAAGTTTGTGATTTTTTTAATAAACCCAAAATTATAAACTAAATTCAAGTGAGACCATATCTAAGAAAGATACATCTTAATTATAAATAATATGTTTATTTTATAAAATATGATCCCTTCTTTTTATTAGGGTCCAATGCGCAACAACAGGATCCTGCTGCTTTTCTTCAATCCGTTGTAGTGGGGTAGTTTACATGCAACTCTAACATGTCTTTTACACCCGAAAGTACCTCCTCTTTTCCCGAGAAAATGATAGAAACATTTCTCCATTAGTAGCTGTTATGCTGGCGTTAAAACTAATAGCGAAGCCTCTCGTAAGTTTCTCCGCTCCAAGCAACCAAGTCACAGCTTCAACCAAATATAATATCATTTCGTATATATTATGCCCTTCTCATGACTAAGACTTTGGATTAGACCAACGGGATTCATTTACTTCTACACGAACAAAAAGTGACCAGAGCCTGGCAGTCCATTTTTGCTTCCATTTAATTTATTCATTTACTTCGTCATTGCTTTACTTCGATAAAATCATTCTCAAAAATGTTCTATAATATTTTACAGTTATGTAATTTGCACATCAATTTTATATTTCACTTATAATATTTTAACTCTATTTTATTAAATTTTATTTATTATATTTATGTAGGATTTATATAAATATGTGGATAAGATTTAATAAAATATGATAAAAATACTATAACTAAAACACGAATTTAATAAATAATTAATAAAAGAATATTATTAAATATAATATATAAGGTTTTTTAGACAATTTAATATAATTATTTTTAATAATTTAAAATAAATAAATTACATAAAAGTTTTGTGTTTTTTTTCCATAAATAATAACATCATATGAATATTATCTTTAAATTACTGCTCAATGTACAATATGTAAACATGATTTGAACTTGAGAAAAGTATACGCTGACTTGAAATGAAGCAGATACTTCCAGGAAATTGTTGTACTTTAGAAATTGTATTGCAGTCTCAAGCACCTAGAAAATGAAAATGAGATTCAAATCCGATGTGATGTGAATTACTCTATATTCGTCATCCTCGAGGGAAAGTCAAAGACGCGTAACGGGCATTGTAGGCATTTAACAAAGGGCACTTTCGACATCGAGCCCGAAATGATGAAGGGGACATGTAGGGGTAGGAAGGTAATAGCCGCTACAAACAACACATAAATAGAACGCCAAGCTTAACATGGGTTCATGTCAGAGCAAGAGGAACCAATAGCAAAACAAGTCGCTCTGTTACGACTTTCTACAGTCACTGTGTTAAAGACGCACATTTGTTGCATATAGAAAGAAGAAAGGCTTTGGGCTGTATTTATCATATACATATTGGCGGGAAAGGGGATTTAACGGTCACTTAACAGTGGACATATATATAGACGATCCTTAGCTTGGTATTTCCATGGCGGACATGCAACGAGATCCTGCGTCCTTTTCGACTCAAGCAAATGCTTTGCTTCGAAAGAATCTAACCTACCAGGTCTCTCTCTCTCTCTCTCTCTCTATCTGTTTTGTACATATGCATATGTTTGTAATCCTGCTTCTGGTTAGCTGACTGTTAGTGTAACGTTGCTCCTATGATGGATTCGTATGTTTGTGTTTAAGTTTTGCTCGTAAGTTTTAGAAGATGTTCTGATAACAGCCTGCTTTCTGGTTTTATTTTTGTTTGTCTTGTGTGTTTTAGTTCTAGTTCTTTTTTGGTAGCACGAGCTCAGAGTTGATGTGTGTGGTGTCTGGTATTCTGTTTGGGCTGAGCAGCTACAATTTGTTATCTTGGTTTTGTGGATTGGGTATTTTTATAACTGATTCTTTTTTGTTGTTGATTGAGTTTTCCTCTTCTTTTCTATATTTATTTATTGAATTGAATTTGAATCGCTTCATTTCACTCTATTAAATTTGATTAAATAAACTTACTCTTGAATTTCAAAGCTAGGGTATCCGTATCCGTGCCAATGTGATGATTAAATGTGGTTTAGAACTGAACATTGTCCGAACTTTGACTTTAGGAGATTGTCTTCTTATATCATTTATCGATTTGTTCTTTTGTTTTCACAGAAACGGAATGCTAAGACAAATTGTCGTCTCATTAGCTTTCCCTTTATTCTTTGCGTGCTGCTTAAAATGCTTCAAGCTGTAGTGGACATGCAGCTGAACAAGGCTAGTAACAAGTGCGGCTGTCAATGTGTTGACACCAATAATGATGGAACTTGTGAGAAGGTCTGCGGCTTGCAATTCTCAAATTTGGATCAAGTTGCCACTTGTCCAATTCCTAGTCCCCCTCAATGGCCTCCTCTCTTACAAATTCCCGCTCCAGAGTATCGTGCAGTGAAGACAGATGTTCTGCCCTTCACAGATTTGCCAAATGAGTCGTGCAGAAGTACAGGTTCCTGTCCTGTAACCGTACTCATGACTGGGAGTAATCAATCACTTGGACAATGTATCTCTCTCCCTCTCTCATCTCTCTATATCTTCCTGAGCGTATGTGTGCGAGTATGAGATTCTGGGCATGCATACTTCATTATTCTGTCTTCATTTTTGCGCATCATTTTATTACACATCTCGCTTATTTTGTCCTCCATATAGATGAAATTGAGCTCTGGTTTTTATTTCCTGAATTGCATAATTCTTCTTCTTCTTCTTCTTTTTTTTTGGATAGTCATGGCTGGGAATATGTTCACAAGCTCCCTCACCTTAATGTCGTCCAATGTTACAGATACATTAGCTAAGAGTGCGCTGGTTAGTTCTTTCTTCCCTTGGTAATTTTCTTCCAGCTATTTTCAGGTGGTTAGCTTTATCTTGCTTATATATTCTCTTTTAATGTCCATGTGCGCCTAAATGGTTCAGGGTTCAGACAGCGAGCCTAGAGAAGATAACCTTTTGGATCCTGGTTTCTATGACAATACTCCTCTGTATAATGTTCAACAGCAGTGCACACCGAACTCCACGTTCTCTGTTACCATCCATTTGTCACCACTGGAATTCAAGAAAGGTATTAATATGTAGTCCAACAAGCAAGTGGTATAACTTTATTTGCTGAATGCAAAATGTATGAACGTTTTCTTGACATGAACATACAGACAGCTGCTTTAGAACTTATGGGGCCTAAAGAATTAAAGATATGTCTTCCGTGCATACATGCTTTAGAACTTATGGGGCCTAGGGAAGGAGCAGCATGCATTCAGAGACGATGACCAAGGATATTTTGATGGTTCCATCTTTTTCACGATTTGGTTTTCTGATAAAACTCCTTTTCTGTTTTGCTCATGAATATGAGAATTAGTAGCTTTGCATGCTCCAACCACTTATTGATCAGAGTAACTATGGACTTGAACACAGTGTATAATATGCATGATCTGTGCTTTTCAGATGCAATTTTTTGTTGTCTAATTTATCAACTCTTATCATTGGTCTACCATGTGGGATATGAGATGGAAATGGCAAAAAAACACAATTAGAGGGCTTGCTACAAAACTAAGAAAAAAGTTGGGAGCTCATATGAGTAACAGGGAGATGATAAGCTTCAAGTTTTACACTATCTTTGGTTTCTCTACGTTCCATGAAAATTGCACGAAGACTTTTATAGCCTAAATCCAAGGTTTATAACTTTATAACTTGTATTTTAGGAACTTCTGGGGATGAAGCATAAAACTGTTGTGTCACACTCAAAACCATATTTTTGTTTCTGTGGAAGATTATTTGCTTGTGAAATTCTGAAGCTTTGGTTATTTACTTTGTTTTTTAAATGTAGAGGTAATATGTGTTGAAGGCTTAAATTTGTGGCGAAATAGTTCTGCTGAGGTGAATGAAGAACTTTACAAAGGTTATCGCCAAGGAAATTCAGAGGGGAAGATCAATGAGATACTAGCAGGTGGACCTTCCTTAACTTGTCATCACGTTTCCTGTGATTTATAATTGCATCCTTTATCATAATAATTTCAATTTCTTGCAGCCTATGATTTCTTAAACACTGACCAAAACACCTTCAATATGAGCCTCTGGTACAATGCAACTTATAAAGACAATAGTAATCGGGTTTTTAACTTGCTCCGGATTCCCCGCTCAGTGAACCTGGTATGACATGATGTTCAATTTTTATTAATATTATCTAATACTTTCAGCATTGAGGCTTGAATCTTTGGTGTTTCCTTCTTGAATTTGCAACATTATCTAGTACTTGGGCTTCAAAAATAATGGATATTCTATGTCCTCGACATCTTCAAAGTTATCAGCTAATCTAATGTAGGTTTTTTCTTTTTTACTTTTCATGAATACTGCTCCTTTTTGGCCACCCCCACCCCCTTTTTTTTAATTTCTATTTTATTTGCATGTCTCTTGAAATTGCTGGTTGCTCTTTATTATTTTCTTCAAAATTTTTCAATAGTTTTTGCAACATTTCTTTTGCAAAAGTTGCCCATTGTTACGAGGGAGGTGCTATTTTTTTGCATGATAAGTTTTCTCCCTCTTGTTTTCTGCAATCAGTGTCCATTACCAATTGTTATGCTGCAGATACCACTGTACCATCTAATCTGTGAATTTTCACTTCGAAAACAAGGATGCACTTATGAATATAATATACTGAAGTCCTTGAGCTGTATCTATGTTATTTTATATTTGAATGTTTAATTGGTTTCTTGCATTTGTATATACATTAATTCTTCGATAACATATTCTTTCTATGTTGTTGTGTCTTTTACTTCTTTCCTTGCTTTTGAGTTTGCCATTCTATATCAGCCAACATATATGGCGAAATTTATACTTTTATATCCACAGGCATCGAATGCTTACCTCCTCTTGCTAAAAGGACCTAGTACTCGAATTCTATTTGACTACGTCAAAGAAATGCCTCAACCTGCTAGTGAAGTCAGACTGGATATTGCATCCCTTATTGGCACACTTTTCTTTACATGGGTTGTTCTACAACTGTTCCCCGTAAGTTTGTGAACAGTTTTTTGTTATCATCTTAGAGCTTGCATTCTTTAAAAATTATTATTTGAATCTTTGATTGTATAGCCCAGATGGTGATAACTACATTTATTCCCTATTAAGTGTTGAAAGCCAAGGTGGCATCACTTACGCTAGTTCTTACCAATATTCTTGCTATAGAGTCAATCAAGTTTAGTAAGATGTTTCTTGGCAACTGATTTATCCCTCTGCATGTGCTAATATTCCACCATCGGGTGTAGATGCTTTTGTAAAATCACTGCTATGTAGCACACAGGGAAAGAATCATACAATTAGAATCTCAATCAACCAACAATAAGGTGGGACTGAACTTGAGGTTACAGACATTTTATAACATGGCTAGAGTTTACATGGCTTTCTTCCAGCAACATCCTTATCTCTTAGAAAGTAAAATTTCCTGAGGCTTCTGATGTTTATTACGTTTTTTATTATGTTAAACATCCAGCATCCCGATTCTATAATATTTGATGAATTCATCAAACTTAGCTCCATTTCGAAGATTCCTCTTATTAGACTATATTTATCTGACAACCGAAAAATTGGGGAACCACATGTTATTAGGCAGTAGCTCAGATAACGAGTCATCTTTCCCGATGTTTGATCTCCTGTATCTGATGTTCGTGCTGTAGGTGGTTCTTACGTCTGTGGTTTATGAGAAACAAAAAAAGCTGAGGATCATGATGAAAATGCACGGTCTTGGTGATGGACCTTATTGGTTGATCACATACTTATATTTTCTTTCCCTATCTATGATGTACATCTTTGTTTTTGTAACATTTGGCTCTGCTATAGGTAAATTCTAGTCTTTTGTTCTTTATTAACTTGTATTTGCTTCAACTTTCTGATTCAGTTGAATTACAGGTTTGAAATTCTTCACGATGAATGACTACGGCATCCAATTTGTATTTTATTTTATCTATATAAACCTGCAAATTTCTGTGGCTTTTCTGATGGCTACTTTCTTCTCAGATTTTAAGACTTCTACAGGTTTTTAGTGACATTACCTTTTTCATTAATGAAACTTTTATCAATTATCTTATTATTCGTGTTCATGACGGTTGCCTTTTGCTGGTCACAGTTGTAGCCACTATATGTGTCTTTGGAACTGGGCTCTTAGGTGGCTTTCTTTTCGAGAACTTTGTTGAAGATTCAACATTTCCCAGTAAGTAGCAAAGTTTGCAAACCAAAATTCCTGTTCCATCAGTTGGAACTTTTTTATGGGTACTATTGAGCAAACGACTGATGCCATGCCTGAATCTCCAGATTAATTCCTTCTTAGTTGTTTTCTTTAAAAATCTTTAGCAGGCAGGACTGTTGTTTTGACTGCCCTTAAAAATTAAGATTGTTTTAGAAGAACTGATACAGAAATGACTTTGAGATACTTGTGTAATTGCCAGTTATTACTTTACAAATTAACTACCTAATAGTCGGTGCTGTAAGTAGCCTCTTGGTTTGGTTTGGATTTTTTTTTTTGTGGACACACCTGCATACACACATACAAACTGACCTTTATTCCAACTTTTATCACTGACTTAACTCGTTGTGGTACTTTTTCCTATTGTTGTAGGAGGCTGGATCATTGTGATGGAGTTTTATCCTGGTTTTTCTCTATACCGTGGGTTGTATGAGTTTGGACAATATGCTTTCACTGGGAATTTGCTTGGGACTAGTGGGATGAAGTGGAAAAACTTGAATGATCATGTAAATGGGATGAAAGATGTGTTGGTGATCATGTTTGTTGAGTGGTTATTGGTACTTTTTGCTGCATATTACATGGACCAAGTTTTGTCATCTGGAAGTGGAAAAAATCCTCTGTTCTTCTTGCACAGCTTTCGCAACAAAAAGTCATCATTTCTTCGGAAGTCTAGTTTGCAAAGGCAGGGATCCAAAGTTTTTGTTAATATGGATAAACCAGATGTCAGTCAGGAGGTAATCTGTCCTGATGTCTATTCCTACCACAGTTGCTGCTGGTGCTTTTGGTATTCCGACAGATCTGCAGGATGGTTCATACTATTCTTGCCATTGGATATTTAGTTGTTTGTTTATACTCGTAGAAAGTTGAATTTACATTTCTGCTCTCCTTTTAAATCTATTGTTTCCTGGACAATAGTTAATGGTTATCTTCTTCATGATTTTGGCCAAAACCTTCAATTTTTGTTTTTTGGCAGAGGGAAAAGGTTGAGCAGTTACTGCTAGAGCCAAGTAATAGTCATGGAATTATTTGCCATGACCTCAAGAAGGTGTATCCAGGTAGAGATGGAAACCCGGAGAAAGTTGCAGTCAAAGGATTATCTCTTGCTTTGCCTCGAGCAGAGTGCTTTGGTATGCTTGGTCCAAATGGTGCAGGGAAAACCTCTTTTATTAGTATGGTCAGTCATCGTTGATTCCTTGTTGTTTAATTGATTTGGATTAGTGATGAGGCAACAAATCTGTTTCAAGCATTTGGAAACCCATCTCCCCTGCTAGCATACTGTAAAGGTTGTAGAAACTAATAAGTTATGTAGTCTACTAATGTTAAAACTCTTTGTCCTGGTCCTGGTTAAGAAGGATCTTATGATTTGCCCAGGGAGGGGAGGGGATGGTTTGGGTTGGTTGGTGTTATCTGGATATTGCCACACCTTCTGGTATGCCACATAGAATTGCATTATCTTCCTTTTAGGTCATTCACTTGTTTGTTCTCTCGTCTCCTTTTGCAGTTCTTTACTGCATAATATCCTGCCCTGTGAGAACTTTAATCTAACAAGGATTGATCTTTAGGTTTTTATTACTTTCTCTAATTTGAAATATACAATTTGTTGCACTTCCTTATGACCTTATCTTCTAATCAGATGATTGGTCTGACAAAGCCGACCTCGGGGACAGCATATGTTCAGGGTTTGGATTTACAGACCCAGATAGATTGTATTTATACTTGCATGGGGGTATGCCCACAGCATGAGTAAGCCAGAGTTTTGAAAAAATTTTCAACGATTTGCCAACTTCTTCGTAGTCATATGCTTTTCATTTTTTGACAATTCATAGCTTGCTTTGGGAAACTTTAACCGGGAGGGAGCACTTGCTATTTTATGGTAGACTTAAGAACCTAAAAGGTTCTGCATTGACACAGGTAAGTCGTTATCTTTTTTTACCTTTCTAATTTTCGTTGTGTCAGTTGGGTTAATTTTCCTAAATTTAGTTCTTAAACATGTTTGGTAAATTGTATACGGAAGTAAGATGAACCACGTAGTCACAGAGACATTTCAGAATTTCATATAGGGAAGAGGAAATGAAAAACAAATATACAAATAAAAGATCAGTTGGACTGCATCGATTTACTCCATAATAACTGCTTGAATTGATTCTATAAGAATACAGTTGTTGGTAAGTGGCAATTATTATTGTTGTAGAGTACTTGCCCTGCCTGGGTGGATTACTTCTGAGCTTCACTTTTTTATTTTGTGCTCTACTTCCATAGGCAGTTGAAGAATCTCTTAGAAGTGTAAATTTATTTAATGGTGGAGTTGCTGATAAACATGCTGGGAAGTATAGTGGAGGCATGAAGAGGAGGCTGAGTGTTGCCATTTCATTAATTGGAGACCCCAAAGTCTGTAGATCTCTTTCTTGCATTCTTTGCTTTATGCAGCTGGATAATTGTATTTTTAAAATGGTCTGTCTCCTGACATGTCGAAAACTTTCTAGGTTGTTTACATGGACGAACCTAGTACTGGATTAGATCCAGCTTCAAGGAGCAATTTATGGAATGTAGTGAAGCGTGCGAAGAAGGACCGGGCAATTATTCTCACAAGTATCCCCTCTTCTCTTTGCGTGTGTGTGTGTCAATGTGGTTGGGATGTGGGTAAATATTTTGGTTGTGAGCAACTGGGAAGTTCCAAGTTGTTTATATTGCATTACCGCGACTATTTTCAGCACATTCAATGGAAGAGGCAGAGGCTCTTTGTGATCGACTTGGAATTTTTGTTGATGGAAGCCTACAATGCATAGGAAACCCTAAAGAGGTAACGGTGCAATACATTTGGATATTTGCTTGTAGTTTCATTGATGGAAGTGTTTTCCTTAATTTGAAAAGGGTGCCTTTGCATCTTAACTTCTTTCTCACATAACCTGCATTATTCTCTTATGACAACAAAATGGTGTCACCATCATTTCTTATAACAGTTGATTTTCAATTTCTGGCATGTGACATTTTACACAAAAATGAAACAGCTGAAGGCCAGATATGGAGGATCTTATGTTTTTACCATGACAACATCTGCGGAGCACGAGGTGGAGGTTGCAAATATGGTACAACAGCTATCTCCTAATGCTGAAAGGACTTACCATACCTCTGGAACACAAAAGTTTGAAATACCGAAACATGAAGTCAGAATTGCAGACGTATTTCATGCAGTGGAGATTGCTAAAGGAAGATTCCCGGTGTTCGCCTGGGGCTTGTCCGACACCACCTTGGAGGATGTTTTCATCAAGGTTGCTAATGCTGCATAGGTAGCGATTCAATATTCAACATACTTTCTTGACTGATCTATGTATCAATGGTTATTCAGCTTCTCTCTACTGCTAGTTTTGGACGCATTGCCATAGTCAAATTATGTATACTTAATAAAGTTTTCTAGTGTAATTCAATTGTTTCTTAAACTAGGAAATCTGGCATTTTGTAAATAGTTTTGTACCAATCATATTGTCATCAGGAAGTTGCACTTAGTTCCTTTTCCATGCATATTATCAGTTGTATTTATCCAATTCCCGGTGACAGGGAATAATATCGGCCGTATGATACGAATTGATAGAACTACTTGTTAGGCATTGGGAGGGAGGTTCGCGAGAAAACATGTGGTCCTTTGTCCCTAAAATTTTATCGTTGAGGCATAGAAATTTACCGGCGGGTCATGTAAGAGACAAAAAGGGAATCCTGGGACATTTTTAGAGGGTTCAACCTTCCTATTCTCAGATACTCACTATAACCATAGCCACATTAATTACAAGTTAAACGTCATGGACAATGATGCAACGCTTGGAGCCACTACTCCCACATGCCATAGCTAGCCTTCCGGTAGCTTCTTCATCTTTTTGATTTTGTTTTTTGACTTATTACTACGAACGCTTTGTTTCAGAATGTGCATGGTGCAGACAAACGGAAGTTTTTTCAACACTGCTTGAAGGAGATTACTTGTCAGTACAATCGTATTAGGAGAAGGTTGAGATATAGTAGGAGATTGTATCGGACTTTGTAATATGACCTGTATAGGAGTTGTATTGCTTGTCGCCCAAGATATTTAGCCTATATAAAGGCATGCTTTGTGATTAATGTAAAGAAAGTTTTTACCCGGCTCAAAATTCTCATGGTATCAGAGCCCATATAAGCGTTTAACCTTCAACCTAAATCATAGAAAGACTAAAGATCCTCCGGCTAAAAAAATGGGTCGACAAGGACGGCGAAGGCACTAATGGTGGAGGAGGAAAACTAACGGTGAATTCCTTCAAGACCCCACATCCATATACTAAATGCATCCCTCATTCACATTAGGAGTAGTGATAAACAAATATGTTCTCACTGGCGTAGAGAACTATGAAATTGGGCAAGACTCAACGATAACGGCCTTTGAAGCAAATTATAAACTGGGTTTGTTAATGGCGACATCATAAAGCTTAATGATGAGAAGTCACTTGAATTTAAAGCTTGGAAGGCAAATAATTCTATGGTAAAATCGTGGATTAGAAACACCATAGATAACTCACTGCAAGGTGTTGCTGCCACCTGCACTAAAGTTAAGAAAGAAGACAGCCGATTGCAAAAAGTCAGAAATAATAGGAAGAAAAAAAAGGATGGGAAACAAAAATCTTATCTTTAAATTGCTACAGTACATTGAGAGAATTGCTACAGTACATTGACAGAATTGCTACAGTTTCTTCCTCCTGCGACAGTCCTCTAATCTCCGGTTAAGCATCCTAGTGCCGCTTCCGGCCACTGTTAATCTCCCCTTACCATGCAATCCCTAAACCACTCGGCCAAAAAAGTCCGGGTGCGCGAGAGGGAAGAGGACCCTCCTCCTCTTGCCCAGCCTGTGGCTCAACCTCCCCTAAGTTACAGTGCAGCAGTCTCGGGTGTTTCCACCCAAGCTCCCCAAGCAAGTAACCTCATCTGGTCCGATGACCCACCAATAGCTTTAGAAGAAGGAGATCTTAATCTGGTGCAGGGACATCATGGTTTGGGCGTGGATTTGTCCTCTTCATTCCGCAGCAAATTGGATAATGTCTGGGCACAAGCAATTGTTATTAAACTGCTGGGACGAAGGATGGGGTTTAGTCTTCTCAGGGATCGTCTCATCTCTTTATGGCACCCGACAGGTCCCCTGAAATTTGTGGATTTGGACAATGATTTCTTTTTGGTTAATTTCAGAGAAGAACGCGACTATATCCATACCTTGACGCAGGGACCTTGGATCGTCACCGGAAACGTGCTTTCGGTCCAACCGTGGACTCCGACTTTTCGTCCTTCCTCCGGCCGCGTCACCAATGTGGTCGCCTGGGTTCGGTTCCCCGGTCTCCCCATTGCCCGTTATCACCCTTCCATTCTCACAGCGCTCGGAAACCTGGTTGGCAAAACAGTGAAAATCGATGAAACAACTCTCCTCACTTACCGGGGAAGGTTCGTGCGGGTGGCTGTCACACTGGATCTTAGTGTTCCCCTTCGATCAGTTGTGGAGCTGGACGGAGAACTCATACAGGTCGCGTATGAGGGTCTCCCCCAAATATGCTTTCACTGTGGCCGAGTCGGCCATGGCTCCGCCGGTTGCCCATCGCGGCCTGCGACTGCCCCTGCTGCAGCTGACCCTGCTGGGGCGTCCTCTGAGTTGCCCCCAATTCCAGCGAGCGATGGTTCCGCCGGAGCTCCATCCATCAGTCCATTGGATAAGGAGGCGTTTGGACCCTGGATGCAGGTGTCGCGCCGGGCTCGCCGCCCTGTTCCTACTCCGACCGGTTCTAGTATAGCCAACCCATACCACGGCCGGACAGCTGGTCCTGGTGGATCGAGGTTTTCGACTCTCTCCCGTGAGGAGTCGTCAGACCAGCCACCGGGCGCCCCTCCAACGGTCGACTATGCTCGGCCGTCCGTTAATCCCTCTGCGTCCTCGACTGCCAAGCAATCTACTCCCGTAGCCATCTTCTCAGCTGGACGTGACGCGAGACAGCTGAGGGGCTTGAGGAAGACCACATCTGGAAGCACCTTCCCCAACAAGGAGACGACGTCGTTCTCCAATGGCTTGGGTCCATCAGTGGGCCAGACTTCCACCCCCAGCCCAGTGGCCTCTTCTCCTGCCCAGCAGCCCTCCTCCTTAGGCCAGCCCGCCCCCCAGGGCCCTACCCCCATTCCTCTCTCCCAGGCTCCCTCCCCTGTTGGCCCACGAACGACTATTTCTCCCATGTCTCAGCCCCAGCCTTCGGGCCCATGCCCTTTCGAGCCCGTTTCCTCCCATGTGGCCATTTCATTAACATCCCACGCAGCTTTGGTCTCCCCGGATCCGACCTCGTCGCAGCCTCTCCCCGAGGGCCTGGTCACTGAGGATATAGAGATGACTCCTCTAAACCCTCTGGTACCGGGGAGCTCGTCGCCTCTTCCCCATCCTATCCTTGCAGTTCCACCTCCCCGACCCCCTGACCCAGATCCCACACCGTCGAGTGGCGGGGTCGAGCCCGACGCTCTCGATACTACGATGGCGGACTCCGGTCCCCCTCCAGAATCCCTCCCTAGACACGCTCCCACTGCGCCCGCTGTTTCGGTTCTGACCGATGCGTGATTCGTTCCTTTTCCTCCTTTCGCTTTTTTATGATGATTTTTATCTGGAATTGTCAAGGGGCTGGAGGTCGGACCTTCAAGCCCATTATGAGGAATTATCTTAGTATCCACAAGCCCCGGTTAGTGGTCTTAGTTGAGCCACGTATTAGTGGAGACCGCGCTAGGCGTGTTATTCAGTCTTTGGGTTTTCATCATTCCTTCCGGGTCGAGGCTATGGGTTACTCTGGTGGAATTTGGCTGCTCTGGAAGGAGACTGTGGGCGTTCACATTTGTCTCGCTCATCGGCAGTTTATACACACTCGGATTCAGTGGGATAACCAGACTTTTGACTTTACGGCTATTTACGCGAGCCCGACCTACGCTCTTCAAAAGTACCTTTGGCATTATCTGAAAGGTCTTGGCCAGCATATCAGTGCACCCTGGCTTATCGGCGGGGACTTTAACGCTAAACTGGAAAGTGCCGATAAGCGAGGGGGATCCCAATCCCAACCTATTATTAATCCTCATTTCCGAGATTGTATGTACCGATGCAACCTCCAGGACCTTGGCTTTTCCGGCCCGCGGTTCACTTGGAAGCGAGGTAATATCCGAGCCTGCCTCGATCGGGCTTTCGGTTCTCCCGATTGGTTTAACGCGCATCCTAGCACCCGCGTGACCCATTTGCCTTTTCTCAAATCGGACCACAGACCTCTCCTTATTCAGTTCCAAGCTCCTGCCCCCCACCCTCCTTCGCGTCGGCCTTTCCGGTTTCAATCGGCTTGGATTACTCATGCCTCTTTCTCCTAAGTGGTTGCTGCTAACTGGATCTCGAGTTCCTCAGATTTCAGTGGAGCGCTCCAAAGCTTTGCGGAGAAGCTTCAACACTGGAATACCACGGAGTTTGGTAACATTTTCCATCGGAAGAAAAGACTCATGGCCCGATTGGCGGGCATTCAAAAGGCGGTAGAGACCGCAGACTCCCCCTCCCTTCAGGCTCTAGATTCCTCTCTGCAGAACGAGCTCGAATCCGTGCTTTATCAGGAAGAACTCTTCTGGCATCAACGGTCCAGGGCTCAGTGGATCGCTCAGGGAGATCGTAATACTCATTTTTATCATGCCATTACTCATTCCCGTCGTCGGATAGTCCACAACATTTCTATTCGCGACGCTCAGGGCCTTGTCGTTTCTGATCCCGCGATTATTCGAGACATGGCTAAGCGGTATCTGGAGGGTTTATACAGACCCGATGGTCCGCCTCCTAACACTGCGCCTCTTCCTGGGCAGTTTCCTCCTACCCCGCATCAGATGACTGCAGACCTTTCCCAGCCGCTTCGCCCAGAAGAAGTCAAGTCGGCATTTTTTTCTATGGCTCCTAACAAGGCCCTCGATTTCGATGGCTTCACCGCTCTGTTCTACCAGTCCCAATGGGACATTGTCGGACCCTCCATTACTTCTTTCCTTCAGAGTGTCTTCCATCACGCAGCTTGGGAGTCGAGCCTTAATCGCACTATCCTTGTCCTTATTCCCAAGATCCCCTCCCCTACTTCGCTTACTCAATTCCGCCCGATAGCGCTTTGCACTGTGATGTATAAAGCCCTCACCAAGATTCTATCTCTTCGGCTCCAACCTTACATGGCGACGCTGGTCAGCCCGACCCAGTGCAGTTTTGTCCCTGGCCGTCTTATTACTGATAATATCATCCTTACTCAGGAAGTGCTTCACTCCCTGAAGCGTAAAACTGGGCGGAAGGGACTGATGGCGATCAAGGTCGACCTCGAGAAGGCGTATGATCGGCTCGATTGGTCTTTCATTCGAGCTACTCTTCACGACATTGAACTTCCTGACTCATTTAGTTTGCTTCTTCTGAAGTGCATAACTACGGTGTCCTTTCAAGTGAACTGGAAGGGAGAGCTTAGCGAGGCATTTCAGCCTTCTCGAGGTCTTCGCCAAGGCGACCCTCTCTCCCCGTATCTGTTTGTGCTTTGTATGGAAAGACTTGGCCACGCGATTACTCATGCGGTGTCTTCCGGTAGTTGGCGTCCGATCCGCTTGAGTAGGCACGGGCCCCCTCTTTCCCACTTATTCTTTGCCGACGATCTTATCCTCTTTGCAGAGGCTTCTATTGACCAAGTCCACGTGGTACGGGGAGTCTTGGATTCGTTCTGCACAGTTTCGGGCCAACGTGTGAATACTGCGAAGTCACGTTGCTACTTCTCTAAGAATGTCCCCATTGCGACTAGCCAGGCCTTAAGCCAGGCGCTCGCGTTCCCTCGGACTACCGATCTTGGCCGGTACCTGGAGGTTCCCCTCCTGCACCAGCGGGTCAGTAAGCGCACTTACCAACACATTTTAGATACAGTTCATCGCCGATTATCAGGTTGGGCCCCTTCCACTTTGTCTTTTGCTGGCAGAGTCACCTTGGTACAATCGGTCATCGCGGCCATCCCGAGCTACACGATGCAGACCGTTAGGTTACCTCGTGGATTGTGTGAGGAGATAGAACAAGCTATGCGGAGATTTTTGTGGGGTTCGAATCACGATGGGCCCAAGATTCCCCTGGTTCGCTGGGAGGAAGTTTGTCAACCCAAGGCCCTTGGGGGACTGGGCATCCGCAGGATCCGGGAGATGAATGACGCCTTCCTGGCTAAACTTGGCTGGACCTTACTAACCAAACCACAAGCCTTATGGGTTCAGGTCCTCTCTGGCAAATATGGCTTTGATGCTCAACGCCCTCCGTCCTCCCTCCACGCCTCCGGGGGTTCGATAGTGTGGCGGAGTATTGCGGCGACTTGGCATCTCGTCACGCAGGGTCGGCAATGGCGTATCGGCGATGGCACGTCGACGAGCTTTTGACTTGACCCTTGAGTGCCGGGGTTTGGCCCTCTCCTTTCCCATTCTACTCAGCACATCCCGGACAGTCTGCTTACCCACAGTGTTCATCACTATGTAGATTCCGCGGGTCAATGGAACTTGCCTGCCTTACGGGGGCTCCTCCCCCAATTCATTTGCAGCTCTATAGCTGGTCTGTTTCCTCCTTCCCCTCTCCAGGGTGCTGACAGGGTAGTCTGGGGCGCTACGGATCACGGGCACTTCACTGTTGCTTCTGCTTACGACCTTCTGATGAGTTCCACGCTTGAGCCTCCGACTGGGGTGTGGCGAGCCATCTGGCAGTGGCTCGGGCCCCAGCGGGTGCGCACCTTTTTATGGTTACTAGCACGCGATCGCTTGCTTAGTAATCAACAAAGGGTGCGGCGACACCTCACCGCAGATAGTTCCTGTCCACACTGCGGCCAGGAAGAATCCTCTCTCCATGCTCTTCGCGACTGTACGCTCGCTCGCCGAGTGTGGGACATTTTTCCTTCGGACCTCGTTTCCTCGTCTGCCTTTACTCAGCCCACCTGTGATTGGATACATACCAACCTTCTCCACTGCCGGAGAGTGCATGGCCAAGAGTGGGCTTTGATTTTTGGATTGACCTGTTGGTTCATTTGGACCTGGAGGAACAAGTCCATTTTTGACTCTACTTTCGTTCGACCCAACTCACCATTGATTCTTATTTTGTCTTTTGCAGCTCAGGTTCAGATGGCAGGAGACAGGCACAGCCTGGGACATACCGTTTCTCGTCCTCGCCGGGGTCACCAGCTCGGTTGGAGTCGACCGCTGACAGGCTGGGTAAAGCTGAACACGGATGGGGCTTGTAATTCTTCCCAGGGCATAGCTTCAGCTGGAGGTTTGATACGCGATAGTGTTGGCAGTTGGCGAGGTGGGTTCTCCCAGCGCATAGGATGGTGCTCAGTGCAGTCGGCGGAACTCTGGGCAGTTTACACAGGTCTATCACTCGCTTGGAGATTGGGCTACCGTCGGATTGAACTAGAAGTGGATTCGATGGGGGTGCACCAGCTTCTGTCCTCTGTGCCATCCCGCTCTCAGTCGGGTATCCCTCTTGTTATGGGTATCCGAGAACTCCTTAACCGGAACTGGTCTGTTGTTCATCGCCATATCTACAGAGAGAGCAACAGATGTGCAGATTGGCTTGCTGACCCGGGCCGCCAGAGCTACATCGACATCACGTATTTTGATGTTCCGCCATCAGGGTGCCGTAGTCTCCTTGTAGAGGATTTATCGGGGCTCAGCCTCCCTAGTTTTACTTAGCTTTCGGGGCTTTCTTTCCTTTTATGCAAAAAAAAAAAAAAAGGAGGCTAGTTATGGATAGACTGTGTATGCGTAAGGGAGGCCTATAAATAGGCCTTCCTATCTCAATTTTTTAATATCCCATAAATCTCTTCTTCTATTAAATTCTCACAAAAGTTTAGAGAATGTTTTTTTTATTTAGTCAGAGAGTTAGTATTTCTCTTTGTAAAATAGAGAGAGATTGTACTCTTAAATTTCATAGTAAAATTTCTTTTTCTTGCTTGTGTTTTTTATCCTAATTTAGGGGTTTTGCTACATAAAATATGTCTGCCTCCAATTATATTTAGTTGCAAACTTGTTTTAATCTGGTCGATTTTTACAACAAGTAGTATCAAAACGAGGTGAGAAAATTACGATAAATTTTTTGACATAATTCGTTCAGAGTTCGGGTGAGCACAGTAAAAGTTGGTGAATAATAACTATAAAATGTGACAACTGTTCATGCATTTATTTTTGCATTAAATTGTGTAGTTATTATAATTTAAGTATACAGTACTATTCACATGTATGGTACTATTCATACATACGCATAAGGTACTATTCACATATACGAAATTATTCATACATATAAATACTATTCATTTTAAATAGTGGCAGCCAAAATTCTATTCGTGATAAAAGCAATGATAATAAAATTTGAGATTGAAAAGTTCAATAAAAGTAATTTCTCATTGTGAAAATTGAAAATGAAGACTATCTTAAAAAAAGATAAATGTTTAGCATCTATCAGCGAAAAGTCGATAATACTCACAGATGATAATAAGTAGAATGAGACGGACGAGAATGCTATTGCAAATCTTCATCTGGCACTAGCAGATAGGTGTTATCAAGCATAAAGGAGAAAAAGACGACAAAAGAGATTTAGAATCATCTCACAAAATTGTACAACGCCAAATCACTTCACAACAAACATTTTTCTAAAGAGAAAACTGTACACTTTATGCATGATGGAATCCACTTCAATGACGGAGCACTTAAATACTTTAAATACTATATTTTCCTAACTCACATCACTGGCGTACATAATAAAAATACGTGAACGTGTGGAACTTCTACTCTAGTCTACCAGATTCGTATAATCAACTTGTCATCAATTTAACAAACAACATAGATACTCTAGTCTTCAACAATATTGTAGCTAATATTCAGGAAGAAGAGAATCGACACAAAAATAAGGAAGACAGGTTGTCAAATTCACAATAAGCGGAGGCCTTGGCGGTGACGAGAGGAAGATCAATGGGACGTGACCCAAGTAGAAGTCATAGTCATGGTAGAGCAAAATCCACGAGTATGAAGAATTTCAAGTGCTACAATTGTGGCAAGAAAGGGCATATTAAGAAGGATTGTTGGAATCTGAATAAGACAGATTCTATTCCTCAAGGAAATGTAGCAAATACTTCAGATGAAGGAAGTGCAATGGTCTGTGAAGCGGCAACGACTATTGGAGGTAAGAGAAGATTTGTTGATGTATGGCTTTTCGATTCAGCAGCTACTTTTTATATAACCTCTTGAAAAGAATGGTTCTATTAGTATGAGTTTGTCTCTGGGAGATCTGTGTATAGCTGTAATAATCAAGCTTTGAATATCGTTAGTATCGACACCATTAAGTTAAAGATGTATGATGGGACAAATTAGAATATTGAAAAAGTGCGACATGTGGAGGACCTGAAGAAGAATTTGTTGTCCATAGGACAACTGGATAATCTCGGTTTTAGATTTGAGATTCAAAACAAGATCATGAAAGTCATTAAAAGAGTGGTGGTATTTATGAAAGCAGAAAAAGTTTTTGCAAATTTGTACATGTCGAAGGGACTAACTTTGTAAGAAGGAGAGGCATCCGTTGCGGTGATTAGTCTAGATGATAAATCTGCAATGACATGGCATAAAAAGCTTGGATATATGTCAAAACAAGGAATCAAGATACTCGGAGAGAAGAATCTACTTCTAGGTTTCACAAAGGTATCACTACCCTTCTGTGAGCGTTGCATTGCGAGTATGTAACATCGATTGAAGTTCAACACATCAAAGTTCAGAAGCAACGAAATTCTAGAATTGATTCACTTTGATGTATGACAAGCACTAGCTACGTCCCTAGGAGGAGCAAATTTCTTTGTTTCATTCATTGATGATTATTCGAGGAGATGCTGGGTGTTTTCTATTAAGAGGAAGGAAAATATGTTTCCAACTTTCAAATTTTACAAAGCATGGGTGGAACTTGAATCTGGTAAGAAGATCAAGTGTTTGCGCTCAGATAATGGAGATGAATATACTGGCAAAGAATTTGATGAATTTTGCAAGCAAGAATATATCAAAAGGCAGTTCACGACAGTACACGCTCCTCAATAAAATGGAGTAGTAGAGTGGATGAATAAAACTCTGTTGGCAAGAACAACAGCGATGTTGAGAACTTTAAGTTTAGATAAGAAATTCTAGGCAGAAGTAGTCAATACCGCCTGTTATGTGGTGAATCAAGCTCCATCAACTACAATTAAGTTGAAGACACCGATAGAGATATGGACTGGTAAACTAGTGTATTATTCTAACCTCCATATATTTGGAAGTCATGCCTATATGATGTTCAATGCCCAAGAAACTATGGAGTTGGATCCAAAATCCAGAAGATGTACTTTCTTGGGATATGCTAAAGGAGTAAAGCGTTATTATCTATGGGATCCAACTGCCTATAAGATTGATATCAACAAAGATGTTATTTTCTTGGAAGATAATGATCAAGAGCAAGCAGAAGATGTTAGCATTTCAAAAGAGAATTCAGAGACTACAACAGTACAGATGGAAAAGGAATTTGATCAAAATGATTCTTTTGAAACTGCACTAGAGTACAAGGAGCAAGAACCAATCGAATATGGTGTTTCAGATACTCGGAGATTAACTCTTACAAGAAGAGCATCGAGTTGCACTCAAATTATATTATGGAGAACAATATTGTATCCTATCTTTTAACTAAGGACAGAGAGCCATCAACTCTTCAAGAAGCAATGAATAGTTCAGATGCATCTCAGTGGATGGCAACAATGTAGGAAGAAATTGAAGCTCTATATAACAATAAGACATAGGAGCTGGTATCACTACCACAAAGAAGAAAGCTTATTGTCAATAAATGGGTTTACAAGATCAAGCAGAGCGGCGATGATTAAGTAGAGCGATATCATGCTAGATTGGTGGCAAAAAGATATGCTCAAAAGGAAGGAATTGACTTCAATGACATATTTTCTCCTGTGGTTTGACTCACCACAATTCGAGTAGTCCTAACGATGTGTGCTACATGTGACTTGCAACTTAAGTAGTTAGATGTGAAAACTGCATTTCTTTATGGAGATCTTGAAGAAGAAGTTTATATGCTCCAACCAGAAGGTTTTGAAGAAAAAGGGGCAGAGAATTTGGTTTGCAAGTTGAACAAATCTCTATATGGTTTAAAGTAGGTGCCGAGGTGTTGGTATAAAAGATTTCATTCCTTCATCATGAGCCTTGGATATGGCAAACTGAATGTAGAACCTTGTACATATTTCAAGAGGTTTGAGAAAGGTGATTTTATAGTCTTGCTGTTGTATATAGATGACATGTTAGTAGCAGCCCTCAATAGTGATCGTATCAAATAATGGAAGGCACAATTGATTAGGGAATTTGAAATGAAAGACTTAGAACTAACAAATAAGATTCTAGGGATGCAAATTCATCGAGACATAAATAATAAGAAGATTTGGCTTTCTCAAAAGAATTATTTGAAGAAGATCTTGTGGTGATTCAACATGCAAAATTGTAAGTCAATTTATACCTTTCTTCTTGTTAATTTCAAGTTATCCTTAAGTATGAGTCATAACAATGAAGAAGAGACGATGGAAATGTCTCGAGTACTGTATGCATCAACAGTGAGAAACTTAATGTTCATTATAATTTGTACAAGACCAGACGTTGCACATGCAGTGAGGGTAGTTAGTCAATACATGGAGAATCTTGGTCGAGATCATTGAAATATTGTTAAGAGGATTCTCAAATATATCAAGGGAACCTTAGATGTTGCATTATGTTATGGAGGATCATATTTTACTGTCAAAGGATATGTTGATGCTGATTATGCATGTGATCTTGATAAAAGTAAATCTACTATAGGATATGTGTTTACACTAGCTAAAGGAGCAATGAGTTAGGTTTCAAAACTACAGTCAATTGTGGCTATGTCAACAATAGAAGCATAATATGTAGCAGCTATACAAGTTAGTAAAGAAGCAGTGTGGTTGAAGTTGATCTTGGAAGAACTCGAAAAGTGCTTTGCATCTTGTAAGGAATCCATCATTTCATTCAAAGATAAAATAATTCGAGTTCAATATTACTTTGTTCATGAGAAAGTGGAAGGAACGGTAGACATGTAAAAAATTCATATAATGGATAACCTAGCAGATTTTATGACAAAAGCAATCAATGGTGACAAGTTTATGTGGTGTCGATCCTCATGTGGCCTGATAGAGACGTAAGCATCATTTAGCGGCAAGGTAGAAAGAATAGTGTGAAGATCTGATTGACTCTCAATCAAATCTTCAAATGGGAGATTGTTGCTGTTGACTACACCAAAGTCAATAAAGAAGGCAGTCGACTGCACAAAGTCTGAAATAGTAGGAAGAAAAAAAAAGTAGGCCAGCTATGGACAGTTTCTTCACAATTGGAGGTATGCATATGGGAGGCCTATAAATAGGCCTTCCCATATCAATTTTCTAATATCCTAGAAGGCTCTTCTTCTATTAAATCCCCACAAAAGTTTGGAGAGTGTTTTTCCTATATAGTGAGAGAGTTAATGTTTCACTTTGTAAAATGAAGAGACGTTGTAATCCTAAATTTCATAGTGAAATTTCTTTTTTCTCCCTATAATTTTACCTTAATTTAAAAGTTTTTCATGTAAAATTTGTCTATTTATTATTATTTTAGTCCTATTCAGCTGCGAATCTGCTCTAATCCGATCGATTTTTACAACACAAGGAAACCTAAACAAGATAGAGAACGTATATGGAAGATATTTGGAAAGAACTCAAAGAAAGATACTCCTTCGTAATGCAACTCAATTACAGTACTTAAAATCTAATTTGGTTGATCTAAAGCAAGTAGGATTGATTGTGATGACTTATTTTACTAAATTCAAAACCATGTGAGAGGAACTTGTTGAATAAACCAAAGTTCCTGATTGTATGTGTGGAGCAATAAAGGAGTACACAAATATGATAGAAAGGGAATTCGTACATCAATTCCTAATGGTGTTGGATACATAAACTTATGGAACACTTAGATCGCAAATTCTTGTAGTTGACCCCTAATCACTATTCAGTAAAGTGTATGCTGTAATGATCCGTGAAGAGAGGTGATGATGCATTTAAACCTCCAAAAGCTAAATATGCTAACATGGTGTTGTCGTGGCATGATGGCAAGGCTAAAAATGTAATAAAGAAGGCTAACTTTGTGGAAGTAGATCATGGTGGGCTGCAACACGGAGTATGAAAGTAGAAAAATGGGGGTACATATGCAGAAATTGAAAGCTTTACCCATGTCTTAATATTAGGCATTTTTTGTTAGTGGCTATTTTGTAGCCAAGAGTGGTTTGTGATCATGGAACCATAGACTATTTTTATTGAATTTTAGTTATAATTTTTTATATTTAAGGATTTTTTAAATGAAATCATGACAACATTTTCATCCATTTTCTTTGTGTTTCTAGATTGCTTCCATTTTTCATATTTTTACCTTGCTTACGTATTTTGGAGGCTTATCTTGATGTAAGTGATCTTTGGGAAAATGGACTATGAGGTTCCTCCCTTGCCAAATAACCCAACTCTTGTTCAAATCAAGAGTCAGAAAAGAAGAAGGCAAAGGAAATTAAAGGTGAAGGCATGTCTATTTGTAGCTGTCTCACTAGTAATCTTTACTAAAATTATGACCTTAAAGTCAACAAAAGAAATATGGGACTTTCTCAGGTAAGATTATGAAGGTAATAAGAGACTCAAAGGGATGCAAGTGTTGAATTTGATTATAGAGTTTGAGATGTGAAGGATGAAGGACATGGAAACTGTGAAGGAGTATTCTGACATACTTCTCAACATTGTCAATAGGGTAAGATTGTTTGGAACTGAATTTTGTGATTTCATTAGGAGCAGTTGGTTCACATGGGTGAATGGTAATAGGAATGAAAATGAATATAGTGAGGAATGAGAATGGATATAATCATTATAATTATGATGGTTGGTTAAGAGGAATAAATGATTAACATTACCATTGATAGTGGTTAATTTGTTAAAAATATTAAGAAATAAAAATTTGTCAAAATTTTGATAAATATAATTACAGTATAATTAATTAATTTCAATTTTTTCTTTTTACCAATTAAATATAATTAAATAAAATATATTAAAATATGATGTAAAATAAAAATTAATTAATGAATTATATTTTAATAAATAAATAAATTGTAATAAACTAGTTAATTATATTGTAATTAATTAATTAACTATATTGTAATTAACTATATTGTAATTAATTATAATTAATTAATTACAATATAATTATACTGTAATTAATTATGTTTAATAAAAAATAAAAAAGTAAGTGTCACAGGCATGACAAGAAGTGTCATGCCTGTGACATTTATTGTCATGGGTATGACAAAGATTGTCACACTCATGACACTTGCATGTTACTAAGGAATAAAAATCATTCCTCTCATATGTGGGGATATCGAATAATCCTTAAAAATGGGATCTCAAAAAACTGTTTATGCAATAATAATACATAACCAACCAAACGTTTTTCATTCCTTACCCATTGATACATTTTTAAACCCATTAACTAAGCACCCGCTTAGAATTGCTTAGATAGTTCTTGAGACTGTTCCTGAAAGGTTTGAAACAACAATTTCCTCTCTAAAGAATTCTAAAGGCCTGTCAAGTATCACCTTGGCAGAGTTGTTAAATGCATTATAGGCTCAGGAGCAAAGAAGGCTGATGAGGCAAGAAGGCTCAATTGAGGGTGTTTTACAAGCTAAATTGTAGATCAATAAAGGTGGGAAGTGGAAGAAAAAGAAAGGGAAAAGGAACAATGTTGAACAAACTGAAGTTGTAAATAACATTAGCAGTAATAGAGGAAATAACAAGCCAAGTTACACTTTATGCTACCGTTGTGGAAAAAAGAGTCATCCACATTTCGAGTGCTGGAGAAAGCTTGATGTTAGATGCAACAAATGCAAACAACTTAGCCATATTGCCAAAATTTGCAGGAAAAAAATCAATAACAGATTGAGGCACAAGTTACAAACTAACAGGAAGAGGATCAATTATTTATGGTGACCTACTTTGTCACTAGTAACTCAAGCGAGAGCTAGTTGATTGACAGTGGTTGCACCAATCATATGACGGATGATGAAGAGATTTTCAAGGAGCTCGATATGTTTGTTATCTCATAAGTCAAAATTGGCAATGAAGAGTACATAACTATCAAATGAAAGGGAACGATTGCAATTGAGAGTTGTTTAGGTATTAAACTTATCAATGATGTTCTTTATGTACCTAAAATTAATCAAAATTTATTGAGTGTTGTTCAACTGCTTGAAAAGGGATACATACTTTTGTTTAAAGATAAAATGTGTCTAAACAAGGATACAGAAGGACATGAATTGTTCAGGATAAAAATGAAGAACAAGAGCTTTTCATTGGGCCTAATGGAGGAGGAGCAGGTTGCCTTTCCTATCTCAGATAACATAATGAAGTTTTGGCGTAATAGGATGGGACACTTCAATTATACTGCATTATTGTTGATAAAGAGTATAGAGTTAATGTAAGGCCTTCCACCACTAGATGAACACTTATCAAATTGCAAGGCATTTCAATATGGCAAGCAAACTAGGCAACCATTTTCACAGACTAATTAGAGAGCATAAAAGAAGCTGTAGTTGATCCATACTGATCTTTTTGGACCTTAGCTTAAACCATCACTAAAGGGAAGCGAATATTACATTGTCTTTATTGATGATCTTAGTAGGATGTGTTAGATTTACTTCCTAAGGTTCAAGTTAGAGGTTTCAGGAGTGTTTTGGAGATTTAAGGCTTGGATTGAGAACCAAAGTGGCTGTAGGATTAAAGTTTTGAGATTAGATAATGAGAAGGAGTACACATTGGAACATTTTAATATATTTTATGAAGAAGCTAGAATTGAGCCTCAGCTCATAGCTCCTTACACTCTATAACAAAATGAGGTGAGTGAGAGGAAGAATAGAACAATGAATGAGATGGTGCAATGCATGCTACATGAGAAAAGGGTTCCTTAAGAAGTTTTGGGCATAAGTAGCTAAAACAACTATTTTTTTGCTAAATTGGCTTACTACAAAGGCAATTAAGGGAAATCCTCCATTTGAAGCATGATATTGTTATGAACCTTCCTTACAGAACTTTAAAGTTCTTTGTATCTATTTTACATATATTTCTTAGATGAAAAGGGATAAACTTGATAGGAGAGTAGAACCTGACATCTTTATTGGCTACAACAACACTTTTAATGCTTATAGAGTTTTTTTTAATAACAAACTGAAAAGATTATGGTAAGCAGAAATGTTCATTTTTTACAGGAACAAAAATGGTGCTGGGAAGCAGAAGAAGGAAAGAAATTACCAACTCTCCATTAATGTAAGGTGAAGAGGTTGATGAACCTCCAGTTAGAGATACCAGATTGCTTTTTGATGTATACCAAAGATGAAATGTTGCAATGTTTGAGCTAGCAGGGTTTAATGAAGCTGAAAGGGATCTGAAATGGATAGTTGCAATGTAAGCTGAAAGGGATCTGAAATGGATAGTTGCAATGTAGGAGGAGCTAAATATGATTGAGAAGAATTAAACTTGGGAGGTAGTTGAAAGGACTCAACATAGGTCATTGGAGTGAAGTGGGTGTTTAGAACCAAATTAAATGCATATGGTTCTATCAATAAGCATGAGGTCAGAATTATGGTGAAGGAGTTTGCTAAGGTGTTTGGTGTTGATTTCTCAGAGATATTTTCTCTTGTTACACATCTTGCCACCATTAAAATGCTTCTTACATTAGTTGTACTAAAAGAGTAGAGAGTGTTTCAATTTGATGTGAAATATAAAACTTGCGATTTTTAGCATAAAATAAGTAATTGGTTTTGCAATCAACAATCAAAAAATTGAAGAAGTTGTAACTTGTATTGTCAAGTAAAATTGATCAAGGATTGCATTTAATAGTTCAATTGTTAACTTTTTATTGTATAGTTAAACAGATAAAAGTTGGATGTCTCATCAAAAATGGTCAACTGAATACATGGAAGGAATTAAAAGTTTCATGAAATTTGTACAACATTAAATAAGTGATGAATGTGGTATTAGTTGTCCTTGTATCGATTACTTAAATGTTGACTTTCATAGTTAAGATGTGGTATATAATCACTTGCTAATCCACAACATAGATAAATTCTATACTCCATGGTATTATCATGGCAAACGTAAGGAAGCATTCACAACAACATATTAGCCAGGACACAATCACTCAAAACTCTAAGTCACCAAGCAGAGTGCAGAAAGTTAAAAGTAAGAAGGATAAAAATGATATATGAGAGCTTCTTCATATTTGTAACGAGAAGAACGTGGATTGGCCACACAACAAAATGGAAACAAAACCTATTTTAAAGGTGAGATAGCCGATGAAGAAGCGTTGGAGAGAAGAGGCTATGAAATTATCTTTTGTCTAACCAAACCGATCGTAAAAAGGTCAGGCTGTTCACGAGTTAATAAAATGACAATTCTTTTTAAGAAATTGGAGATGAATGGAATTAATAAACCCGAAAGGGTAAGGGTTTTTAATTCCTCGAACTTCATGAATCTGACGCAACTTTCCTTACATGCATAAAGTAGCTTTATAATTTCATAACTTGAAAGCACGAATACTATGATTCCTTTATTCACACACACACACACATATATTAATGAATCCTGCCATTGCACTTGGTATCAGCACAACCACGAGTAGAATGGTGGAGAGATGTGGAGGGTGGACAAGTTTTGAAACAATTTTCAAAACATACTGGATTAAACTCTCCCAAAAAAGTGCACATATTCTTGCAGTCGACCATACAGTTAGCCCGCACTTCGCAACTTGTAAACAGAAGCATAGTCACCATCACCAGCATAACTACTGCCGCAGTTCCCTTCATCTCACTTCTAGCCATGTCTATTATTTGGTTTTCTCTTTTATGGCTTTTATTGCTAATATGTTAGACTTGCCTATTATTTGCTCAACAAACCATTATTTATAGTGCTCTGGTTTCATATTATTTAAATGGAGAAGAACCCAGATTTGATAAATTTTCTCATTAGATTTTGTTTCCTTTCTTGTTTTATAAGACATAACCTTGACTTATGATAACAATGTTATATTCTTCAAAGAAGCAGTTAGTCAAATATAGACGACTCTTTCTCCAAGATTTGTTTTTATGGTTTTTTTTTAAATCTTACATTTTATGTAGAAGTAAATGCTCTTTATTTCTTAAATTGTTACTAATTGTTTTGGAACTTTTGTGAAATTGATTTTCTTTACTTATATACAACATTTAAGAGTGGATTCTACCAAATCTTACAGTAGATGCAACATATTTAAGTGGATGCTACCAAATCTTGAATCATAACATTTAAGTTTTAGATAAGATATTATATTACCAGGGATAACTATTCAAAAAGTCATATTTTTTTGTACATTATTTATTACATTTTGATTTTTTAATTTATTTCAATTAATCCTTAATTTACTTAAACTATCAATTAATCTGAAATGTTTGACCCCATATTAAAATTTAATTGAAATGATAGTATCAAATAAAAAACATAGGATCTAAGACCTTTTAAGTAATTATTTTTTAACATTATTTTTATTTCCATAACATATTGATTATATACTTATTATTTTAGAAATAATTTAATCTTTAATATAGAATTCAATTAGAATCATGTAATTAGAATTGTAACATCTCGTTATACTGTGTTATGGGTTAGATGTAGAGCCCGGCCTCTACCGCCATCACTCCAGATATTGTCTTCTTTGGTCTATGCGTGAGTCACGACTCGAACGCATGACCTCAAGGTTTTGTTACTCTTTAAGAGCACGCCTCTTACCATTGAGCCATTGATGTAGCGCCCCCTTACCGTAGGGTACGAACCGGGACGCCCGTGGGTCGTTCCAACGCATATCCCACAGCAAGGAAGTGCTACTATCAAAAACGATCTCTAAACACTCGCATGGCATCAACATAATTAAACCAAATTATGTAAATCACTAAATTTTAAAACCACAATA
>JANVCQ010000006.1:33933380-33944455 GCA_025531925.1 Erythroxylum plowmanianum | reverse complement strand
TTGGTCATGGTATATAAGTTGAAAACACTTATGAAACGTATCATTCTTAACCATTGAGAAAAACATTAACGAAAGAACACGAGAGGAAATAAAACTCTTTCAACGATATCAACATTTAACGAAACAAAAAGCATGGATATAGGTACGCATAAATCATTCGATTCGATAATTGCTTACAGAGTAAGCAGTTTTCAAATTTTGATGGATTAAGAAAAGAAAAAAAATTAAGAAAGCGGGAGAGAAAGGGATTGCACGGACAATCTAGAAAAATAATTTTTATTGAAATATTACACTTAACTTCAAATTAGTTCGATATTAATAAAATACATAAAGTTAATTTATTAAATAGTTAAATTTCTCATTCTGTTGACTAGCAAATGTGAACTTCTACTTATAAATGAGAGTAAATATTTAGGTCTATTTGGGAGTCTCAATGGTTAACTTCCATTTTTGATGTGCTAAATGCTTGTTAAATGGGAATTACATTTGCTAACAAGTTGGTTGTTATCATATACCATATGATCTACAACTACAACTAAAAAATGTGAACCATAAATCATGTAAGAGATGGGTCCGCGAGAGGAAAGTCACAAAGGTGATTCACGGAGTGATAGTCGGAATCTACCGCTAGACAATCTTGGTGGTACTTAGATTGGTGGTTTGATGGACTGTGTTATGCATGATGTAGAAGAAACGAGAGAAAGATTACCATCGCTTTTGTCTAAAGACTACCTACTAAAGGGTACAGGGAGGGCAACAGGAAACAAGTCTCATAGAATCTCGTTTAGATTTTCCTTAGCTGATGAGTGCACTAGCAAAGTTTTTGCTGAATATGAAAATGGGAATCCTTTACTACCGCAGCTTGTGATTCATGATGATTGCCAGTAGTATCTATCTTGTGATTGGAAGCATGTTATTATTGTTAAGGTATACGAGAAGAGTGTGGAGTTCCAATTCCTTTGTAATCGCCTCTTCACTTTATGAAAATTAGAGGGTGAAATATAGATGTTTGACATAGATTATGGATATTTTATTGTGAAGTTTGATTGTAAGGAGGATCTCATCATATTTATGTATGGCAGCCTCTATGTGATTGAAAGCGATATGCTTATAGCCACTCACTGGGTACTTGGTTTCTCTCCTTTCACTGCAAAAATCACAAGGTAATTACTTGAGTTTGTATTGTTGAGTTCCCTACCGAATACTATAAAGATGAGGTCTTATTTGCCGTTGCAAGTTGTATTGGGGAGCCAATTAAGATTGATAGACAGATAATGTTGGCAACCAGGAGAAAATTTGCACATATTTGTATTGAAGTTGATCTGAAGAAGCCCCCTGTTTTGAGAATAAAAGTGTCAGGATTTTGGTGTAAGGTTGAATATGAGGGTGTTCCGATGATTTGTGATGGATGTGGGAACGCAGGACACTTGATTTCGTATTGCACTAAAATTCCTTGTACTTCTTTCTGTCAGAATGGTGGTGATGGTGTGAGGATAGATGGTGAGAGAGCTGGTGGAGGATCCTAGGACTAGCAGACGGCGACGATGGGGATAGATGAAGACGAATTAAAATTTGGTCCTTGATTGACAATTCAAAAACAACCTCGTCTCTACTATAATCGAAGGGATAAGGACAAAATCGTTCTCAATAGATTTGAAAGCTTAGAAGTTGCAAAAGTCTCTATAAAGCCAAATTTAGAGGAAGGCAATGTGACGAAGGTAGGTATCGAGAAAATGTTTAATTCTCAAGACAATTCCCCTCAGAAGGAGAATAGTGGCAAGGTAAGAATGTCCAAATCCAAAGGTCAAAAAATGGGTCCATCGCAACTTCTAAGTTGATTAAATCAACACAAATTGCAATTGGTGTGTCCATGTCGACGTTCTTCCTACCCTTCTACATAAACTTAATATTATGTCAAGTGATAGTACGATTGTGCCACCTTCTAATATGAAGCCTCCTATGATGGCAAAAGTTAACATTAAAGAAGACCCTTATGCTCAAGAACTTGTTACGTAGAATGATTTGTTCAATATTGACTCAGGTCCTAGTGTTTTGGAGAAGATTAGATCTGGTGACCAATTTGAGTCAGATCAAGTAGGAGATAAGCTCTTCTATGAGATTGATGGTAGAGTGGGCAACAAGCAAGGAAAACGTGCAAGGAGTCGAAGCCTACATAATTGTTAACCCTCCCTTTTCTTTTAAGTCTGTTATTTTTATGGATTTACATATTATGTCATGGAATATTAGTGGGGTAAAAAAGGGAGGTTTCTCTTGTATGTTTAAAGATCTTTGTAAGAGTAAGAGAGTTGATATATCTATTATTTTGAAGCCATGTATTTCTGGCTCCGTAGCTGATGGAATTATCAAGAGCTTAGAGTTCTCTCATTTTGTCAAGGTTGACTTAAATGGATTTGTTGAGGCAGGTTTGGCTTTTATGGAATATGGATAATTTAAAGATTCATCTCATTCATTTTTCCACTCAATATATTCATGTGTTATTAGATATGCCTATGTTTTAGCCTTGGTTACTTATTGTGTGTTATGTTAGCCCTGTAAACACGCTAAAGGAGCAATTTGGCAATCAATGGTGGACATAGCGTCTTTGCTCTCTATGCCATGGTTACTTATAGGTGACTTTAATGATATTATGAAGGGTTATGCAAAGAAAGGTGGTAGTCCGCCTTTTGTTATTTGATGCAGGGCTTTTCGTGATTAGTGGAATAGTTGTGAGCTATATGATGTTGGTTTTCAAGGGCTTATTTTTTGTTGGGATAGAAAATCTTCAGGTTTTGGTTTAAAGAACGATTAGGTCATGCTCTTGCTAATCATTCTTAGAAGGATTTATTTCGAGATGCTTCTCTAATTAATATGCCTCGAGTTCTTTCAGACCATGGTTTGATTTTACTATGTCCTAATGGGATTTCTTCAATTCCTAGATTGAGACTATTCTAGTTTAAGGTTGTCAGGGTCACACATCAGGAGTATTGTGAGGTGGTAGTGGATGCCTAGGGTCATAGATCTTAATGCCCTTGTGCATCTCTTCAGCAGCTCAGCAAGCTTCTGTGGAGGGGGCTGAAACTATTTTTGGGGACTTAAACCTAAAAAAAGGTAGGTGATAGGCAGATTAGGAGAGTGCAATTATCACTAGCAAATACTGTAGCACCCCACTCTCATAGGGCATATCCCCAAACATACCGACGGTATTCGAGAACATACTTTATAAGGGTGGCATGCTAGAATAGTCAGTTAATCAAACTCATCACAAATTTTTTTAAAACAGCACATGCATATGCGAAAAATTAATAAACAAATCGGGCCCACTTTATTCGTAAACATTTTCATTCACAAGTGTTACTACCTTCATTGATCAATCTAATTTACAAATATTTCCAATTTGGAAAGTTGTTACAAAACAGAATTATTCAAATAACTGATGTACAATAATTACGGAATAAACAATTTGATACAAAATAAAGAAATATGAATGTAGACGCTAACTAATCTTGACCTCTATCTCTTACTTAAATGCAGTGGCTTAACTCCAATTTGTCTAATTGAAGATCTTCTCTAAGCCTAAAAAATAATGTTGCAATTTTGGTGAGTTTTAAGAACTCAGTGAGTTAACCATCCTCGATAGTTCACTCAACTGATATAACATATCAACACATGTAAACATATAATTCACATCATTTCATTTATCACATAACATCACTTATCACATTTAGCGCAATCAAACCGATCATTTCAATCATTTATAATACACATATCAATTATAAATGCAATGCACATGAGACTCACTTTCATTTATTACTTTGTTATGACCAAGTGCCTTTTTCACTAGCTCATATCCTTTGTGGATACCGAGCATATATCAGATAATGTCCCATATCCCTTAGTAGATAATAGCAACTGAGCCAAAGGCTCTTATCACATTATGAGCTTTAATTTTTTTTTACTGACGACTCCGATCGCAACTACCTTTATCTTTCATGCATTCATTTAATAAAAAAATTTAAAACAAATAAATAATCAAGTAAGACCATATAGGTTACTCACAGTGCACTCCAGATTAACATTAGCTTCTATGATCTGGAAATTTCTGGATGGGGATGTTTTGTCCTACACATCAACATTATGCAATACATATATTGCACATACACATTATTAATTGTACAATATTATAAACTCTCAATCACATACATATGTATATGTGCTGTGTATAATCCATGATCAATGACAATCTCAGATATAGTACCTAAATTCACATCTTATGTTCATTCTCATTTTGTAAATCATATACGCCTAATTGAACTTAGGTTTACACTTCACTTATATATGATCATTCTAAGTTTACCATTCAATCCTTATCCTTTGTATGTGTCTGGGTTATTCTTAGACTTACACCTCAAGAACACTTGGTTATTCTAATATCTTAACTCAATTTCTTGTCATTTCTTTTTTAATATTATATGCTCTCATAATGCCCAATTCTCGTTCACATTTATTTAATACATATTACCCAACTCTTTTGAATCATAACTACAATCATATGAACCTCTTCATTCCCATTGTAAGCATGCCTTTGGTACTTTGATATCATCAATTCATTCACTAAGTTATAACCCTAATTATCACTTCATACATATCACACATTTAACCACTTAATCCAAGCATCATGCTAGGTTCAATTTAAGTCCACATAGATAGTGAATATATGCTAAACGGACCTTTCAAGGTCACTTATAGAAATTTTAAAATTTGGCCCTTTAGCCAAAAAAATCTCTCCTTGAGGCCTTCATAAAGTTGTAGAACTCGAAGTCTTTTTCGAAAGCATACTTAGATGATCTCAATCAGAGATCCATAGCAAAAGTTATGCCTCTTGCCCCAAAATCTATCCAATTGCATCCTTATTTTCCAGATTTCTAATTCTTTACTTATTACATTCAATATCTTATGCTTGGTCTATCATTTCTAATTTAATTACTCATCATTTCCCCATCATTCTTAAATCCATTTCAACTCAGTATCACCCATAAACAAATTATAGTTCGTGATTGCTCATGAGCACTAAAAACATAACATATACATATATACATTCATCATCAACTTTCTGCATATATTCATCTTCATTTCCACCTTCATTTCACTTCTAACTATTACCTTAATTCATCTAATTTCAAAAGCATAACTCAACATCTTGGTTAACATAACTTTCACTTTCATTATTCCCTTAATTAAAAACTCATAACATCTACATAACAACTCATCACTCATGGTTTTCATACTCTCAAAACAGAACACAAACACATGTATTCATCCATCAATTTACTACACCCAGTACTCAACTTCAAGTCAATCTTTGAATCTCTTAAAGATAGAATTTGAATTTGATGTCTTCATGAAAAATGTAGCCATATGTCTCTAATTTAATCCAAATTAAAAATCATCCCATTTGGATATCTACAGATCAATTCATAGCTAAAATACCGATGCACATCCAATGGAAATGTTATAGCCAACATATTCCAGCATACTTTTAACACCATTTACTTGATTAATCCAACATTATATCATTCCATAATCTATTACCCATCAAAACAAAAAGCAAGACATGGATATGTTCATTATTCACCCACATTACACAAATATTTTCAACATCTTTATCATGATCATTTACCACTAACTATCATCATATATGCTTCTATTTAGACAACCCATAAAGAATAGAGTTTAACTTGATTAAACTCCATGCTTCTTCAATCACCATGAAACCCTGACCTCCCACATCACATGATCATCATCATCATTTAAGGTAGAAAGGTTAGGTCTTTTACTAACAAGATGGAGAAGACAACAAATCTTGATGAACAAAGTAAAAGAGTTGGACAAAAATCAACATGATGAGCATAAGAGTGAGATGGTCATGAGTGAAGAAGAGAGCAAATGAAGAAGATGAGAAAAAGAAGCATGTATCGTATATGGCAAGTGAAAAACCATGAGATGGTCATTAATTTGGGTAATAAAATCCTGAACGGTGAGTGGCAAGTGTTGTGACACTTGTCACTTGCCACTTATCATTTTATTGTGGTCTCCAATTGGCTCTTTTAACCAGCTAGTCCATTTATCTCCAAATTTCAATCCAAATTTCTACCAATTTTCAATGACACATGTCATTAAATCCCAATGTCATTTATAAAAATTCCCATTGCTATTTGACTCCCAATTCTACTACTATTCATCAATTGTTCTGCCACTTGGCATTTTTTCTAGTCCAAAATACCTTTAAATTCCAGAAAATTCTCATATTTCACCAAAAATTCCAATTCACTACTTATACACTCCAACTCAATTTTAAGACACATAATCCATAATTCACATTATAATCGCATTAAAACAATCATTTATACCTAGAAAAATGTCAAATGAGTACGTGGACAATTTATTATAATGTGTGTAATAATTAAATTCATATGTGTGCATGCTAACATTATGTATGAGCATGAAATGCATTTTTCTATTCTCTCATTGCTATTTCTCAATTACAGAAATCTAGGGTTCTAACCTTTAGTGCAGGAACGGGATGTTACAATTCTCCCCCTTAATAAATTTCGTCCTCAAAATTCTTATGTGACTGGTAAAAAAGACAGGGGTATTATTTCCTCATATACTCCTCCGTTTCCCATTTAACTTCATCATTTGAATAATTTCTTGCAATTAAATATAGTCAATGGAATCGATCGGTCTTTCAATTACTTATTCAAATACCACAATATCTTAATCTCTGTCCTTAATATATTTTATATTACTCATAATTTCACTCCTGGTATTAATAACACTTATATCGAATCATAATGATATTTCCTAGAAATATCGATATAACACTGTGTGAATCTGAAATATCTTTTATTGGTAATACTATCTCATAAGTCAATGGTCCTACTCTTATAATAATTTCATATGGACTAAATTTATATCAGGCTTAGTTCCCCCTTTTTCCTAACTTGAGCACACCTTGCCATGGCAATACTCTCATAATTAGTTCATCTTTTGGTTGATATTTCACATCTCTTTAGCATTATTACACTTAATTCTTATATCTATCTCACTATATTCCATATCTTTGGTGTTGATCCACGTAACTCGTTTATCTTTCTTGAATTACTTAATTTCTAACACAGATCAATTTCAGTTATCAACAACATCTCTAATCAATTTTGACCTTCAACTATTTTAGGCCTTATTCATCCTAATATAAAGGCAGAAGACTCTTTCCATCATATAATGCCTCATATGGTATTCTAATGATATTACTGTGATAATGATTGTTATAATTAAAATCAACTAAAACTATACATTAACCTTATGTTTCTATGAAATCCAAAATATAAGCTTTAAGCATATCTCTAATAGTTAAGACTGTTGGCAACTCATACATGCAGTCACTTGCTTCTACATCCTTAGCTGCTAAGTACTATTTCAACATATTCCTACTAGGATGTATAGCTTAGGTTGTTATTTATGCTTTCTTTAATAATCTCTTTGCTCAATCATCTTTATAATGTACATATACTTCTTATTTCAATCATAAAATATCATTTTCCAATCAAACTCAAAATTTGGATTCATTTTTAATTTCTCAGTAAGATTCATAAATTCTGAATTCTCAATTTAGGCTTTGTTAATCTTTTCATGTGAAATTGAATCTTAAGTTTTCAATGCAGCTAATAATACTTCATTTTGCCCCAAATTCAACTCAACATTCTATGCTCTTTATTACATTAGGTTTGGTAACCTCAATATCTAAATTTGTGCTACACTGCTGTTGAATTTTCGATTCAATGTATCAAATTACAACATTAACTTTACTGAAAAATACTCATCTATACATTATAATCTTTTAGTAATTCTACCCATTATCTTGGTCTAATATTCAATTCTTTCAAACTCAATAATTACCTCAAACTTTAATGATATGTATATTTATATATATCTAAAATGTATATTTATATATATCTAAAATGTTTCACTGTACATACAATGTCTCTAAGCTCTCAAAGCAATTACGATTGCAACAAGTTCTAAATCATATTCCAATTAATTCCACTTATGAGACTCTAACTGTCTCTATGCATATGAAATCATTTTATTATGCTGCAACAGGCTGCATCTTAATCTCTGGTACGATACACTAATAAATAGTACATAATTTCCACATCCAAACGATATAATTAACATTAGTGTTATAATTCTTTAAAATTCTCTTTACATTCATCAGTCATACGATTTACATGTTTTTTCCTTAGACATTTCTATCAAAGGGCTAAAATCAATAAAAACCCCTTAACAACTTTTGGTAGTGTCCAATTTCTAGCTAATTCTAGAAACTTCGAATCTCTTATATATTTATTGGAGTTTCTCACTTCATCATTACCTCTACTTTTTTTGGGTCTCCCAATATGCCATGTTTAGATACTATACGACCAAACATTTTATTTGATCAAGCTAAGATTTAATCTTATTGAACTTGACATATCATTGTTTCTATCTTCATGATGTGTAAGATTTACCTCAAGTATTCAAAATATTCTTCTCAACTTTTCAAATACATTCAATATATCATCAATGATCATAGTCACTAATTGATCCAAGCAAAATTAGGATACGTTATTCTTCAATGCCATGATACTTTTAGGGGCATTGTTAACTCAAGTAGATAGTGCCAAAACTCTATGAGCCCATAATTAGTTCTCGTAATTCCTTAAGTAACTAATTCCTCAATAAGGTAATATTATCTTATGTTATTTTCTGTTTCCTAATTGACTTCTTTTCTCGAATGATTTTCTCAATTCATTCAATTTCCTCTGATTTATATTAACTTATTCTAATGTCTATTCATTAACATTAATTTCTCCACAAATTTCAATTTATTTGCAATCTTAACTTCATATATGTTGGTAACACATTCATCAAATCTAATTTGTATCTCCTGTATATATTTGCATAGAATATAGGGTGAACCTAATTTCCTTCAGTAATAGCAATAATATCATCCCAATTTCATGAACCTAAGAAGGTAAATCGGTTACCTTTCATCAACAAGCTACATGTACTCTCTGTAGCATATTCAAACTCTTATACTTGAGTCTCCGTTGGGAATGGGACTCCAATATTCACTTTTGATTCATTACATATTCATTTCTGATTTGTTCCCTCTATTGGATCCCGCTTCTAAAACCCAACCCTTGCTTTGATACCACAAATGTTGGACCTCGAATCTGAAATCCAACCTCTTGCGAATATCATAATACTTGAGTGTGTGATCCTATAGGGTTATTTCAAAAAGCCCTTATTAGGCATTATCCTACAAGGGTGGTGTGCCTAAGACAAACAAACATCAAAACAACGTATTACATCAATGTTGGATCCTATCTCTGAATGTGAAGTCCAACTCTTACGAAAAATACTTCATCATACTCTTTGATACATTACAAGCAACTATTTTTCATCATTTACATTTCAATACCCTCAGATCAAAGGGTTCTACAAAGCTATAATGGCTTTTCAAGCCACATTACATCATAATCCAAAATCTCGAACTACAAATTCTTGTATTTTGCAAAGATAACTTAAGTTCCAAGATATGCAGAATTTGAAGTAACTTCCTTATACTCTTGATCACTCGATCTTCTTAACTATCACTTGAAGAGGGGTGATATGTGCTTAATTGTTGATATTTTCAATTATTTTCACTTAGCAATTGTCGATACAAAAATGATTAAAATACTCACTTTAATTCATATTTATTTTTAGGTACAATTTGAGAGCAAAGAAATTAAAGTTAGTCGAATGCGTGACATATGGATTATTTTTTGAATATTAATATCTATTTGCTTTCATCGGGAAAGAAGAAAAAAATAACAAAAGGCAAGAGAAATGGAAATTAAATAAGCATGAGCAGGAATGACTGCGTTTCACGCATGCACATTGCGTGAAATGCAGCGCTAGAGGAGCAGCGTGGAATGCATACGGTGAAAGGTTTTAGCAAGTTGCATTTTAATTCTCAAGGGAGGGCTGGCATTTTAATAGAGGGCAGACATATAACACTAGCGTAAGGGAGCGTGGCCAAAAGAACAAAACGCAGGCGTGCACTGCGTTGCACGCTGTGCGCTGTGTTGCGCACGATGCTATGCGTTTTGATAAAAACGCACAGGCAAAAGGCGGCACAGGGGGTTTAAATGAGGAGCAAACCTTTATTCGTCTTGTCAAGCTACAGTAGACAGAAGACACAAGAATAAAACGCAGGAGAGCCAACGCATCGTTTTGAGAAGCAACCAATGAAACATAGTGATACGGGGCATTGAGGAGCAGAAACACGCACAAGGAGGAGAGCAAAAGGTTTTAAAACAAGTTGAGTTAGACCTTTAATTGTTACATCAAGCAATAGTAGAGGATAATAAAAGCATGGAACAGTGGGCGGCGCAGTAAGCTAGGGGAAAAAGAACGCATCACTGTAGGAGACTTGAAAGTGAGGGACGCACGGCGTGAAGCTGCGGCTGCAGCTTGATGCTCGGCTTGTGACTTGGAGAAGCTATAGCAGCAAACAAGAAGCCACGAGTTGGGAGAAGGGAATAGTGCCGGCACTGGAGAACAAGCAAAAAATGCAGAGAGAAGCAAAGAGTGGAGAGCAATGTTTTAGTTGATGGTGACCTTTATTGGTCACATCAATAAACAGTAGATACAAAGCTACAGTGAGGAACAAGACAGTGTAGGCACAAAATTGGGATAAGTAAAATGGGGCTGAAGCATTTTTATCGAGAAAGATCCATGAAGAGCTAAACGTCCCGACATCGGTTCAGAGGTAAAATCGATGCCGACGACCCGGGTTAAGTAATTTTATTATCTTTTGTTGTTTCTTTCTCTCATTAGGAATTGATTGTGTTATCCGATTTTAATTGATTTGGGTTTTGTGTATGGATAATCAGATTTTCGTTATTATTTGGTTATTTGTGTATGAACCCATCGGGTATTGTGAATTGATGATTTTAATGCGTTCATTGAATCGTTAATTTCAAACC
>JANVCQ010000006.1:33902619-33921997 GCA_025531925.1 Erythroxylum plowmanianum | reverse complement strand
TTGCTTCCGATTCTTTCGCTTTAAGATTGGATTTGCTTTCGTGTTGTAAATACCATTCTTCGCTTTCGCTTATGATTCTGCTTCCGCTTTATGATTTCCGTTCCGTTTGTTCGATTTTGTTTCATTTATGTTCTCGTTATTCGGTTAGGATCCGGTTTTCGGATCGGGTCCCAACAAGGAAAGTTACTTTAGGACAAGCACAGGTAAAAGCCTTTGGTATACATGTAAGCACGAGCCATCCAATAGATGGGTGCTCAACTTTATAAAAGGGAAGCATGGAGCACATTAAGCCTACAGGGGGAGAAATTTTCCAACCAATACAACTCGTATTCCCAAATTTATAACCTAGTTTGGAGATATCATCCAAAACTGTGTTTTGGAGGGAATAGGTAGCAAATCACTTCCCAAATAGGTTGTAAGTTACACAACGATTACCACCTAGACCACAGTCCCCTCCTTTACCTCAAGTACATCATTGGAAGATGTAGTTAAGTTTCTTGCAACTAACATCTTACAATTCCAACAAGATGTGCAGTAATTTCAATAGAAGAACATATCTAACTTTCAATAGATGAGGTTTAGCATTCAAAGCCTAGAGAACCAAGCAAGCCAGATGGGAGTGGCTATCAACCGTCTTGAAGCCCAAAGAGGAGGAAAACTATCATCATAACCTAACTTAAATATAAAGAATATTAGTGCAATCACCTTAAGGAGTGACAGGAAGCTTGATGATCCTAAAAAGATTACACAAAGGATGGCTAGTGAAGAAGAACTTAAGAAGGAGCTTGAAGAAAAAAGGGATGTCTTCTAGTAAATGTTGAATTCCTAATTGTTATTAAAACTAATTCTCCAACTTTCCTTAGTAGATTGGCAAAGTCAAAGAAGAAGGATAATGATAAAGAGATCTGGGAGGCCTTTTAGAAGGTTGAGGTTAATATCCCACTGTTAAATGCAATCAAGAAAATGTTGAGGTATGTAAAATTCTTTTAGGAATTGTGTACAAATAAGCAGAAGCTAAGAGGTAATGAAATGATTATGATGGTGAAACTATTTTTGTAGTCTTTAAAAAGAAAATACCTCGTAAGTGTAAGGACCTAGATATGTTTTCTATTCCTTACAAAATTGATAACACTAACATTAAATAGGCTATGTTAGATTTAGGAGTATCGATTAATGTTATGCCTCGTTTCATGTATGCTTCTTTAAACTTAGAGTCGTTAAAAGGAATTATTGTTATCTTACAGTTTGTTGACTGTACTAACACTTACCTAGATGGGGTGATTGAGATGTGTTGGTGTAGGTGTAACACCTACATATCCCCTAGGAGGATATGTAAATGCTACACAAAACAGAACCAGAATAATCCAAAACATACCAAACAGTTCCTTGCATGCTTTCTAGAAACTCAAACAAACAAACATTAAAATCCATTAGGAGTTATTTTATAAACAAAACGTAATATTCATCATACATATTGAACTTGTCAAAATACATACCGTAAATCCAATTCTAACCTATGCTATAGTTATTACAAACCATACACACTCAAAATACAAATTCCAATATGTCTCATTACATTAAATACAACACTAAAACAAATTGAACATTTCCAGAACAAAACACAATCTTCTTGGCTACTACGGTTGTCCTTGTCCCAGTCTTCTTCATATCAGAACCTACATGGAGATAAAACCAATGTGCTAAGCATAAAGCTTAGTGAGCAATAACTAAATAGGATACATAATGGCAAATGTTTCTAACAGTCGTCTAACATTCGTATGTTCATAATCTAATCATATAAAGCAGTCTTTAGTTATTCATATTCAAAAGCAACCTAAACATTAAGTGTCTCAGACCAGTTTATGATTCATCAATATAGAATAAAACATATAAATATCATAGTAGAATGTCATTGCTTTATAACAGAATGCACAAGTCTCAAAATATAACATAATTGTGCCAAAACAAATCAGAACTTGTATCAAAATGGAATTCATCTTGTATTAGATCAAAATTTGTCTTACTTTATATTAAACTTGTTTATAACAGAATCGAACATGTATCAAAATACAAACTAGGTTAGCCTACTAATCCTTTTTACAGAAGTGGGTAACAGGACTAGAACAAAAGATACTATGATTGGTATCACAGAATAGGAAAAATTTATGTCGTAATATCAAAAGACACTGTTGTATCAAATATTAGGAGACCTCGAAGTGTCGATATCAAGAAACACCAAAGTGTCAATATCAGGAGACATAAAAGTGTCACGGCAGCAGCTGCAGACCCTTTTAGGCATGTCTATTTACCCACGATTAGGACTTAACAATTTTAAAACAATTAATTTCAAATTTTAGAATCACAAGAAAATAGTGTAATGTATAATAGATGTCTTTATTTTATTTTTCTCAAGTTGAACATATTCACTCCTTTTTTATCAAACTCAATATGCATTATAAACATAAGCTAATCAATGAAACGTTAAGTCATTACATATTACATAACATCATATAAATTCCCAAATCAAAAACATCCATATCCAACTCACATCACGTAAAACCCTTGGAACACATTTGTATTCTTAAGAACACATTCATCTTGAACATACCATACATTTTAACATTAGAAACATTATTAATTAATCATTCATTCTTTAAGTTATTACCTCAATTAATAGTCCATAACTAGATTAACTTTTATTCAATTAATCTAACATCATTTAGGTCCATTTTCAACTTCAATTAAGTTCAATTAAACCATTTCTAAGTGCCCTAACCTTATCTATGTCAACAATTGCGTAAAATCAAGTTCTTCACCTTCCTAACCCTTTTCCATGATCATAGGAATATACTATAATTCCACTTCAATTCCACCTTATTCATGCCTCAATTCCACATCAAATTCATGTCCAAAACCAATTTAGAAATCATTCATTAAGTAACTTACAATTCAATATCTTCCACATATCAAAACCAAACTAGAAGTTATCATACAAGGATCATTTTTCTAGCATTTATTTATCATCATCTTAACACATATTCTATTCAATTCAAGTATCGAACATTTCATATTATAACATGAGATCAAGTTTGGCATTCCCTTACCTTCTTAACTTCAAAGCCCAAATCTAAATAAGCAACCAATTAGTCTACAAAGCAACCAAACACAACTCCTAGCCCAAAGTGGAAATTTCAACACCAACATATTAATAACACAAAAAATAGCAAGACCTACTTCTTGATACAGTAACTTACAAAGATGTTAAGTAATGATGCTTCAAGTTGTAGCAAAAGTCTAGAAGTTTATGAGAGAGTAGGAGAGTTTCGATTGAGAGAGGATCAAAGTGAAGAGAGAAGGTAGAAACATCAAGAATGAGGGATGATTCACCACCTACCTAACTCTTTGGATACTAGGTGTTCTTGATTTAATCAAGCCACATGTCACACATGAAGGTAAGCTACTTGTATCTTAATGAAGCCATCTACATGTCTTCATGTGTGGCTGCCAAATGTCATAATTCAATTAGGCCACTTGTCACTCAACCAATGTTGCCAAATATCAATGCATCAGCTATGCCAAATGTCACTAACTTATAGGCTTAGTTATTCCAATTTTCATGTATCAACCTGTCTTGCCACTTGATAATTTTCCTAGTCCAAATGTACATTTTAATACCCCAATTTTTTAATGATGTTCATTAATTCCAATTCACAATGTAAGACCCATTAAACCAAAATTCAATTCATATGCAATTCTTAATCATATCACAATTTTTAAAACCTATCATACATGTACTTTTATGAAATGTAACATATCAACTAGGGTACAATTTGGGACATAACAGTAGGTAAATGAACTAATATTTTCTGTTGACTTTTATGTGATTGACTTGAATGATGAAACTTCCTATAATCTAATACCTATCTTATTACGAAGATCATTTCTTATCACAACCCAAACTAAGATAGATGTTTGTAAGGGTACCCTTACAATGGAATTTGATGGGGAACTTACTCATTTCAATATTTCTGGCGATAATAAGCACTCCCATAATGACCATTATGTTTTTGAGATTAAAGTGATTAAGCTTTTATTCTAGGAAAATTATAAGTAGATGTGGACAAATAAACTAGAAATAGTTTCAACTAAGGAGAAGACCAAAGCTTTTAATGTCTCATCGAATAACTTTATCGTTGGTCAAAAAGTGCTTTTTACTGTGGTAAATATAAATTATTTTCACATAAATTTCATCCTTATTGTGTCAATCCTTTTGGGATTACTAATGTCTTTCCCTATGGTGTAGCAAAGATTAAGAATTTAAAAACAGGGAAGACATTAAATGTAAGTGTTCATCAACTCAAGCCTTATCTTTAAGAAGTTCAAGTGGAAAATGTTGAAGATGTGATCCCTAGAGATCAAAATTTCATAACATGATGAGGAAAACATGGAGTCAAGACAAAGGCAACAAATAAAGGAGTTGCTTGGGAGCAACCCAAAGGAACTTTGTTTCTTTTCATTTACATTTATGCATTTATTGTTTTATTGAATGCTCCATTTCCTACATTTAAGGTTACATTGAGGACAATGTAAATTTTAAATGTTGAGGTGGGGATCTTAATGATCATGTGTGTTTTGAGTTTGTTTAAGTTGTTTGTTTCTTATATGTTTTTATATTAAAAAAAAGAAATCAAATAAACATACATTTTCTTATTTCTATTACTTCTAGGACTATATAGTCATAATTAGAGAGTAGAATTAACTAGAAAAATTTCTGTCAACTTAAGCATGTAATTTTGCTCTTATGATTGATCAATGTATGTTATCTTTAGAAAAGTAGTGATGAGTGGGTAGATATAAGCCAATATGAATTTAAGCTTTTTTAGACTGACAAATCTACATCATTCTCATTGTATTTTGTTCATGTGTGATCTTCATGAAATTTACATCTTGACCTTTCTTTGATTTTCTATTTGAGGCCACATTTTTATCATATACATTAACATGAAAATGATATACTCATTCTTTGTGTTACAAGCTACATTAGCCAAATAACCTACCTATTAATACAATATTTGCTTTTGATAGGCCCCCTTAACCTTTATTAACCTTTCTTTTTATGTTAACCACATTACATGCTTTTAACCTAACCAAATGTACTACCCAAGCCTTAAAGCTAATGAAGCATTGGTGATTATTGATGTTTACAGGTTGGTTATAATTGTTGGAATGTCATTTTATCTCTTATCAATGAATTCCAAATCATGATATAGCTTCTTTCAATTTTTATATTTAAAAAAAAGAAAGAAAGGAAAAGGAAAAGGAAAAGGAAAAGAAAAGAAAATAAAATAAAAATGATTAAATAAAATTATCAAGGAAGAAATGCATTTGCAAAGTTATTCAGGATTAGTCTTTCTTCCTAAATTTGTAAGGAAATGGTAATTTGATTAATATGTGAATGAGAGAGAAGTTGATTTAAAGGGTCAATCCTTAGAGTTACAATGTATTATTTATCATCAACTTTTGTGAGCGATTTATGCTTCATGTGGTTTAGGGTGTGAAGGGTTGAATATGAGATGTGAAACACAGTTTTTGCATCTATAACAACTGATGATACCCAGTTTTGAGTGAATATTATTTTTTGTGATTGATGTTACATTGAATTTTTTCTTGCTTCACTAGCTTTGATGACTTTTGTGCTACATTAACCAAATACATCTAACATTAGCCTTTTCCCACTTTATAAACTTAAAAAAGGTCCTCTGATTCATAATTATACAAGTGAATCTTAGTGGTGGAGAAATGAAATGAAATATAAAGTCATAGAATGTCTTGATCATTGCTAGAATATGGAATACAATACATAATAGTTATATTTTCTCATTTGTGGTAAACTAATGGTGATGAATCGCTAGGGATAATATAGCAGAGGCTAAATAAACTAAGCTTGTATGGTTGTTGCCTAGATTAACCTATTTTACTAATTTGTATTATGACTATCCTATTAAATCGAAAGAGCTTATTCTAGGTTGTTTGATAGCTAGGTTTAGTCAAAGATCTTATTTTAATTAAACCCAATCTAAGGGAAAACTAGTGTTAATAGATCTTGTTGTGAACCTACAATTAATAGTTTCTAAGAGATATATGAAAACAATAAGACGATGAAGTATGTTTATTTGTATATAGGTTGAGATTTAACTATGAACCGGATTCCAAACTCATTCATCAGTTTTCTCACTTTTATGCTGTTTAATGTGATTTGCTTTCATTATCTCAAATTTACTTTGTTTCTTATTGATTCCAACCAAACCCTCTCATATCCTAAATACCAATTCTTTTCATTATAAAAGCTATATGCACACTATCTATGGATACAATCCATATCAGCACTACTATAAATTTAGTTATGAAGAGTTAGGTTTTATTTTCTGGTGCATTCATCACACATCAAACATTAATCTAAACTCGTTAGTTAACTTTAAAGTTAATAACTTAAGATATACAAATCCAATTCACAAGCAAATTTCAAAACCTTAAACAGATAATACTTCTTAATTAAATCATTATACAAATAAGAAAATGTAAAAACTATTTTTCCTCCTCCATCAAGATAAAACACTTTGAATTGATATGTCCTCATAAAGCATCATTCACAAGTGTTGGAAATGTTATAGAGATACTCTCATCATCTTCCATTAAAAGTGAACTAACCATAATTTTAAAAATCATTTAACATCCACTACTTAAACAGATATATATAAGTAAAAAAAAAAAACTTTAGATATCATTATAATAGGCTAAAAGGTTAAATAGGCTAATAAAAGAAAGGAAATGGGAGATACACAAATATCCATAATTAGTTGAGCAACAATAAATAAATTTATAAAACATTAATTCTCACTCCATTAACTCGTACTTTTGTAACCACCCTTTTCTTTCATTATTTTCAATTACAAGAATCCATAAAATCAATTTTAAAATTTTATTATTGTTGGTTTTCTTTGAACCTTTTGAATTGACATGAGATTCTCCCTTTTACATTGCCTCTTTCATACACTTAACGAATTCACCTATATTTATTTTCTTGTATCTCATTTCTAAAAACATCAAAAGACAAGTAAAAGTTATACTAATCATGAGCTAAAGACTAAACAATTGTTTTTTGTTTTTAGGCTTTAGGTTCTTTAAGAAAAGGGTCATTCAAGAAAAAGATAAAATTTAGATTAGGCTTAAAAGGGCTCATAAAAGATTAATGTACAAAATGGTAGAAGATTTGATTCAAACTCAAATATTAAATACCTTTATCATTTTAATACTCGTACACATCTTACGTGTAATTTCAAAAAAGATAAAACTCTTGTTCTAAAAATTTAAAATAAAAAACTATCTATATAAGAAATAAAGAAATATGACATAAAGGCTTGAATTCTTCACAAGATCACTCAAGTCAAATCGAAGCATAGTCATTTGACAATTTCATTTTTTTAGCATTCATGAAGTCTAATTTTGCATGGCATTCACTTAGTCATATTATGAAACTAAATTTTACCAATCAATCTTAACTCAAGATCATGCATAAAATTATGCCATCAACCTAAAGTAGCTAACGTAATCCTAAATGCAATCTAAGAACAATAAAAAGTTAGAAATTTTAACCTACAATGCCTTAAACATACAACCACAAAATGTAAGGAAAAATCCTACATTCACCCCTCATACTTAAACATGACATTTTCCTTAATGTCAAACAAATAAAATCATTAAAGCACTCATAAAAGACAATTAAGGTAAATAACTATCCACTTTTTCCATGTTAACTTAGTGAGGTAGAATCCATGAAAATTTATAGAAATACATATAATAAAAATAAAACAAAAACTAGTAAGAAAAACTAGAACTGATAAACCAAAACAAAAGAAAAGACACGTTAGAATATTATATTGTCTCCCAACAAGCACTTCTGTTTAAGTCTTTTAGTTAGAATGAATTTCATTTAAGCTTATTACTAATTTAGGATCTTTATTTGGATGACTCGTTTCCCTTCCTACATAGAAAATAAAGAAGAAGAGAATTTAGTAGGATATATCTTATTATCTTTTAGATGTACACAACATAATAAAGTGGAAATTTTTTCAACTTAAGATCAGGTGCTTCATTAGTATAAGGTAAAAATTTACATTATCCTTCTAATGTAAAAACCCCAATACCAAGGTTATTATCTACCTCTTTGTCTTTAATTCTTAAAGCTTTATATGTTTTCATAAAATCATCGTAATTAATTAGGAACTTCATGTATACTAAGGTCTATGTCGTCTATCCTAAAACATTTAATCATCTAAAGCATAAAATAATTTCAAGGTTTTATATATATTCTCTTTATTTATCCTTAGTATATGCTTTCCCTCAGCTATATCAATAATAGTCTCTTTAATGGCCAAAAAGGTCTCTTTAAGATAATGGATCTATCATTAAAATATCACTATGAAAGATAATTTTTCTACTTTTATAAATTGGTCTTTTATAACCCTAATTAGTTACTTGATGATTCGATCTGCTAGTTAGACTGACACATTCATTAGTTTAAGCTCACTTATTCTTAATTTCTTAAAAATAGACAAGGGAATAAGATTAATAATTTCACCTAAATCAAATAAACAATTAACAACATCAAAGGCATATAATTGAAAGGGAATAGTAAAGCTTTTTAGATCCTTCAAATTTATAGGTAATTTATTTTCTAAGATTACACTTCACTCTTTAATTAATTACATTTTAGTATACTCCTCTAATTTATTTTTGTTAGAGATGATCTCCTTTTAAAAAAATTTTCATGGGATGACATATGAGCTAACACTATAGTGAAGGGTATATTAATGTGTAATTTCTTGAAGACTTCAAAGAATTTATTAAAATTATCTTTATTTGTCTTCTTTTTCAACCTTTATGGTATGAAATGGGTGCCACATAAGGTTTGACAGAGAGTTTAGTTATCGGATTAATATCAATGCTGGTTAAAAATGAGACCAGCACTAATTTTATTCTATCTAATTCATCACCTAGATCTAGATCTAGATCGGCATTAGTGACGAATGAGGGCGAGATTAACGTTGGTATGCTTTTAGTTCCTCTATTGGTTCCCGCTTCCTCAGAGTTTTTGTATCTTCTCACTTCCTCTTCTTTATCAACCCCAAAATCATGTGTTCTTCCACTCCTAAGTATAATGGCTAACACTTGTTCTTTAAGGTTTACCTTATTGTTACCCAAAAACTTACTTGGATCCCTTTCATTAACTACTTTAACTAATTAGCTCGTTTGTCTCTCTAAGTTATGAATGGATGCACTAATAGACTATGTCACCTTGGTCAATTTTGCTTCAAGGAATTGGATGGATGCATATGTGATTATATCACATATTCCAAATTTGCATCGATAAATGAAATAAAATGCTCGAATATCTTCTTCATCTCATCATCCTATGATAATGGTTGTTGTTGAATTTGAAGTATTAATGGTAATCAAATGGTCCTATAAGCCTACTAGCTCCAACATCCTACTTTTTATATGAGAAATTTATATTGGCTCTAATCTGGATTATAAGTATTGGAGAAGGGATTATTCCTTACAACTTGCTTTCCTTAATAGAAAACCTTATCACTATAACTCGAGGGTGACTCAGTATTTATACATGCATAAGAAGAAGGCCTATACATACCATAATGGTAACATACCTCCCTATTGCCTATATCATAATTTAAACATCTTTACTTGATTTGAGATATTAACTTTTATGATGCTAATTCTGAAATTGTGTTAACCTTGTAAAAAGGTACTTTCAATTTTTCCTTACCACTTTGGTTTATAAATTCCTTACCAAAGTCTCTATAATCTCCTTAACCTCCTGAATATTCTTTATTTATATTGTCTTTTAAGCTACAGTGTCAACCAAAGTCTAATATGTTAATGAAAAGCCCTCATAGAAGAACTTCATCACTAATTATAAGCAAGACTGGTTACATGGGCACTGGTTAAGCAACCTAAGCTTCATGAATTACTTCCCCTTCCTTCTGTGCAAAGCTTTGTATTTGCATCCTTAGTTTAATGGTCTTATATAGAGGGAAAACAACTCATCACAAATGCATCAGAAACCTGGTCCCACTCATTAAAAGAGTCCACCTCAATTGAGATTTAATATTTCATTGCTCGATCTCTCATGTAGTATGAAAAACACATCATAAAAAACTTTTATTCCATAAGGAAATTTAATGGAAGTGTTTGGATCATTGAATAACACTCCTTTATAAATGTGATCATGTCTTCACCATGTGGTATAGTAAAGGTTATAAGCAAGTGTAGTTGTACTTGTTTTAACTAATATTTCCATGCCCTTTGACTTTGCATTAGGTTAAATCTAATACAAGCATTTATAGTTAAGGTTTCCAAAAATCAAGTTTTAAACTATTTAAACAGTTGTGTATGAGAACTAATGTTCGACACCTTTTATCCTCAATGTTAGTTTAATTTATTCATCATAAAGTCACCTATAACTAGTGTTTGACACCTGTAACTGGCACTAGTTTTGTTTCATAACTTTCTTCATAAAATAATAAAAGTGAATACTAGTTTTGCTCTATTTCTCAACTTCTCAAAACTTTGCAAAAGATAGCTGCCTATCATCATTTGGAGTTCAACATCTATTCTGCCTTATTTAAAAAACTTCTATACTTTTTAACATCCTTGGGCTAGAATTGACTTCTTATATCTTCTACAAAATTGTTATCCATCTTCTTATCTTCCAAATGACTCCAAAATATCCTCAATTAGACAAATGTATAGAAATTTGTACTCAATTTTGTGTTTTCTCCTTAAAATCATAACCTATAAAATAATGAACTAAATATAGGGAATAAATTATATAATACGTATAAAGCATGCGATAAAGTATCAAATACTAAGTAATTGAAATCTCAAATATTATGTAAAATATTGACCTATCAATGGTCATATAGGGTTGAATATAAAAGGGAAATAACAACCACATTATAGAATAACTAAGAGTACAAAATTAGTTAAGTCTTCTTAGTCTTTAAAATGAAGGATAACAATAACACTAACAGAGATATAAATGAATTATTTAGTTACCTATATATCTTTGTAAATAATAATATCAAATATAAAGAAAGAATTATTATATAAAAATGATATTGAATTACTCTCACTTATGTCCTAATGAAGGTAACATTCACTTTTTACCATATATAAAAAGGACTAATTTAAATCAGTAGAATAAATGAGACAATAATATATAATTTAGAAAGAATTTATCAAGCGTTTAAAAATTAAAAATATAAGTTCTCATCCACCTATCCAAATCTTATAACTTCATTTTCCTTGGTACATATATAAAAATGACATAAAACTCTCTCTCTCTATATATATTTATATCCCTACCAATATAGAGTTATTAGACAAAATTTATGAATCTTCATCCTTTGATCACAAGCATCCAATACTCAATCTTCATCATAACTTTCATAACATGGAAATTCAATATTAAGAAAAATTGCAATCCATATATTATTCTTTTATTATACAAATTCACAAGATAGTAAAACAAATAATTCAACTTATCAATCATGAAAGGCATAGGAATATGATTCAATCATCAAATCATCATGTAAATCCTAACCACAAAGTATGTGATCTACTCACTTTTATCTTTTGTAAATAATAGGCCAAAACAAATAAACCAATCAGAAAAAGATGTTTTGATTATATGATTTCAAAGAATGTTTTTGTTTCCAACAAAACATACTAATTTCATTTTCGTCACCTGCTCTTTAAGATTCATTTAACAATCTATTGAAGTATAATTCAATATCACATATAGTGATATATAATACTCATTATTAAACTGATTACCGATATATTAGTTATTGAGACATAAATATTTCATGAAATCATATGATATTTTGCAACTTTGAACTAAGTCTTCCTACATTAACTATTTTAGAGAACCTTATTATGACTCTGAGCATTTATAATAATCACAAACACAAATCAATAAATGAGATAACATCCAAAAAATTAAATTAAAAGAAAGACAACAATATTTGCATATGACCTATTTAATCTTAACTCCTTTTCAGTTTATCCAAATTTCTAACCTCAAATTTTATCTGTATATTCTAATTAATAAATTTACTTTCCTAATTTATGTTCAAGGATCAATTTAATTTAATAAATTAATACCCCTAGAACTCCTAATTTTCTCTACCTATAATTTGATATATAACCTATTAAATTAATGACGAACTCAACAACTATTCAAGGCATGCTTAATAACTCAATTATAATTGAAAATAGTGCTTATTTACCAAAACAAATTAAAAGAATAAAGAGATATGTGGTTTTCCCTCTTTTCTCTTCACTTCTCTCTTTGGAAACAAGAAATTAGCTTTCAATTTCTAATTTTAACCTCTACATAAATTAAAGAAACTACAAAAAAAAAACATTTAAGAAATCTTTGCAAAAGTTTAAAGAAAAGAGAGTCACAAATATGAGAGAGAAAAAGTTAAAAAGGAGGAAGTTTTGACTTGTTTTAATTAAAGGCCCCTCCATATCTTTCAATTTTTTAAAGAACTTATTCACGTTTTCTTAATATTTCAAAAATAGAACCAGAGCGACCGATTCAATTGATGATAGTGTGAATTGGCTAGTTATCTAGTTTAGCTTCAATTTTTAACTTGTTTATATAAAAAACTAGTCAGTTTAGCAGTGAATTGGCTAGTTTTTCTGTGAATCGGTTGGAATTGATTTGTTTTATATAATTTCATAAATCAAAACTTAGACCATTCTCGCTTTCCTCTTTATGCTTTATCATCTTCTCTTCTTGAAATCTCAGTTCTCCTCACTTCGCTTTCTAGGTAAAGCATAGGAATTGCAAAGCTAAAATCTTTAAGAGGTTTAGTTCTTTCACACTTTTTTTAGCTCTTTTTTTCCTTTTCAGATAAAGATTTGGTTCGTTTCTTCATTCAAGAGATGACAGTACCTGTCCCCTGCAACTTTAGCATTTTCCATTCCTATGAATAACAAAAAATGAATGCCTATCCTATTATTCACGTAATATAGATTAATACATACTAGAACAAATTCAAACATATTCCATTTATAGTACACAAGTATAGTTCTTTAGTAAATATGTTAATGGAGTAATAAGAAAGTAGCAATTAAACCAACCGATGAAGCATGAGCTCAACTCCAACTAAACAAAGTAAATGACAGAATAAAGAAAGAAAAACTAGTTTACTAAGGGCTTAAATTATTTAAAAAAATCTCAAACTTTGGTCACTTTTGCAATTATAGCCCAAACTTTAAAAAGTGGCACTAAACTGTTCAAACTTTCAATTTTTTCCAATTCTAGCTTGATCTTAGATTCTCTGTTATATTTGTTGATGTGGTATGTGATATGTCCAGAAACCTTTATAATTATTACACACGACCAGTGGTTAACATTAAAAATCTTGATTAATGAAAAGATGACGTTTAATTAGTAAAATCTAACGATGTCATTTTTCAAAAATGATTTAAACCCTTTTCTTAATTTGCAAAACCCGTTTCTCACCGTCCTTCCCCTTCATTCAGTTTGTGAGTGTGTAACCTAACCCGAAATTTGATCCCAACATGGACACAATTGCAAGAGTGGCCTCTAGTGCCACAAGTTTTGAGATGGGCTTTGCAATCAGATTGAAAAGTATAACCTTAAAAGCATTTCTCACAGACCCATTGTTTGTCATTACTATGTTTTCTTCTGAAATGCTTTTTTATCCCAACAAAATCAAGAGAGGTGACAAGAGTCATGGTGCAAGCAAGTAGGCTCTGAGCAGGTTGGTAATTTGTACCATTGTTTCCAAAGCATTAAGAGGGTTATTGTAAGGCCCATTCATTAATCTAAATTGGCCTACAATGCAACCCAACCCATAAACCTTTAAACACTACTAAAAATTCCAGCAGTTGGGCCTGCAATGCAACCCAACCCATAAACCTTTAAACACTTCTAAAAATTCCAGCAGTTGGAAAAATAGAGGCAACCAACGAAACTACCATCTTCTTCATATTTTCTCTTCATTTCTAGCTAGTAAGTGTGTCAAAATGCACCACTTTGTTTTGAATGTAACTCTTTGCTCATAAGTGTCCTCATTTTGCTTATTTTGCAGCAAATTAGAGGAAGTTGTGGTGGTTAATAACATCAAAAGTCCTTATATTTAGGTAAAATTCCAGCAACCATTTTTATGTCTTTATGTGTGATTTTGATCATCCTGTACTAGATTGTAGTTAGTTTGCATGTTGTGGTTGATTGAGATAATAATTGAAGTTGCATGAAGAGGTAAAAATGAAGAAAAGGGGGCTAGAAAATGATGAAATAAGAAAAGAGAGAAGAAGAGAAGAGAGAGAAGATGATGACATTATTTTAGAAATTTAAGATGCACGTCGGGGCTGAATGAGAAGTGCAGAAAGTTAAGGGTGAATTTCAAATATAAATTGCATGTAAGGGTAGAATGGGAGGTGCAGAAAGTTAAGGATAAATTTGGAATTTTATTGTAAGAAGGGCATATTTGGTATTAAATGAAATAGATGAGGGTAAAATGGAACTTTTAATTAGTTAAGGGTATTTTACTAATTATGAGGGTTAGGTTAGTAAGGATATTAATTTTATAATTAAGAATAAGTTGAAAAAGAGAATAATGTTAGATTATTAGTGTAATTAGGTAAGAAATTTTTCGTAAATTAATCTAATAAAATATTGTAAATTCTAGGTTCAAAAGTTCGATTAAGGAGAAATTGAGATTATCAATTAGATGAGTCCGAAATTGAGGTAGGGATAATCTTGGACTATATTCTTAAAATTAAGTACCATTTGATTATTAATAAATTATATTTTGAATTGGTCATTAATTTAATTAATGATTAATAATTACCTACATTAATTATGTTTAGTTTATTTCATTAATAATTAATCAAAGTACAAGGTGTTTCGTGATCATATTTTGTTATACATATTTGAGGTGTATTGCATATTAAGTCAGCGAAAATGTGTAAAATAGGGACCGATTGGTAATATGTTGAGAATAATTGGTCAAAATCTAGAATCGATGGCTTGCTTAGGATGGGCTACATTCGAAGGTCTTAGATGGATAGGTTGGGTTTGAGTGAGTGGTCGTTAGATATCTATCCGTGGAGTAGATACTGGGGCATGCTGAGTCCTAAGGATGTCCTGTGCCAATGACTAGGTATCGAAGTGGTACTGGGATATCCAGAGTCCCAGGGATATCCTGTGTCGATAGCTAAGTACTGGAATAGTACTGAGGCAAAGATTAAGAAATCAGGGTACCCTGTGCCGCTATTTATACGTTTAGTTACGTTTCCACTAATAAGAGATTATGATGAGATAAGTTGATAGACCATTTGATGTACGTCTACTAGGTTAAGCTAAGCCCAGGTTAAAAAAATCAGTTAAATATTGGAATAAAACATAAATAACAATTATAATTAATGTGTTAATTATAATTTGACAAAATTTTTGAAATGTTTGTTAAATGTTTGGATTAGACCGAGTGATGTTGTATATATACGTATTATATGTATGATTTAATCAGTTGAGTAAGTTTTATAATTATTTATGAAATTACTTGATTTTAAGGGTATGGTTGGTTATCCTTACTGAGTAAGCAGCTCAACCTTTGCTATTTTTTTTTTAAAGATCGAGTAATTACTAATCCCAAAGTATAGGACTATATATATATATAGCAGCAATAATTTTTCTTGTATCTCAACTTCCTCCTTTTTTTTTGTACTTTTACCTTACATAATACTACCTAATTACCACTCAAGATACCTTTTTTAGCTTCTAGAATTTATTTCTTAGTTCTGCCCTATATATATAGAGCTGTCATATTAATATACATACATATATATATATATATATATATATATGACAGCTCTAATAATTGTTTCATGTAAAATTATTTTGTATCTTAGAAACAATCATCTCTTGTGAAACTAATGAAAAAGTTAATGATTAATGATATGCTCTGTTAAATATTTGGCTAATTATGGCTTATGAACTTTTAGGAGCATCCCAGTCCCGGACTACATCCCTCATAATGTTACTACTAACATGATGTGCCAAGAAATTGTGATGTATACGGAGGAGAAAAAAAAAAAAAAAAAACCATTTTGAGCATTCAAGGCAAACTAACCAATATGAAAGGTCTAAAATACACAACTTCAAGCACCATAAAACAAACTTATAACCCAAGTTCAGAATTATGTCAAAACTAGCTCAATATAAAAACTACATGAGACATAAGAAAACGTTCCTCCTATCAAAAAGAGGACGTAAAAGGATGCCTCAATCCTCATCCTCTTCATCTCCATCACCCCCTGCAGCCTTTTTAGCAGCTGCCCTCTGGTTCTTTCTCTTCACTCTGCCAGGGCGGCCACCACCAAATGGACTTGTCAATGAGAAATCAATGTGCTTTTGTGAATCAACCCTCACCATGAAAGATGGAATGTTCACCACCTGCCTCCCAACCCTTCCAGCCAGAAACATACGGCCATTACATTGGTAATGTTGTCCATAAGTAAGGGTATAACAGTAAGAACATGAAACAAGTTGGCAATATGCTAATAATGATGTTAACGAGAAAAATGACATTAAAAAAATATACGAATCATTAGCTACCATTAACTCTTCCTCAAGAGTAGCAGCTTGTACTAAGTACAGCAGAGAGATACATCAAGCTCATTAGGAGAATCGAGCAATGTAACTAAAACAACTCCGTCCTAGAAGCAATATTTTATAAGTTATTTGGCTATATCATAAGCCTATCAATGAAAATATCTCATGCGTCTTATAGGTAAGTAAGATTTACTGAGGAAGAGACTAAAAGGAGATTTAACTATAAGAGATTATAATATTAATCTTCTCTACAAACACCTCTCCATACTTTACAACAAGAAACCGTATGATTCACATCTAGTATTAATCTTCTCAACAAAATGTCTCCACACTTCACAACACCAGACATAGATTTATGTCCCAGATGATAAAAGATAAAATGCTGAAACCATTGCCGGCTTCAAAATAACAATAATAAGCCCATTTTCTTTACCTCTCAATCGATCACTTCTCTGTAATCTACTAAAACATACACCCATCTTCACAAAACCATCTTCTCCACCACATTTCAGCCCATATATATAAAGGCATGACCCAACTAGGTCCTAATAAAAAAAAGGCTAACTGTACAAAAATCAAATACACCCTCACCAGAAGGCAAACCTAATTTCTTAAGGTAACACTGCTGCTGTTTCAAGAATTATTTATATTTTAAATATACAAGTGGTTCACAGTCTTCTAGGAAAATTACACACTAAAAGTCAACTGTTGAATCTACTACTTTACTCGCTCCCCTAAAAACTACATAGTACTACGAGATATCAGCTAAAAGCCAAGACAAAGCATCATTAATTTCTACCATTGTCAAAAACAAATTAAGTTTACCTGATGTGCCTCTGCCTGATAAGTACTCTAGCATGGTGTATAGACTTTGCCATACCAGACTTGAACACAAGAGTCTGTAAGCGTCGCTCAAGGAAATTCTCAACAGTCAAGGCCAGGACATAATCAAGTTTGTTCTGAGTCTCATCCAAAAGCCCATAACGATTCATTCTGCGGAGAAGAGCTTCACCCTCAAAGATACGACGAGGATCCTTCTCATCAAGGGTCAGAAGTGTTCTGGCAGCATTTCTGATACGGCTCAGTGCATACTGCACTCTCCAGAGCTCTCTCTTGCATCGCAGACCATACTCCCCCACAAGCTTTAACTCTGCATCCAAACGTTCCTTCTCATAGGGCCGTCTAGGCTTCTTAAATGTCTTCCCATCTAAAGTTCATTAGCAATAGAAATCAGGAAGAGACCAAAGCACTCAAATATAATTTTTAATCAAATGAATATGTTTTCTCTCATAAAATCTATCAGACTGGGCTTAAACTACATTCAGAGACAATACTTCTGTGACAGGGCGTCACTCCAAAAACTTAAAAAGGGACAACGGAAACAAGAAACTAGGAACAAGAAGCTTTGTTGAGCTTCTTAAGTTGTTCCATCCACTTACATGCTCCAAATGATGATTAACCCTGGCGTCTCAAACAATTTAAGAGAAGGACATGAGTTTTTAACCTCATTAAGAGCAGAAATCAATGAGTTCTAAACAATCTTAAGGTAGGAAAAAAAACTTCTTTTAATTTCATCCCTATCCATATGACTATATATCCAAACCAAACACTCGATACACCCTTTAGATCAAGCCCAGAAATTAATCGTTAAAAGAATAAGAACTTAATTTCATACGAAAGAGAACAACGCAATCGCATAAACAACCATCCTAAAGTATTTAACGAACTGCATTCCAAATACCGATGCATCAAACACGCAGAAGCTCAAAAAGATAATCCAATTGACTATCAAAGTGAGTACTATACATATCTAGAATATCGAGAGAGTCAGAGAGGGGCTGAGAAATTACAGTTGCGATAGAAGGAGACGTGCACCATGGTTCTGCTCCAAAGGGGCCGCTAATCTTTGTGTTACACAGCTCTCCTGCTCTCTTGTCTGTCGTTAAAAAGTGACAAGAGTTTATAAAGGAAACCCTAAAACCCTAATCCTCGTTTTGCACTTCACTTGTTACCAAACAAGCCTTTCGCTCTGTTTATTAAGGGCTTTGGCAACGGTTTGCTCTTGTAGTAGCGTGCTAAAGCCCGTTTATTTTCTCCATATCTTCAAACGTATAACAATTGGGCCATCAATATTCACTTTTTAAGGGTTACGGATTCCTTTGTAAACCGAATCACGATTGAATAAGAGACTTAATACGAGCAATTTATACCGCTTGATGCCTCCTCCCCGTTAGTTCTTCCAAGCTTGTAACATTTTATGATTTAGAGTTATTTAAGTACACTCAATAATTTATTTAATATATCTTTAAAAATCACTAGATGAGATTACGAGTATCATTATCATTAAAAAATTTAAAATTTAGAATTTAAATCTTAAAAAAAAACTCATTTCACCTACTTCTAAATCTTGTTCCTCGTGAAGCTAAATAATCTTTACCTGTTTATTACTCTTAGCTTGAGTCATCTGGTTTCATTCTAGTGTTGTTTGGAATTTGGATTAAAAGGGAACACTCGCTCTGAAGGTAAAACACACCCACAAAAGCAAGCAGTCAATTTTCAAGCTGTAAATAATTTATTTAATATATCTTTAAAAATCACTAGATGAGATTACGAGTATCATTATCATTAAAAAATTTAAAATTT
>JANVCQ010000006.1:33834461-33847955 GCA_025531925.1 Erythroxylum plowmanianum | reverse complement strand
AATAACTTTTCTATTAAATGTTATTGTTGATATTTAATACATATCGTTTTTATCCTTTTTTTCGCTTTTATTTTTTTTATTCTAAACCAACTTCTCTAACTTATCTTCTCTCAAATTTTATTCTTTTATTATTATAAATTTTAAATTTTAAATATTAATAATCTTATCACAAAATTTTAAATTATACAATATTTATTTATTTTAAACTTATTTTTTTTTGAGATTTTTATTTAGTTTATATATTTTTTATATTTATAAGACACATTACGCTATAAATTTCCTTAATTCTTAAATTTTCCATCCCAAATTTTTGCTTACTAATTTTACTTATGCATTTATTATATTCTAAGTTATATATTTTTAATATAACATATTTAAACCTTCCTAATAAAATATCCATTACAAATTTATGATATTTATAATTTAATTATTAATTTTAAAAATTTTCATATTTATTTATACATTAAAATTATATAATAATATAACGAAATAGAAATTTTAAATATTTATAATTTAATAACAAAATCTAAAATTTTACTTATAATTTGATTACAAATTTTTAAATTTTTCATATTTATTTATACATAAAAATTATATAATAATATAACGAATTAAACTACCAGGACATTATTACTGCACATTTACGCAGTATTAATCAGCTAGTAAGTAATACGGAGTATTCTAGTTGTATACCGCTAATTAGTTGGAAGTTGGTGTGGATACCGGGTCTTAAGAGATTGAGATTGTTATAATAGATGAGTAAGATATAGAATAGTTTTGCTTTCAGAACCAATTCCTGAAAATCTCTATCAAAACCTCGTAACACACGCTTTTCTATCTCTTTCAAGATTCTAACTTTCTCTTCTTCGTAGCTAGCATGTTGAAGTGTCTCGACGAGCTTTTGCATAAATTCGTTGTCGATATAAGCCTGAGTTTCGGCCTCAATTAGAAAGAAGATCTGGTAGATTTTATAGTTGGTGATATGCCGTTGAAGAAGGGTTGACAGGCTATGCCCCTGCAACTTTCTTAGCTTTCGAAGTAAAGACTTAAGCTCGCAAAATTGTTTAAAGAGATTGGAAAGTTTGTGCCTGAGTATTAAGCTCCAAGAAAGTATTCATGGCGGGTTGGTAACGGTGGGTTGTTGCGAAGATGGGGTTCATTTGTAGTTCTTTTGAAGCTCTTTTCAGAGCTCCTACGAATGCCAACATAGGAGTGTCTTCCATCATCGGTGAACAAGGCTTCAAACTTGAACGAGGATATGAAGAAATTGTAGGTAGGTTTTGAGAAATATGGAAAGACTAATCAAAGAGAGAGACGAACAACGTCATACCTACCAGTCTTTAACAACATCATACCTACAGACAAGTGTTGCTCATAATACGCTTCTTTTCAGCCTTGGCACTATCTTTCGCGTCGTTAGTTGAATTTTCTGGCGGATCATTAGAAGAAGATGACAGCTTGGTTGGTGAAATTGGAAATGGCAGTGTTATTTCATGATCAGGAGATGAAGGATTCTTTTCAAGTGAGAGGTCATCTAAAAGTTGAGCACCTGAGTTGGTGGAGTTACTGGGTTTTAAAGGGTTGGATTGGTCTCTCAAGGAAGACATGGAATCAGACCTCACCACAGTTCGCTTGTTTGATGATGAAGTGCTAAGCATGTCTTTAAGACTAAAGAAAAAGACCTGAGGACCAGATACACGTATAGCTAACTGCGAAACGTTCCGCGTTGGCTGGTGACGTGACGACGGTGACGATCACACCATGCTGTGCAAACAATTTTGCTATGTCGGTCATAGGGATCATGTGGCCTTGAGCCATGAAAGGAAACAACACAAAATGGAATATTTTGGACTGGACAGCGATAGTCAGTCTAGCACACTAGCTAAGCCACCAGCACAGTGCGAGACTGAGAAGAGACACACGGGGCATAAGGTTATCCCGTGGGCAGAGGTTGAACGAAGGCTGCACCGTTTCAAGGTAAGTTTCACCTATTTCGTTGGTTTCGTTTTTGAGTAATGTCCCTTGTCTGGTTCTTGGTAAAGACGTATAGGAGGTTGTGCTGGGAGAAAAAGCAACCTATGCGTGACTGTTACGATCTGGGCTTCTGCTTTATATATTATACATATACATATATCTCTATCTATGTAACGTCCGAGGAGGAGGAGGCCGGCGCCTCAGCGACCATGCATCAAGATTAGGAGAGAGAGATGGAGAGAGAGAAAGTGAGCGTGGGGGCCGTTCAAGGTAGAGCTCCCGAGCATCCTCGTGTAGTCCCAAAGACAGTGGTGTACAGGGAAGAGCTTACGAAACCTTCAACGGGTAACATTGCTGGATTACTTCAATATTTTTCTTGCCTTTCTTTTTTTTTTTCTCAGGAAAGTTGGAGCAAGTTCAAGCACCCAAAAGTGCCTCCTCATTATCTCAAAAGTTCAAGGGCTGTAGACATGCAGGTCATGAAGACACCGCCCCAAACAGTTCCCAGGTGCGCATCATACACTTTACGCTTTTTACGTTGTTTATTTGGATTCGTAACTGTTTCTTTCCTAAGCCTGTTCCCTTGAGTTATGCACATTAGATTCTGTTGGTAATGGGGGTTATTTTCTTTAGTCAGGAGTTTTGGTCGGTTCTGGTGGTTGTTCTTTAGTTGTTAAGGAGGATGAAGCTCATGGGTTTTTCAGCATAGGTATAGTTTTGGCGATCTTCTTCAGTGTTATTTTTCCTGTCCAGAGCTCACCCAATCGTTTTGTCTCTATAGTCCTACTCTTTTTCTTCACCTTTTTCGACGGTGCTGGAACGTTTGACTTCATGTTCCTTATTTTGGCTAAGTGTCTATGTTGTGTGTTTGACGTACACCCTTTTCGAGCCGCCTGACATATTCGTTGCAGTAAGAAAGTGGCGGCCTACCATTTCTTGTGTGTACCGTTGAGTGCTCACTCTAGATCCTTGTGCAGATATTTATTCGACACATTCACGAAGCTGCTTCTTTTCCTTTTACCTTACTCTTTATCATTCAGTAAAAGCCTTCAAGATCAGAATCCACGGTTGAGGTTGGCTAAGAGACAAAGTTCTTCCTAGTGTGTTTTGATATTTTTCTTTGCATTTTCTTATTGATCCAAGCGAACTGCTAGACCTTTTTAAATTAACTTTACCTTCTATTCTATCGTATCAATTGTTTCACCTATACTATTACTTCTAGAATTATTTCAACTATCGTTATCATTATTCTTCTACTTTTACCTTTTTACTATGTTTATCATTACCTTTTATTTTCTCATTATTTTCTTTAGTCTTTTATTCTTTTTATCCAAGTTATTGGATTATTCATATTTTTTTCATTATTTTTATTCTGCTTAGGAGTTTAGTGACATTATTATTATTTTTTTATTATTAGTGGTATTCTACTATTAATACCCTTTTCCTAAGTCTCTTTTTAGCTTTAGTTTTTCAGTATTATTTTCCTTATTCGTATTATATTAAAAAAATTTATTATTATTCTTATTTTTTCTACTGTTATTATTATTTTTATTACTATTACTATTATTATTATTATTATTTGAGATTAGGATTATTAATACTGTTTACATTTATTTTCCATATACCTTGAGTTCTGGGTATTTTTATCGGTACTATTATTTTTGTTATAATTATCATTATTAATCTAATCTAATTCAGTAGATTTATATATACTTTTATATTTTATATATACTTTTACTACTACTATTACTATTACTATTATTATTATTATTATTATTATTATTATTATTATTATTATTATTATTATTATTATTATTATTATTATTATTATATTTATTTTTCATTATTTTCATCATTTTATTATTTTTATTTTATTTTATTTTATTTTATTTTTATTTCTTTCTATTTTTTTATTCTTCTAGGTGCCTATACTTTAGTTTTGTTGTTAGTATTAGGGTCAGTTTTTTAGAGGCTCCTTAGACATAGACCTGAGGGACGAGTGTAAGCTCGAGGCAAGAAGGATGCGTTCAATTCGCACGGTTGGGACCAGTGCGAGCGGGTCGATGCGTGCAGTAGGCCAAGATAAAAAAGGTGTGGACGTATTGAGATTCAGCTCTTGGAACATTGGGACCCTGACAGGTAAGTCTTTAGAAATAGTGGACATTTTATACAAGTATAGGATACAAATAGCCTATATTCAGGAGACCAAATGGTCAGGAGCTAAAGCAAAGGAGATAGGAGATTTCAAACTATGGTATTCGGGAAGTATTCGGAAGCAGAATGGGGTAGGTATCCTGGTGGGCAAGGAACTTATAAGTAGAGTGGTGGGGATTATAAGGGTAAATGATAGGATTATGGTAGCTAAAATTTTGGTTAGCAATGTGGTCCTCAATGTCGTTTGTGCATATGCACCTCAAGCAGGTTCAGACGAACAACAAAAACGTTTGTTCTGGGAAGCGCTAGAGGGGGTGCTGCAACAATTCGTTGATACGAAGCAGATCATTATTGGTGGTGATTTTAATGGGCATATAGGGGTAGGTATAGACGGTTATACAGGAGCCCATGGGAGCTTCAGTTATAGCATTAGAAATGATAATGGGATTGCTTTATTGGACAGCGTATGAGTTAGTCATCGCTAATTCCCTTTTTCAGAAAAATGTAGCGCACTTGGTAACTTTTCAGAGTAGCACCTCCAAGACATAAATAGATTATCTCCTTGTCAAAAGAGTGCCAAATAATGGTGCAAGGATTGCAAAGTACTGCCAGCTGCATCCATTTTGACTCAACATAAATTGTTAGTTCTAGATTTCGGGATTAAAGGATGGAGGTCACAGTCTTTGACCCCGCATTGTCATACAGTTAAGTGATGGAGACTAAGAGGGGCCAAGATGTAACAATTTAGGGCACAGGTTTGGTCAGATGCAACATGGTCTGTGTGCAGGGATACAAACCTGATGTGGGAGGGATAGCATCTGTAGTGTGTACAACGGCTACCAATCTCTTAGGAGTATCCAAAGGGGTCCCTAAAGGGAAAGGTGGTGGGCAGATGGAAGGTTGGTGGTGGTCAGACGAGGTCCAGGGGACGGTTAAGGCAAAGAAGAGAGTTTTTAAAGATCTTGTAGATAGTCCAGCGGAGGCGGAAAGGGAAATTAACAAAGTAAGGTATAGGTTGGCAAAACGGAAGGCTAAGAAAACTATCGCAGTGGCTAAAGGGGAAGCATATGAGACTATGTACAGGGACTTGGATACATTTAGTGGAGTATAAAAGATTTTCAAGCTAGCACAAGATAGGACACGTGAAGCGAATGATTTTAACCAAGTTTGTTGTATACGTGATGAAGCAGGACAGGTAATCATAGAGCCCTAAGCCATCAAGAGGAGATGGCAAAGATACTTTCATGGCCTGTATAACGAAGAGTTAGTAGGCAGAATAGAGTTAGGAGAACCCTCTGTGTCAGGGCATGCTCATGACAGGGGCGCATGGGTAAGGATTACGAAGGGGGAAATTACAAAGGTGTTGAGAGAGATGTGGAGCAGTAGGGCCGTAGGGCTAGATGAGATCCCTATAGAGGTATGGAAACAGATAGGAGTTATCGGCATTACATGGTTAGTTCAACTCTTCAATGTGATTTTAGAGTCAGCCAAAATGTCGAATGAATAGAGATTAAGTAGGTTGATCCCTTATACAAAGCCAAAGGAGATATCCAACGATGTCACAGCTATAGAAGCATCAAACTAATAATTCATATCATGAAGCTATGGGAGAAGGTAATCGAGAAGAGGATCCAGAGGGTTGCTTCTGTATCGATCAACCAATTCGGATTTATGCATGGTAGGTCTACAACAGAAGCAATACATCTACTCCGTAGATTTATGGAATGCTACAGGGAACAAAAACCGAATTTGCATATAGTTTTTATTGATTTGGAGAAGGCGTATGACAGGGTCCCTAGAGACCTCTTATGGAGATGTTGGAAGTCAAGGGCATTCCTATCACCTATATTAAAGTAATTAGGGATATGTATGATGGCGCACTGACTAGCGTTAGGACGGTAGGTGGGGACACGGAATCATTTTCTATCAGTTTGAATCTCCACCAAGGATCTGCGTTAAGTCCTTTGTTGTTCACATTAGTATTAGATGAGATTACCAAGCATATTCAAGAACAGGTACCTTGGTGTATGTTATTTGTGGACGATATTGTCCTAGTGGATGAGACCAAGGAAAGGGTCAATGCCAAGTTAGACTGCTGGAGAGATGCATTAGAATCAAAAAGTTTTAAGATGAGCAGGTCTAAGACGAAGTATTTAGAATGTAACTTTTCAAGAAACCAAGTGGCACATGAGGTGGCAATTGCAATTGGTACCGACGTCATACCATAGAGGACGAGTTTTAAGTATCTCAGGTCTGTCATTTAGAGTGATGGTAATATCAATGTTGATATTGTACATCGTATTAGATCAGGTTGGACCAGATGGCGGAGTACATCAAGGGTTTTATGTGACAAGAAGATTCCTTTAAAACTTAAGGGGAAGTTTTATAAAACAGTGATTCGTCCAACCATGTTATATGGGGCTAAGTGTTGGCCTACTAAACGTAGGCATATAAGACAGTTATTGGTAACAGAAATGCGTATGCTTAGGTGAATGTGTGGCTTTTCCAGAAGAGATAAGGTTAGGAACCAGGTGGTGAGAGAGAGACTACGGGTAGCCAGCTTTGCTGACAAGTTGAGAGAGATTAGGATGAGGTGTTATGGGCATATGCTGAGGAGGCCCTCCGACGCTCCGGTACGGAGTTGTGAGGGCATAACACTTAGTGACTATAAGAGGAGGAGAGGGAGGTCGTACAAGAACTGGCGGGAAGTGATCAAGGTGGATATGTCATTGTTGGCCCTCAATGAGGTAGTTGCTCAAAATAGAAAAGTTTGGCATGATCGGATAAGGATAAAGGATTAACTGTTCCAGTTACCCAATCCCTTTACTTAGTGAGTGACAAAGAGGAATGGACTTTGTATACTATTAGATGACCTCCTTCAGGTATTCCCCACTTTTTTTTAATGAATTGTTTCTGAATACTGCATCATTCTTACATTGTCTCATTTGCATGCGAGTCTACCGAAAATAGCCTCTCTACTATGTAGGGGTAAGGCTGCGTATTATTAGATCTCCCCAAATCCTACTTCATTGCGGGATTTCAGACTGGGTGATGATGATGATAGTTTATAATATTTAAGTGCTTTCATCTTTAAATATCAAAGGAGCATTATTTTGTGAGTTTAAGTCTCATGGAGTAAAAAAGATTGCAATGACATTCCTTTTCTACCTGTCAAGGATTTACTCCTACTTTATTCATGGTAGTGTCTCTTTTAAAGAAAATTGATATCATACATTAGTTCACTTTCCTAAGGTTAATCTTCTTTTAAAGTTGTAAGTTTATCTGCCTAATTATTTAGTATGGTCCATTTATATAAAGCTTTACCCTACCCACTAAACTTTGTTGCCCACCTACCTAACTCAATGTCTTTGTGATGGCCGAAGCCTTTGAGTAGTTTTAGTGGATATATATCCAATGGTTTGGTCCTTCCCTATTCTCACCGAGCAGCCCTTACACCATCTCTGTTGCTTACGGAAGAGGATAGAAAAGCTCCAAATAAGTTCAACTCCTCGGTGATTCATGGCAACGGCTGGAGGTAATCAAACTTCCGCTATTTTGGTTCATATATATATGGTCATAGCTGATCTATTACATGCATGTATTTTGTACGTAATTCTTGTATGAGATGCATGCTACTGCCTTTAGTTATTTTCAAAAGTTGCTTCATAAAGGTTCTGATCCTTAACTTACATTTTGCGAGGACGCAAAATCACAAGCAACATTAAGTTTTGCTTGCGAGTACGAGGTATCAGTGACAAAATTGCAACATGGGAATATCGTATATGCCCTTGTATTTTCTTGCATAGCTGTTGTCATAAAAAATTTAGATAATAAGTTTGAAGATTTGAATCAGTTGAATATGTCTAGATAGTATTTGACTGTCTAATCAAAAGATAACTTGTAAAAAGTAGGGTCTATGAGTTCTTTAATTACTTTATAACATCCAATTGAACATTTTATACTGCTGCAACATATGCAAGAGCAGTCTAATTATTTAGTACAAATGAATTACAGACAACGGTTGGAACATTCCTCATAAATGTTTGACTATATCCTTTATGGATGCATTTGTACCCACCATTCTGACCACTATACCAAAAAATATTATAAACCAAATCATCACAACTTCGAATGTCCATTTTCGGTAAACCCTAGAGATTTCCAAGTAATAGGAACATGGCAACATAATGGAGACAGTAACAACGAGAATTGATCCAATGAGAGCCACCAGCAATGTGAAGAAAGGAAATCCTAAGGCCACCACTAACGTGCTAATCAAGAGTCTAATCCTTAAGAGAATGCTAATGAACTTGGTTTTGTATTTTCGAGGCAGTCGATTTTCAATGGCAGCAGGTATAGGTGAGAATATTAGAGCAAATTTTGTTATAGGAGTAACTAATATTGTGTATATTGCAATTTGGGAGCTAACTTTTCTTGTTGGTAAGCTTAATGTCACTTGTGACTGTACATTTTCCCCAAGCATTAAGTAGCCAATGACTGCTATGGAAATGTAGCTTGAAACAGCCAAAGCAAAGCAAAGTATCAAGACCTATAAAGAAAAAGTTAATCAAGATAACGAATTAGGTTAAGTTGATTAGTGCCATATTGCAGATTGTGATATAGTATTGTAGCCAACCAACATCATTTGCAGTCATGTTCCAATTCTAAACTTGAATTTTTACATATATTTCAGATAATCAACTTCAGCATATACATGTATGTACATAAGTCTAACTAATAATTAATTCTAGATATATATTTCATTTTAAAACTAGCAATAGTCAACTAACTAGCTCGTTACAAAAACAGAGAAATAGTTATATATTTGTAAGCACTGATGATCAATCACCTGAGAAATCGATTCTTGTCTTTCATGGATGAGTATAAATTTGGAAATTTTGGATGGGCACCAAAGCAGAAGGCATACAAGCTAAGTGTAATTGGCACTCCACCAATGTCAAATAGCTTCCCTTTGTTAGAAAATCCTACATCGTCTGTCGCACCAACCCAGAGAATGGAAAAAATGATAATCATAGACGACAAAACCCCCATGGCTGATACATAGGACAGCATGCTGAAGTCTTTCAACCACATGGTAGGTAAGATTACAAGACCTAAAATTATGGTTAAAAACTTTTTTCCTTCAACCGTGTGCCCATGAGCCTTGAAGCCCGCATGAGAAAATAACTTGTGCAAGTTATCACCTTCTAGTATTAGAAATCCTATTGGCACTAGGTAGACTTCCATAAATTGGAAAATTGATATGAGAATCCTACCTTTTCGACCAAATGCGTAAGAACCTATGTCAGAATAGGTTTTGATTGATGGGTTAGAGTCCACACATCGTTGTAATAACAACCAAGTATAGCAAAATACTATTTCCATTATTATTAGAAAGGCAAGCTTAACCATCCAACTTGTGCGAGAGTGTATGGAATGGTTATTAGTCTAATTCCTGTAAAATCGTACAATCCCATGTCACCATAAATGTTCAAGCTTGAAGCTACAAAATGAATTAAGGAAACTATGAAACCATATTCAAATACGAAACCATTTTCATTGATATACAAATTGGAAAAGTAACATGTCAAAGCATTGATTCCATTGAAGCAAATCTTGAAGAAACTCATTCCTTCTTCAGTGTTTGAAGAAACTAGGTCCTTCAACTTTTCAGTAAAGGTTTTGATGAAGTTCAACTCCATCAAAGTTATTCTCTGAGGGCAGCGTGACACTTCTTTGGCCATCAACTATCAATTCGACGAGCTTTCTTAATAATAACTAACTTAAGCAGGAGATATTTATATTTAGAAGTTAAATAATTCGAGCATGAACTTTTTCTAGTCATTAATAACTTAACAACTTATGAGTTAGAAAGTATTAGCAAACCTGTTCTACATGATACGTATGAGGAGTCATGTTCCACGTTTTATGTGAGTTCCAAGGTTTATGGAGAGATAAGGAAGAAATATAATTTACCTACCTAACAAAGATTCGACTAAGATTAGGCCAAGGAATTTGTCTATTCCGTTAAAACTAAGCCAAGAAAGGCTTTCTTTCTTGCATTAAAACTAGCCCAAGAAAAGTGTAATGTAATTGTGACTTTAAACAATAACCTTTTTCATTCTTTATATTACGTTAACGGGTTAAAAGGAGTACGCATCTGAAGGTGTCTGCTAACTTAAATCAGTAATAGGAGACCTAACATGACATAAATGTTTGTACGATTCAGTTATTGCAAAGCCATACACTTGTAATTAATTACAGTCTCCCGCTTGCAATTTCTAAGTTGTTTGGTTGAGTTGTGCACGATTTGCTTAAATCATGTGCATGTTAGGTCTCCTATTACGGATTTAAGTTGGCAGACATCTTCAGATGCGTACTCTTTTTAACCCGTTAATGTAGTATAAAGAATGAAAATGGTTATTGTTTTAAGGCACAATTACATTACACTTTTCTTACCCTAGTTTTAACGCAAGAAAGAAAGCCTTTCTTGGCTTAATTTTAACGGAATAGACAAATTCCTTAGCCTAATCTTAATCATATCTTTGTTAGGTAGGTATAATTATATTTCTTCCTTATCTCTCCATAAAACTTGGAACACACATAAAACGTGGAATATGACTCCTCATATGTATCATGTAGAACAGGTTTGTTAATACTTTCCAACTCATAAGTTGTTGAGTTATCAATGACTAGAAAAAGTTCATGCTCTTAGTTGACTTCTAAATATAAATATCTCCTGTTTAAGTTAGTTATTATTAAGAAAGCTCATCGAATTGATAGTTGATGGCCGAAGTAGTGTCACGCCGCCCTCAGAGAATAACTTTGATGGAGTAGAACTTCATCAAGACCTTTACTGAAAAGTTGAAGGACCTAGTTTCTTCAAACACTAAAGAAGGAATGAGTTTCTTCAAGACTTGCTTTAATGGACTCAATGCTTTGACTAGTTACTTTTCCAATATGTATATCAATGAATATGGTTTCGTAGTTTCCTAAATTCATTTTGTAGCTTCACATTTTTATGGTGACATGGGATTGTACGATTTTACAGGAATTGGACTAATCACCATTCCATATACTCTCGCACAAGCTGGATGGTTAAGTCTTGCCTTTAGGATAATAATGGCAATGGTATTTTGCTATACTAGGTTGTTATTACAACAATGTGTGTACTCTAACCCATCAATCAAAACCTATTCTGACATAAGTTCTTACACATTTGGTCGAAGGGGTAGGATTCTCATATCAATTTTCTAATTTGTGGAAGTCTACCTTGTGCCAACAGGATTTCTAATACTGGAAGGTGATAACTTGCACAAGTTATTTCCTCATGTGGGCTTCAAGGCTCATGGGCACACGGTTGAAGGAAAAAAGTTTTTCACCATAATTTTAGGTCTTGTAATCTTACCTACCATGTGGTTGAAAGACTTCAACATGCTGTCTTATGTCTCAGCCACAAGACTTTTATCGTCTATGATTATCATTTTTTTCATTCTCTGGGTTGGTGTGGTAGACGGTGTAGGATTTTCTAACAAAGGGAAGATATTTGACATTGGTGGAGTGCCAATTGCACTTAGCTTGTATGCCTTCTGCTTTGGTGCTCATCCAATTTTTCCAAATTTATACTGATCCATGAAAGACAAGAATCGATTTTCTCAGGTGATTGATCATCAAAGCTTACAAATATATAACTGTTTGTCTATTTTTGTAACGAGCCAGTTAGTTGACTATTAATAGTTTTGAAATGAAATATATATCTAGAATTAATTCTTAGTTACACTTATGTACATACATGCGTATATGCTTAAGTTGATGATCTAAAATATATGTAAAAATTCAAGTTTAGAATTGGGACATGACGGCGGATGATGTTGGTTGGCTACAATACTATATCACAATCTGCAATGTGTCACTAATCAACTTAACCTAATTTGTTGTCTTGATTAACTTTTTTTTATAGGCCTTGATACTTTGCTTTGCTCTGGTTGCTTCATGCTACATTTCCATGGCAGTCATTGGTTACTTAATGCTCGGGGAAAATGTACAGTCACAAGTGACATTAAGCTTACCAACAAGGAAAGCTAGTTGCCAAATTGCAATATACACAATATTAGTTACTCCCATAACAAAATTTGCTCTAATATTCTCACTTATACCTGCTGCCATTGAAAATCGACTGCCTCGGAAATACAAAACCAAGTTCATTAGCTTTCTCTTAAGGATTGGACTCTTGATTAACACGTTAGTGGTGGCCTTAGGATTTCCTTTCTTCACAAAGCTGGTGGCTCTCATTGGATCAATTCTCGTTGTTACTGTCTCAATTCTGTTGCCATGTTCCTGTTACTTGAAAATCTCTGGGGCTTACAGGAAATGGACATTCGAAGCTGTGATGATTTGGTTTATAATATTTTTTGGTTTAGTGGTCGGAGTGGTAGGTACATACGCATCCATAAAGGATATAGTCAACATTTATAAGGAATATTCTGACCGTTGCCTGTAATTCATTTGTACTGAATAATTGGACTGCTCTTGCATATGTTGTAGCAATATAAAATGTTCAAATTGATGTTATAATATAATTAAAGAACTCATAGACCCTACTTTTTACAAGTTTTCTTTTGATTAGACAGTCAAATACTATCTAGACATATTCAACTAATTCAAATCTTCAAACTTATTATCTAGATTTTTTATGACAGCAGCTATGCATGAAAAAACAAGGGTATATATGATATTCCCATGTTGTAATTTTGTTGTTGATACCTCGTACTCGCAAGCAAAGCTTAATGTTGCTTGTGATTTTGCATCCTCGCAAAATGTAAGTTGAGGATTAGAACCTTTATGAAGCAACTTTAAAAGAATATTAACCTTAGGCAAGTGAACCAACAACATAATCTGATCTAGTGTCCAAGACTTTGTCGCACACTTCATCCACTATCATCGGATGACCTTGTTTTATTGAATGTGTCATTTCTTGACACATTAATTCCTATAAAAGTAAGAATTAATTACATTCACATTCTTGTAAATGAACTATGTACTCACCCATTTTGCTTTGCATTCGGGAGTTGACCATTAATCTTTGCTTTCATTATAATGAGTGTGATACCATAGCTTCATCCGGTCACACTCTTCTCCATCCATGTCACTCTGTTGTAAAAAAATATATTACTAGTAATTATTTTCATAAATTTTGAAATGCCAATCAAAGTAAAATATAATTTAAAAGATAATAACTCACAATCTCATGTCGTATCGTTACAAAGGCCTTGGAGCCGGAGTTTGGTGGACATTTGACTTGACTTCTTGCCATTTTAGCTTTTTGACTTTTTTCCTAATCATACACGTAGCAAAATCTATTATAAC
>JANVCQ010000006.1:33808207-33827173 GCA_025531925.1 Erythroxylum plowmanianum | reverse complement strand
CCCACCCCCCCCCAACACACACACACACATAAAAATCACACTATTCCTAATGTGATACATAAAAGTAAAAAAGGGGTCTAAGACATAAGACAAAAATTAACACGAATAAGGACAAGAATTAAAAACTAAAAGACATTAAACAAACAGCCATAAAGAAAGGGATAGAAATACGATACGAATATGGGGATGATCACTGCATTAACCTGGTGTGGAGTGCAGTGTACTGTATCGAGGAATTAACAAAGCTACAAGGAAAACAGATAGAAGAGACGGAAGGGTAGGCCTATGCTTACAAAAAAAATAGAAGTTAAGGTTCACTAAGAAAAATAACAACCAACAGATAATTGAGAAGCAAACAGAAATTAAATGGGTTGCTTCTTTAACATCTTCTAGCTGGACACCTCAATGGTCACGCTCAAGGTGGGTCGCTCAAAGTAATTGATTCCACCATTTCCTTATTTTCATGTGGATTAGTCTCTAAGAATTTTCCAAACACTTCCTCAACTGCATCTATTAGCAATTCTAGCTTCTTTTCTTCTTCTTCCTATAAGGCAAAATCAAAATTGGCGGCATTAACTTGATTATCAAATGAACATACTTCAAAAATAGTATAAATAAGAACAGATTCAACATTAAAGATCAAAAATTCTACTATTTCTCCCAAAACAATCATGCTTAACTTCTCTCGTTGTTCACATCAATCAAGGTATTGGTAGTGTCCATAAAATGCCTCCTTACGAGTATCGTGTGTTCGTTTCCTTGCTATTTAACCTCCCCCATGTCTAAGATCACAAAGTCTACAGGAACAATTAATCCTCCAACTTTCACTAACATATCCTCCATTATTCTTTTCAGATAATGGATTGACCTATCAGCTAATTGCAAACACATGATTATAGGTCTTAACTATCATAGATCCAATTTCTCATAAATAGATTGAAGCATAAGGTTTATACTCACCCTAAGGTCAAGCATACACTTAACCCCATCACTATTACCCATTGATACTTACACAAGAAAACTCCTTGGATCCTTTAATTTAGGGGGTAATTGTTGTGGTAGCACCACACTTGCAACCTCTGAAACTATCACCTTCTTGTCTAGCTTGAACTTTCTCTTCTTGGTGCTTAGTTCCTTCAAGAATTTCACATAAGCTGGAATGTTTCTAATTATACCTAACAAAGGCAGGTTAATATTAACTTTGGAAAACATATTATAAAGATTAAAAAATTGCTTATCTTGTTTCGATTCCTTAAGGCAGCTCAGATATGGGATCGGTGGTCTATAAGGATTAGTCGCCTTATGCAATCTTGGTCCTTCATTACAATCGGTTGCATGCCCCAATTTTTCACCTTTCTAAACCTGACTTTAAGCGTTGTTGTACCCATTGCTTCCTTCATTCTGCTCACCTTATTTGTTGGGGAGGCACTCTTTCTCTTGATTACCTGCACCAAATAGAGTAAAAGAGATCTCAACATGTTTATCAATTACCTTACCACTTCTAAGAATAGTGACTGAAGGTTGACTGGGCAACTTCCCTTTCTAATTGTTATGCATTTGAGCTAAGTTGCCCTACTTGGATCTCAATCCTCTTTACAAATGTCTCCAAAGAATCAAACCTCTTATTGTTTGTTTCTTGATTTTGAGTTGTGACCTGACTAAACACATTCAAGCTTTCCTTCAAAGAAAGCTTGTTTTGTAGATTTTGAAGTGAGGATTGCCCTTGTAATAATTCGGCCTATGAAAAATTTGGTATTATGGTTGGGGCTATACTGGTGGATTATTGGTCTTCTATGAAAATTGGGGTGGTTTCTCCAACAACAATTGTAGGTGTTTGAGTACGAATCATTTCGCTCTCTTAGTTGAAAACCATTGAGTGAGTTCACTTGTTCTTCCCCATCTGTAAAAGGCTTATAAGAATACGAACAAACGTTGGCTCCATAACCATAAGTTTCACATATACCATATACCTCTCGATTTGGAATGTTTTTGGGTAGTCTTGTAGTCAGCACTTTACATGCCTTGTTAACTCAGCTAACTGTATAGCCAGTTCTTGATTTGAGCTCACTTCATGAACTCCAGCTCTTCTTCCCCTTACACTCTTTTGTTGATAATTGGCCCCTAACATTTTGAAGATTTCATATGTTTCTTCGACCATCTTCTCTCCCATAGGTCCTCCTACTGCGTTGTCCAATGTATACTGACATTATTGTGTCAATCCATCATGAAAGAATTGGTTTTGCATGTGGAGTGGGAAATGACGGAGTGGGCACTGAATGAGCAAGCATTGGAAGCGTTCCCATGCCTCATGGAATGGCTCTCCCTCCATCTGAGTGAAGGTAGCTATCTTTATCCACAACTCATAAGTCTTCTGATGGGAATAGAACTTTCCCATGAACTTGTTGTACACCTTTTCCCATGTAGTCAATAAACTGGGTGGAAGGGTCATCAACCATGCCTTGGCCTGATCCTTCAATGTGTATAGGAAGCACCTCATCCTGAGTTTATCTTCATCTAAGCCATCCAACAGGAATGTCTAGAGAGTGGTACAGAATTCTTGAATGAAGTTTAAAGGGACTTCATTGGGAACTCCATAGAATGATGACAGCATGTTGTAGTGGATACTCTTCAATTCATAGTTCCTAACTACCTCCCCCAATCATATACACGAAGTAACAGTACAGATTACTGGTATAACATACCCCTTCATCATTGAATGCCTTTCACCCATCTCTTGATCTTCTGGTTTGGGCCCCTCGAGATTGTCTTCAACATCCCTTGGAAGTCCTCCTATCGATGTATGTTGTCAATAAAGGGTGTAAGTTCACCTTTCTAAGACCTCCTTCCTCGCATAAACCAAATAAAAACAATGGTGAATTAATAAGAAAAATACTAAAACAACTCAATGAAATAAAGCGGCAAAAATGTATGCATCAACAGAAAAAAAATTGACAAAACAATCAAAATCAATTTAGCAAATAAAAACAATCAAAATTAATTCAAGTATAAAACACTAAACACGTCCCCAACAACAGCACCAAAAACTTGTCTTGCCTAAATAAGTTTTAAAAATTACCTAGGCCATCCTACTTTCAAGTATATGAGGTAGTTGTAGTGCTTACCCAGGGTCATCTCCACGAAGGTGAAATTGGTTAGCTTAAATTAAGTTTGAATTAAAAAATAAAAGCAACGCAATCCTAAACATTCTATCCCAATTGTCGAGTGAATGCTTTTAAAGAAAATTGCAAAATTAGATTGAAAAGTAAACATAATCAATTGGGACTAAAAAGAATAGATTAATCAAAGTGGAAGACTTTTGAGAATAAATTTCACTAATTTAATCTCCTATGCATGATTAAGGGAAATGACTAGACAGTTGTCTTACTAAAATTAACAGTTTGGTTCTAAATTAACTCGAATAATGAATTAATCTAACTTTCATATTAAACCAGTTATCATTTGAATTAGTTAAGGAAGCCCGACTACTAATTACCACTTAAGTTAATAGTTCTAGTTCTTAACCTAAGTGTCCATAATTTCTCGATCTATATTAAATTTCTCCTCTCGATCCTTCATTTAATAATAAAAATGATGCAAAGTTTGGCCATTATATTACTTCCATTAATCTCCATAAACCATATAAATAAATAAGACAACAAATTCGTAACTCAATCATGCATAGTCAACTAAAATAGCTACATTAATTCTCAAGAAAAAGAGATCAGCCCATCATAGCTTAAACACAGTTCATCATCTCCATACACTTCAATTGCATGTTACTGTAAACCAAAAAATGTAAAAGCAATGAAAAGAATGAATACTAAAGATGAACTATGAAAAGAAAACAAATAATAGTCGGTTAAGCTACCAAGCAATAAGTTCACTAAATAAATAAGGAACTAAGCAACAATTGAAAAATAGAATGAGCAAACAAGGATTGGATGAGGGAGTGTATTGTCTTCTTCCTCTCTCAAGCTTCCCATATTAGCTCTCGCCTTCTGCTTCAGCTTGTTCTCATCCAACCGAATGGTTACTCAAGTTCAATGGATTCAGCTCCATCTTCTCTTTCAACCTCTGTCCTTAGCTTCCACCTCTCTGTTGTGTTTCTCTCTTCTTCACTAACGCACACTGCTTCTCTTCTCATCTTCCCTTCTTTCTCTCTATCCCTCTCTTAATGAATATGCTTTTTTGTGTAGAGAATAAAATGAAGAATGGAATGAATGATGTCACCACCACCCTCCTATCCTTTCTATTTGTAGCCTCGTTTAAGTTTACGTTTTTTTATCCCTTCAATCTACAACTGCCACGTAATAAAATAGACGGATTAACATAAGAATTTGCATGGTGCTATGTATGGCAGTCACGAGTGTGACTCATTGTCACCCCGTGCAGTCATGGTCATGGTGGTGACATGTTTAGTCACCACCATAATATGCTTAGTCACCACCGTGACTAAGCTTGTCACAGTGGTGACACCTTTAGTCACCACCTCCTTTCTTTGTTTTCTTCTTTTCCTTTCATGCAAATTTATGTCAAATTTCCCTTCAACCTTCATGTAAAATTCACAAAATAATCCAATTAAAATTCATACAATAGTCACACCATTGCCACTCAATTTATCTCTTATTTGGATCAAAATATAAGGATTTGTAACCAAAATCAAGATATAAAGGCAATCAAAAGCAATAGAAACTAGACATAACAATACTCATTATATGTGTAGAGCTAGCAACTTGTGAATGTATCACTTATTAGCTTTTAATGGATGATTACAATATCAATAGTGGATATAAGTAGGTAAGTCCGTATCAAACTCACATGTATTCTTTGTTGATTATGTATACATTCCTTATTAGTTAATGCTCTTTCGTCAATGTCAATTTGTTAAGTATAATATGCTTAATGTTAATGTAAGGAATATATTTTATAGATAGAAAAGATTACAATATGTACATACTTATGAATATCTCTTTTATTGGTGGTGGCCCTCCAGATTTGCCCAAAATTGCTATTGTTGAGACATAAATAGAATATGCATCATATTTACATCGTATATGCTTATGTAACACTAAATATGATTTATTGCTAAACATAAAATTACTTATATTAACAGGTTATTCAATAGGATTTATTGGATTGTCTTCAATTCACCTTGAAATATTGTGTCTATAAGCTACACATTTCCTAAATTTCCACTTTTCTTAATGATACCAGGTAGAAGAAACTACTCATTCAAGTCTTCAACATATGTAGACTATGCATATTCCTATAATTGCCTTCTTAAGTTTTTTTCACTCCAAATCTATGACAATTATATAATATAATATAATATAATATAATGGTACATTTTATGTTAGTAATATATTCTAAATATGATTGTAGTATTTTTAGTATAATGTAGGTGGTGTATTAAGATGTGTAATAACTTATTTTTATATCTTTAGACACCTAATAACTTATTTTATATCATATTAACCTTAACATACAACATGCCACTCAAATCCCTTAATAGGAAAAAAAAACAATTTAGGACTAGTAGAGTTCACTCTTCAATTCAATCAACATCTATGGCAGTTTACCATCAAATCCTAACTTTAACCATTTATCAATCAAACACAAGAACAACTAGATATAAAACTAGAAATCAATCCAATGAAAAAAGGAGGACCTTATGAGTTAAATTGTGTTAAACATTATTCATATAAAAGAAACAAGTATATCTATTAGAAATGGTCTCATTTTTCTTTATATCAAATAGCTCATATTGATACACTAATAAGCTTACGTAGATAACCAAAAATGCATTAGTTTGCTATCTCATTGCAAAAGCACCTATAACATTGGTTAAATTATTATTACAATGTTGCATGCAAAAGATATAAATACAAAGCTATTAAACAACTCTTTTATATTAAATAAGAAATTTAAATAATGGTGGACCCTATTTTGTGTTGAAGAGTGTCGACAATCGTCCAACCTTATCCTTTTTATTTGTATCTTGCATTTTCTTATCTATCCAGGTAAGTCGGCCAATTAATGCCTATCATATGTCCTACTTTAATAGTACAAATATTTGTGTTTAGGTTTTATGTGAATGCAAAGGAGGTCTTGGTTTTATGTTGTTGTTTGGAATATTCTTAAAATCATTGATAAGTAGATATAAAATTAACATAAGTATTTACCGCATGTAGAATGAGTTCTAACAATTATGGATGATCCTTTGCATAATAAACTCCTAGGATCGTATAAAGGTTGGAAACCTATGATGCAACTCTGATGAGGCTTAATGGTGAAATATTCCATGAGTCTATGAGTAACAGCAAGAATACACTTTCTCGATTCATGTGGTCTAACAAAGCTACATACCATTTAGGTTGTTAAGTTATCAAACTTAGTATGTGAACTTGTAATTCATAATTTGGGGCAAGTAACATAAGAAATACACGAACAATGATGGATGATCCTTTGCATAATAAACTCCTAGGATGGTATATAGGCTAGAAACCTATGATGCAGCTCCAACGAGGCTTATCGATGAAATATTAATTGAGCTTTTGAGTCACAGCAAGAATACACTTTCTCGATTCATGTGTTCTAAAAAAACCACATACCATTTAGGTTATTAAGTTGTCAAACTTACTATGTGAACTTGTAATTCATAATTTGGGACTAGTAACATAAGAAATGCATGAATAATTTTGGACAATCCTTTGTATAATAACCCTCTAAGATGGTATATAGGCTAGAAACCTATGATGCAGGTCCAATGATGCTTATCGGTAAAATATTCACTTTGCATATGGAATTTTTAACCAATCTTGTTAGGTGTCTGATCATCCAAGAGAACTCCACGTATATTGGTCTTCTTATATATTATTTCCAACAAACATTGTTAATACTATAGAACAGTAAACTAGGAGATTCCAGTGATAAAGAGACTAATAGAATTAGTAAAAGTAAATTGGAGTGATGTATACCTGCCTAAGGAGGAAGGAGTACTTGGTATAATATCCATTAGATTCATTAATACAATACAGATGATTAAGAGGACATGGAGGTTCTTTGTAGCAAACCCTTTAGATTAAACGGATACATGCATACTACCTAAGGAATGAAAGCTTCTAGTACATAAGGTTAAAATATAAATCATATTGGACAATGATCTATATCATCGAGTTAAGTGTGAAAGTTAGAATGTAATTTCTGCATAAGATAGGAGATTAAGCCTCTATAATGTTTGGCATGATAATTGGGTCAATGCTTATCCTTTTAGTAGAGTTTCAAAGCTATCCCATCTAAAAAGAGAGACCATTAATAATGCCTTAGTAAATAAGATCTTATCCTTAAAGTTCTTTTATGCAGTTGATTGGGAATTCTTTGGTGAACCTTAACTTGAATTGCCATCTCATCTCAAACCATGAGGACTCAATTTGATGGGGTAGGCATCCCTCAGGTACTTCCATCAATGAATCTTTGAGAAAAATATTGAGAAATCATGCTCCTAGAGTTATATGATGCAGTCTTATACGGTTCAAATAGGCTTACCCTATAGCTTCTTTCATGATTTCATTTGTAGCTTTTAGAAGACTCCAAATAAACTAAAGTCATAATAATTACATATCACAACATTACAACATCGTTAACCATTAAAAGAATCCCGGATTATGCAGACAAATAGATACAAAAACTCTATCCGAGGTCAAGAAAGTTAACTCTAAAGGCTCTCCCCAACAAGCGTAAGAGTAGCAGTAAGACATCAGTATCTATAATCCTCTTCAAAAATTCCGTAACTGCTACTTCCTGGATTTATCAGCCTGAAGATGAAGAAAAAGTAAAATTTAGCCATGATCAATTTGGTGGAAGTCGAATTAGTGTCTTAAATGCATGGTGACAACAGTAGAGTATGTTCCACTGGCTGTCAATCTAAGTAATCTCCAACTTCTATGTAAATCTATTTCAAGACTACGAAACATGTAGGAATATAACTCCCAAAGCCATATCAAGAATATACCATAGATGGCCCATGACATACCCTATGTATCAGCTTTTCAAATGCTTCAGTTCCATTTTCTTCAATATATCTCTCTGCAGCAGTTAGAATGTCATCCGGCTTACTGAAGGCATCCTTGTTCCTTGGGACATACCAGATATTGATAGTTTGTTGCGGGTTGATGAAGAATGGCCTTAAAAAGTGCTCATAAACATATGCGCCACCACTGAAGTATGGGATAACCAGCCAACAAGTTAAAATTAGCTTTCCATATGACCATATTGGAATCCTGCAATTATAAGCAAGAAAGTTAATATAGATGCAGTATAAACTTGAAATGTAACTAACTGTTCATCCACTGAAAAATGGTAACATATGAGGTTGATTAATAAGGAACATGATGCAAATGAGTTTACAGTGTATAAAATAAATAAAGAGGACAATCACTCCACAAAATTTGATTTGGTGAGACGAAAAGTGGGATGTGACGATAAAGGTCGCAAGTGCTAAAATTTATTTTATATTAGAATTTTTGTTATTAGATAGGGACTAATAATCAATTTGACGTGCTGTCCAATTTGTTCAGAACTTAAACTTATTTAAGAGTAAAAAATCCTTATTAAAGTAGGATTAAATCCTATTTTGGACATCTTAGTTGGGAACGCCTTTATTACTAAGATAAGGGTTACAAAGACATGTACATATGTGTGTGTGTGATTCAGCCCTTCAATAAAATAGGCCCTAGTTTTCTCTATAAACTTCAAATTTTCAATTATTAAAAGTGATTTCCAAATATTAAAAGTGATTTCCAAATATTAAAAGTGATTCTTAGACCTTAGAAGTGATTCCTAACTTCCTACCCTAGGAGTGATTTCTAGAACTATCCATTGTTTGTTTCCTTCACTAAAATCCCAGCAATTCCGGCTGAATTTCCAGCAACCCAAACCTAAAATTCCAGCAGTAACAAACCTTAAATTCCCACAACCTAAACTGATCCAGACTTGAAACTCAAATTCCGGCAGCCAGATTTTATAAGTTCTATGAGCTCTAGTTACTAGTCTTATATCTCTTCTATTCATAAGGCAATTCAAATATATGTTAATTACCAATAATCCTACTCCTTGGATTCCCCATTAGAGTTTATGCTATGAAGAAAGCTACATCATTTTTGCATATAACTCCACTAAACTTGAAGCTAGCATTCCCTCAGAATGTAGCACAACAAATTTCAGCCAAATATTGGGAAACATGTACTGCCAAAGTGTACTAACCAAAAGCTATCATAAACATAGGTGATTGCATCCAACAGTCAATTTTCAGTAAGTTAGCAAACTAATATGACTTACATTTGTAGACTTTCTCAACACGGGAACGGGCTTTAAGTGATTGCAAGATTAGTTTATCAATGTTATTTCCCTTTTGATATTGGGTTAACACAGTGAATACCAAATGACTGTAACTAATCAGAAGAATCTAGAGGAAGTTCTCAAAAGATAGTGTTTCAGACAAAGGTACCACTGTTACACAATAAATTCCTATTCTGTTGATGATTTATTCCATTCAGGCACTAACTTAAACAACACAATTAAATTTTTATGTGTTGACCAATAAAAATGTAACTAATGTTAGTAGCTATAAGTACATTACCATTCAAGGACTTTGGCAAAAGTAAGCTCAAAGATTGTAATCATAGAGTAAAGAACCCAATAAGTGAGCCACTGCTTATCATCAGCCTGTGACTTTGTCTCAATAGCTCTGATTGAGGCATATCTGTCAAAGAAAATCCAAACTGGTGTAAGTCTGGTGAGAATCCATCTCAGCATTATGACCCCTAACTAATAAAGTTCATAACACACGCTCGCAAACGCAGAAACGAACACAAAAGAACCCACGTAAAACACAATGTTAAAGAGTGGCTTCGAAGACGGGGTCAGGGAAGAGTACTTACAGAGGATATACAAGACTAACCACAGGCCTGCAGAATTAATAAACAGAAAGTTAGAAAAAGGCAATATATCCACAACATCAACAAAGAATTTAGTCCGTAGGACACTAAACAGGAAAGAACAAAACAACAAAAACCAAAAATCTAATTTCAAGTGACCCACTGGTCTCAACATCTAAGAACCATCATCCTCTCTTCATCTCATTTTGGGCATTAAAGAAACATATCGTAAAGCAGCTACAATTAGCATCCACCAAGAACTAAAAGGAACAGCCTTGAGAAGCACTTCACGTACTACCTTCAACGCATATCAAGACTTCACCTTCACTCTACATCTCTCTTTTCCTTGCAAGCAAATTGCTCGAGCAAATAAACCAAGCTAGTCATACACAAAAAAAAAAAAAAAGAACAAGAGGAAACGAAAAGGACATACGCAGCAAGAACATCAAAGTTCTTAAGAAGCACCTTCAGGAAGCTTCCAGCTCCGGACCCCATATCTGTTATTGCAATCTCTTTACAAATGTACAAGTTTTCTTGTCTTCTTACTCTGTTTGCTTCCCTCTCTCTCTCTCTCTCCGTCTTTTTCTTATTCTCTTCCAAATCAAGAGAGCGTCGGTGTGGTGTAATGTAAGAAACTTTGGAACCTGCGACAGAAGGGTGGTAGGATCCACTGCACCAGGGCTCGGATCAGGAAATTGGATCTCTCGTCACACTGATTGTTTTCACCTAACGGTGGCCCACAGTTAGAATATGAAATTAAGAATATCTGGAATTTCCCTCCAGTGACAAACACGCGCCATATAGGGAATGGGTGGACTGATGGTAAATCTTAATTGGTAAATAAAATTTTAAAAATTGAATCACTATTACTTATGCATGTCGTTCCCTTTTTGGGTAAAAAAAACCGAATACATAATAGTCTTCGAAGATGGAAGAAAAATAGGTACATACTACTCGTATTAGGTTAAGGGCAAAGAGAAAAGACCCGAATACATAATAGTCTTCGAAGATGGAAGAAAAATAGGTACATACTACTCGTATTAGGTTAAGGGCAAAGAGCCTTACTTTTTTTTTGTTTTTTTGGGTAACTGGGCGTAAAGACTATTCGGTTTCATATGTTACGATTGGGATAGTCTTTTTTTTTTTTTTTTTCTCATGTGATGTTTTAAGAGGGTCTGAATTATAGAAAGGTATCTTTAAGTCATTCACACCCAGATTAATCCCCGTTCAAGCTAAGTATGTCTCTTGCGGGAGGCAAAGCTCTGGCCCCAAGTTTTAAACAGCTGCATACATGAAAACGGTTTGAACCCGTGACCTCACTTAAGCCAAGAGCCCCTTATCAACTCACCTGCATCCTGAGATTAGGATAATCTTTGTTTTAATTTGTATTTTATAACCAATGAGCCATCTGAAAATTATGGATCTTTGTTGCTAAGCAACACAAAGAAAAAGGGCAATTTTGGGATTCATCGTAGCAAGTCTTTTTTGATGATTTCTGAGTCACCATCAACCAAAAACAAAAGTAAACTAAAATTCAAAGGAAAACTCGGGCCTCAGCCCCTAGTAAACTGCCCTTTCTTTACTATTTGTAAGCAATCTGGTGCTGTAGAATATCTATCTAGCATTTTGTTTTGTTCACATGAGAAGAACTCAAGGGATAAGCTTGCAGGCATATTCTGGTGGCTCCTCAGATTGCAGTTCTTCAACCTAACTTCCAAGCCCAGAATTTTCATCCCTTTTCATTCCTCTCAACAGCGGAACCACGTGATATTGATGTATCACGACAGGTTAGCTTCTTAAGTAATAAACAAATTTATCTGGATATTCCTACTCGTCGATAAATTGAGTTAGAAGAAGGTAGTTGCTAGAGAAACGTGAATATGAATTAGTTGATGAGATTCAGACAAGAGAAATAAACTATCCTTTTGAGACAATCATTCTGTCCAATCAAGTCCTTCAAAGTCTGCATTGCTTAGTCACATTTTTGGCTAAGCTAGTTCTGGAAATAAGTTAAAAGACAGTTCATCTCAATCTCCAACATCAAGATCTGGAAGCCCTTTTCATACAAAAGGAAAAGACTGCAATTGATAAACGGAAACAATAGAGGACGGCAATAAGAACATTTGCATGCGCAAAAAATTGGTCATTGAGTTAAGACTAAGGTAGTGTTTTCCACTGGACAGATCTTCTGTTCCCCGTACTATATTCTCCCTGCTCCCAAGCCTTTTCACGGGAGGGAACAGAAGTTCCCCTTACTTTCACCCTTTTCAATCCAAGACATCTGAAGCATCTTCAAACTCGAGGAGTCACTTGAGAGTAAACAAGTGCTACTAATTTTGATGCAGGGTCACTTATTTTGAGACTACACTCATTGGGTGTCACATCTTCTTAGAAGAGGATCTCTCGGGGACTGTTTCCCCTTGACATATTATGTAATCTGTTGTTATTTTTCCTATAAAAAAAAAGTACTTTTTACTCACTTCGCAATCAATCAGTTGAAAACAAATTTCAGCATAGCACCTACTATTGAACCCACTGTAGTTTAGCAACATTTTCTAATGATTGAAAACTATGCATAACCCCCTTTTATCTCATGCGGAGGTCCCGATCCCACCAGGAAGTGTTGAGACCTGGGTGAATCACTTTACAAACACTAATGGTAATTGAAATTGGGCAGCTTTTCAACACCTGCTCTCTTCGCCGATCTGCATGGCTATCGCAGATATGCTTCCGCCGAAGCCATTCCTAAGGGCGGATATGCTTATTTGGGGTGGCACAGATACTAGTCATTTCACAACGACGTCAGCCTACTCCATGATCATGCACCAAGAGGAAGCTATGAATACTGCGGTCTGGAAAACTATCTGACAATGGCAGGGTCCACAACGTATCCTGACATTTCTTTGGCTCCTTTTGCAGGACAAACTTCTCACCAATTAACAGCGGGTTCACAGACAGCTAGCTTTGGATTCGAACTGTCTCCATTGTCACCTCGAGGAATCTTCTCTGCATGTCGTGCGGGATTGCCCCAAAGTCCGCTCTTTATGGACCCGGTTTCCCTCACAGGTTATCACTACTACGTTCTTCTCCATGGACAGCACAGAGTAGCTCCTCCAGAATCTCCGCACCCACCTCTTGGTGGGGGGTTTCGACTGGGCTACCATCTTTGGCACAACTTGTTGGTTCCTCTGATCCTGGCACAATAAGGCCCTCTTCGAGGATCACTTCTCCTGGCCGAATTCACCAGAACATCAGGTCCTCGAGTTTGTACACCAGATTCACTTGGCGGCAGTTTGGCAACAAAGAACTCGGATGAGCAATGACCCTCGTCGGGAGCTACTCCTTGGTTGGAACAAACCTCCTCAGGGTTGGGTGAAACTTAATACGGATGGGGTCATCAAAAGCTCCAGCATCTCGGCCACAGCAAGTGGTCTGCTGCGTGACAGTGTCGACGCTTGGGTAGGAGGATTCGTCCAAAACATTGGTTGGTGTCCTCCACTAACAGCGGAGCTTTGGGGTGTGCTCTCTGGCTTTAATCTGGCTTGATCTCTGGGGTATCGCCATTGGCGTTAGAGGTGGATTCATGTGCAGTGACCGACATGCTTTTTTCGTCGGCGCGAGCCACATCCTTGAACCCGTTAGTGCTGGGTATCCATAAACAACTGTCCCACAACTGGATCATGGACATTCGGCATATTTACCGGGAAAGTAATCAGAGTGCGAACTGACTTGCACATTATGCCGAACAGTTCCCGCTAGGACTTACTACCTTAGAGCACCCACCTAGGGGATGCTTACCTTTCCTTTTCGAGAATGAATCAGAGGTCCTTCACCCGAAAACTACCATATAATTTGTAGCATTTTGCTTCCTTAGGGAAAAAAAAAAAAAACTATGCATAACAAGCACACCTCGTAAAGCGAACAAAAAGCTCTAAAACTATATGACAAGAAGACGAACATGTGAAATCGTGGCCCCCTCAGGGAACTACAATACCAGTTATAAACGTTTGATGATGCTATAACTAATTTTCATCACAATAATTAATTTCAAATATGTTAAAAGTGTTTCCATAATTCAGAATGTAAGTATAACTTGAAATAGCGTATACAAAAAATCAAGAAGTTCTAGGGCTGATTATATGCTTGTCCAATATTAGTACCATTAATCCCACTCATGCTAAGACTCGAATTAGTTCATCCAAATTGCTCTTGCGGCAAATACTAACGGTAACTGCAGAGGCTCTTTGGGCGTTTAACTTGAACAAAATTGCAGTATCTGTTCTCCACAGCCAATCTGTGATTATGATACAGGATGTAAGATGACCAACCAAATGAACCTCAAATCCTTTTGAAGAATGTAAACCATGTGGAAGCCGACCTATGAAGCCATTTGTTTTGGAATCTGTTTCTAGTTTCATTCTCATACATCTTCAGGCTCTGTTGCAACCAAGTTGAAACCTGCGGACGTTCAGTCTTCCATCCAGTGCAAGAGCCAAAACATCGTATTCCTCCACATACCAGAGCTCAGAAACCAATGCCTAAATGACATCAACAACCCAAAGGAATGCATTTATATGTCGACAAGTTGTATGTGTTTTTCATGTTAATTTGTTACGTGTGTATTAATACCTCAAATCCACGGATTTTGTCATTCAGGCGGGAAACTAGTTCCTGGAAAAATTGGAGTTGATTGGATTGCTCCTGCATCAAAAGCAGCCACTGAAACAAGTTAACTTGTATGAACAAAAAGGCCATGCCCCAGAACAGCAATAGGGAACAATTCTGAACTGATGAAGGTTCTCTTGTAACAATGGACTTTGTAACATAATTATCATCCCAAAGTATGCATTGGGTTCCAGAACCAACCAACTTTTGGAATTAATGTGAATATTATACGTGAAAGCAAGCACCAAAGATTAAATTCTACCAAGTGATGATAGAGTTACAATAATTACCATGGAGGCAGCTTTAGGGGAACCCAGTAACCTTGCAAATGAAGTATGAAGAATAGCAGCATCATACTGCATCATCAAATGAAGCATCAAGGAGGTGAATACAAAAGATCTGTTTTCCTTACGCAGCATGATTAACTTCCTAAAATGCAGATGAACCGCAGGCATAGGTGGACTGGAGAGTCTCAAGGCCAAATTTAATAATGCACTTCAGAAGGCTTCTTCAGAATGAAACATTTCCAGGGGAAAATGTAGAAGAAATTTTCATTTAATACGAGTGAGAGAAATGAGTTTGACACATTTCCTTATTGAAAATTTTCTATTTACTTTGATACACCCCAACTCCTAGCAGTTCTTTTTCAACCCTAAGCAACCAGAACTCTATTTAATCTCTGCAACAATATCAGAAAATGGATTTTATAGCAACTCTTAAGTAGTTCAGACAAGAAAGGAAGTTCACACGACTCTTACAAGTTGCTTTTCTGGGGCATGTGGAAGTGCAGCCCTCAGTTTAACACGAATTGAAATGGGATCAGTTCCAGAAATAACCTAAGAAAGAGAACAAAGCATTGCCTTAGTCATCAAAGCTTCAAGACTATTATTTCCATCTGAACATTAATAAGTGCAAAATTAGATGCTAGATGAAGAACTTATCATGCAAATGGTGATGCTCAAGTTATAATTACCTGCCTCATTGATCCATCAATTTCAGTGAATAGTATCATAATCATTCTATGAAGTTGGAGAACAGGGAAAATAATTTCTAGTAAACATTAACAAATGGAGTGGTGGTTCAAGCTAACTTGATTGATGAGAGAAGCTACTCTTAAGTTTAGATTGAAGATTGCGACACTCATCTCTACTTGATTAATAGCTTCTCTTAGAATTAGCAATGCTTCACATGTGATCTTAATATGTAGTTTACTATTCTGTTATACTCCATTTTTTGGGGATGAATTTCATTTCTCTTTGTAATGTCCACCTTTTTTGAATGAATAAATTACTTATTTTCCAAAAAAAAGACCAAAGTTTGCTCAGATCATTAAGTTTATAAGAAAAACACTGGATGAACTTTAGGCCCTCCTTTCCATTCCCTGCCCAAAAATCCAAAAATAGTATAGGACAAAATTGTAAGATTACATAAATCAAAGTTTATAGCTCTAGCAAGGAGAACATTTGAGTGTATTAGGCTGGTTATGTAGCTTTCAAGCTGATAATAACTGACTTTGGATCACCAGGGATACCTCAGACCATTATGAAAGACAATTCCTAGGAATATTAAATACTGGTAATTTGCTATTTAACATTTTAGACTTGTGTCATACTCCATTTATGAGCTCTAAAAAGATTATCCTCCAGAAAAATATCTTGGTTCATTTACCCAACCGAAAAACAAAATTGTTGGTACAAAAGCCTTGTGAATGGTTCAGTTTATGCATATCCTATAAACCACTTACTAGAAAGGGTCAGTTCAAACCAAAGCTGCTTCCTGATAACTGCAAGTAACATGAGCTAAAAATTTTCAAATTATATGCAAACGACAGAAAAAATATGTGCAACGATCAAAATAAGCAAAATTGGTTGAAAACAGCCATGGAACAAGGGAAATAACTGAAAGTAACCTGCCAGCATCCCATGAGAACACCAGTCGAAGTTAACACCACCCTATCCAAAACAATTTTTAAGGGACAGATGCTCTCTGCAACAGCTTTGACAGCAGTTGCTTCGGCCTCAATCTGACAAGAAAAAAAGCATCCAAATTTCATATTTAACATTTGAAAAAAGTTAAAAAGCCTTTCACAGCATTGGCTTGTAATTTTACCTCTGCTTCAGTGGCAGGAACAGGTAGAATATGGTGCGAGGCATGAAACATGCTAAAATGGTACAAGCTAGAGTTCTGAAACCAAATAGCTAAACCAAAATTCATGTAAGAACACTACAAAAATGAAAATTAAAGAATAAAGAACATGGAGAATAGTTATTTCTTATAAATCAAAGCAACCACCAAGTTAAATCTTGCAAACAACAATCACATAAAAGGTTATTGATAAAACTCACCTTTATCAAAATATGAATTAAAGACATGCTTTACAGCTTCTCTGTTAAAAGCCAATCATAAAAGTAGAGACTTTAGCTTATTGATCAAAGTACAAACACCTTCAAGCAAATTTAAGATAAGATCATGGAAACTATTTGTTTGACATTATATAACAAAGAGATGCAAAAGCTTTTGCAAAGATTGCTACACTCAATGATTGTGTAAGATTTATATCTAAATAGCAATTAACATGCCATTGATCAAACTATAGCAAGCGCCAGGCAGTCTAATTTATATGTCCCCTGCCAGACTCATCACGCTATAGGTTAAGTTTGAATATAACAAACTTGCCTTACCAAAATATTGCACGAAGAGATATCCTTTTAAAAGGAATATGTTGATCACAATAGCAACATTAGGTAACAAATAAATTATGCTATGCTGATTTCCAGTAAAAATATCGATAAGCCAGAAAAGGAATAACAAAAAGGAAACTAGGTGCTCACGCAATTGGGATAGAGTATTCTGGGTTTAGATACAGCACATTTGCCCGGACAGGAGGCTTTGCTTCCTGTAAACAAGTGCAAAGCATCATTCAAACTACAAAGACGCAGAAACATGAAATACACAAGATAATTTTCTATGCTTAATTGCCCACATGTTTACCTTAAGTACAGGTTTTAAAGACCCATCCTTAACGGTGAAAAGTTCAGAGAGTAATAATGATTGAGATGTTTCACCATGTTGAAGAAATCTCGCTCCATGCTCCTCTAAATCCTTTTCCATTTTATCATATAAAATTGACCTTTGCTCCCCATTTGAGACAGAAGGATCTGATTCAAGCATCCTCTAACATTAGTATCGCCAGATCATCATTGTTTTTCTAGTCCACTAGTTTTAGGCCATAGCTAAAACCTTGAGAGTGAATGAACCAAATGCAGAAATATGCACTTGATGCAGTAAACCTTGAGAGTGGAATGAAGAATTAAGATTTTAGACATTGATGTGAAAACTGATATTCAATATCCCTTTCCAGCCGGCAGAAGCAATCCACATCTTATAAAAACACAAACACTACACCAGAATTCTCTTTATGGACCCAAGATCTTGTGCAACCGCACTTAGGCAATAAAGGAAGCAACAATCATTAATTTCTGTAGCCAAAACAGATAATCTCATTCGGGTTTTAACTATAATATCCCTGGGAACAAGATTAAGCCCACAGATCATAAGAAAGGACGAAACTTCGTATTCAATAAGCAAGCTTAGTTCTCATCTTAGGCCTAGATCGCTGACGGATGAAATCTGCTTAAAAACAGATATTCAAGTAACAAATAAGAACGAGATTCATGGTAGAAAGTTAAATAAACCTGGGAATTTTCAGTTTATGCTCACTGAATTCTCTCATACCAAACACCAATAATAAATGCTCGGAATTAAAGAGCATACCCGAAGAAGAAGAGGCAGCTGGGTGATTGTGGGAAGATGAGTTTTTAAAAGCCATTTGAAGGATTAAGAAGTAAAAGCAGATGCAGATACACCAAATTAGAACCACAGTTTTGGAACCGTTCGACCTGTTTCTCACCAAAGCCACGTTCATGATTTCACCGATTGTTCGATGAAAGATGATGACGATAACAATACCATCCTCATCACATTAATGCCCCACTCGGGTGCTTGATTCATGACTTTAGGAATGAATTAATATGTAAGAAATAAAAAGTAAATGATTCGCTGTTAATTATTATTATAAAAATAATAATTTAATATTTTACTTTTAAAGAATCTTTTATATTCTCTATTTATTTAGTTGAGGAATGAATTCATTATTTAACAGTGACTTTTTTAAAAAGAATTTTAAATACTAATTAATTAAATACAATTAATTAAGTAAAATATTATTAATTATAATTAATTAAATACAATTAATTAAGTAAAATATTATTAATTATAATATTATTAATTAATTAATTAATTATAATTAATTAAAATATAATTCATTCATTAATTAAAATATTGTAATTAATATAATTAATTAAAA
>JANVCQ010000006.1:33758014-33803065 GCA_025531925.1 Erythroxylum plowmanianum | reverse complement strand
AATTAATATATTATGAACAAATAATATAACGTAATACAAATAAATAAAGTATATATATAATATAACATTGTTATAACGACAAAACAACTAAATAAAAAAAATATAATCTGCTCTTATCGACGAAAACTTGTCCGTCGCAAACGATTACGATATTTACCGACGGTAAATAACACCGTCGAAAAACTGGTTGAAGATACCTTCGCCTCACCGACGGACAAAATGACCGTAGCTAAATGTCTCCGACAGAATCTCACTGGCCCCTTTCGTCGTTATATAAATATCGACGGAATATTTTTGTCGTTAATACTGTTGTTAAATATCGACGGAATATTTCGGTCGATATTGTTACCTACGGGAAATTCACCGATCGATTTTTTCGGGCACCAAATTCTGTCGATGATTATTTTCACCGACGGAAATGTGTCATTTATCGACGGTAATTTTTGTCGAAAAAATGATAATTTCTTGTAGTGTTGAGAGGTCTGATCCATCCCAATCAAAGTGCTTTTATCAAGGTTAGAAATATTGGAGATATAACTTACTTAGTATTCAGGATCTACTAAAGAACTATCAAACTAAGAAACCTATATATGGTTATGCATTGAAGATTTATTTTTATAAGGCATCTGACTCTTTAGAATGGGGATTTATACTCAACAGCTTAAAGGCATTTAGCTTTCTAAGGGATCTTATTGCCCTTTACCTCTTTACCATTTGTATAGAGGTTCTGATTACCGTACTGACCTATAGGATTGATTATAAGGGAGCCTTCAAATTCCATAAGAAGTGTAAGAAAACAAAGCTTTTCTTAGTCTTGTTTTTACTAATGATTTACTCTTACTAACTAGTGCTCACAGTAGTTTAATAAAGCTATTGATGAATTCCCTCCAAGATTTCTTTAAACTATTTGAAATGAGAATCAACTACTTAAAGATCCATTTATACATCTCTAGGGATATAACATACCTAACAAATGTTTTCTCAAGGTTGACATATCAGGTGCTTTAAACTCCCTTTAAATACTTAGGTATTCCTATTACCACTTTGAAGCCAACTTATTTATATTATTTACCACTTCTTGATTCCATTCATAGAATAATTCGAAAATGGAAAAATAAGTTCCTCTTTTATGATGGGAGACTACAATTTGTTTCCTTTATCCTTACTGGCTCATGTTTATTGGAGTTCTCTCATCATACTTTCAAAGAATATTATCAAAGTTATGGAAAAGAGAATAAAAAAATTCTGTTAGTTTAGAAATGTAGCTATAGGTAAAGCTTTAAATGTAAAGCGGTATAAATTTTATGTTCCCAAAAATAATGGTGGTTTGGGTCTAAATAGAATTCACATCCTAAATAAGATGTTTATCATCAAAAGGATTCAGAAGTTGTTTACTATAAGGAATCTATACGAATGAAGTGGGCACATTCTCATCACTTAAAGTCAACTAGTTTTTAGAACCTAAAAGACAAATCTGATAATTCATGGACTTTGAACCAAATGCTTAAACTAAGGAACTTAGTGAGAATCAAATTTAAATCTATTATTGGTAATAGGAAAGCACCTAATTTTGGCATCATAATTGGTGCAAATTAAGGGGCTTAATAGTAAAACTTGAAATCATATATATTAATCCAAATAAAGCTAAGTTAAGCGTGATCATCTAGGGAGATTAGAGGAGTTGTTTACAAAGAGGTTTTGTAACTATAATGAGTAACTTGCCATCTACTCTCTAAACTTAGTTCAACCTGATATAGTTAAATGTCTCACAGATAACTCTAGGATTTTTCACAAATAAATCATACTTGAACATGATCAAGGGACACAAATTAATAGTTTTTTGGACTAAAACTATATGGATAAGATCAAACACTCCTTTAAACCTCATTTTAAACATGGATTGTAACTTTAAAGAGGCTTAAAAATGACAGGATCAAAGGAAGCAATAACCTGAAATACTTTTTATGTAATTTTTAAGATGTAAGAGATCTTCTGCTACTGTTTAACCTGGCTTGCATTGGTCTTCTTGTTGCTCGTCTGTGATCCTTCCTAAGCTTCTCCACTTCCTGAATCCCACTGTTTACTTTTTACTTTGCTAGACTTACCCCTTTCTTCACTTCTTGACTTCTACTACTTACTCTTTTTGACTCATCCCTTTCTTTAGGACTTATCGCTCTACTGTGACAACTTATGGTCCTTACTACATTCCCAACCAACCAACTTTCATCATTTTTCTTCTCTATTCTCATTTCTCAACTTGTTAATCTCTTGTTGGATTTATGTAAATATAGTGCCCTAGAAAGCAAGTATATTTACATGTAACTTAATCTTCTTCAGTTACAGTTTTGTAATGAAAATATTTATTATTAATAAAACAAAAGAGTTTGGTTTTTATGAGCATTATATATCTAGTCATAAGGTACCGAGATGCTTTTGTAAGTAATATACATATACATAGAGATGTATGGGAAACATGTATATTATAAGAATCTAAAATAATGGATTCACAGTTGAATAATCAAGTTGGTCGCTTGATTATGGTTTAGACTGTAGTGTTGCGATTTATCTCCATGTAAGTAAAGGAGTTTACTTCAAGAGAATGATGAGTTTCATATCATGCTAGTAGTCGACTCTTGATAATGGCACTATTAAATAAATCTGTAATCAATTATGTTTTCAAGAATAAAGTAGGTCGTTACTTTAGTCTTAAAACATACATTTTAGCATTTGCTTAGTATGGACCACAATCTTGATGAGTGGTGAACTCATATGTATTTCATTATAATTATTGATATGATCAGAATGGATTTTTACAAAGTATTAATCCAGTGTCTGCATGCTGGAATTGTTAATTGAAACATGTATTAGGGAACATTCACTCAAATAAAGAGTTTATAGTGATATCATCACTTCTAGTGCTTTATGGAGATTGGTGATTAAACTGGCGCCAGGAGTTTGATTGACTAGCTACCCATCAAGTCTTAATACTAAGATGAGATCTTGTGTGTTAATCACCATATAGAGTAAAACGGGAGATCTAGAAGGGAAAATCAACATAAGGGCAAAACAGTAATTTGACTCTTTGTTGCGCGAATGGCTATAATAAGGTTCATAATAGGGTTTGCAATTGAACATCGTATTTGAAATATGTGCTCTCATAATATTTAGTAATTCAAGAGTTCAACTAATTGTCTTTAGTGGAATGACATATAGTTAATAAACTAGAATTAATTCTAATGAGATTAAATTAATTTTAAGCTTATTGGAGCTTGAATTATCTAAGTCCAATAAGATTTCCCATTTGTCTTCAAGGAAGGTTATCAAGCAAAGTAAGAAATATAAATGAAGGTTTTAAAGCCCATAATTGAATGTTGGGCTTGCACTAATTAATGGTTAATTAAAAGCCCAAATGAACATTTATAAATGGGCTAAACTTTGGTTTAATTTAATTAATTAGATTAATTATATTAAAACAAAATTCTTAAAGAAATGAAAGGGAATTTCAGTTTTTAATGGCTGAATGTGGGGCTGCACATTTAGCATTGAATTGCTAAATAAAGATGGTATTTATCATGCATTATCATCATTAAATGGAGTAATGATCTTACCAGTAAATGGTTTAATGGTTTTTTTTTAATAATGACTTGAAATGTAACCTTTTTAGCATTCATTTAATTAAAGATGAAAGAGGTGTATTTGATGGATGATCTTCCTTCTTTCATCACTAAAACCGAAATTGACATGTCATTTTAGGTTATTGGTCTTTTCATATAGCCATCTTAAAACAAGTGAGAAGAGTCTCATTTTAAGACTTCTTTATGTTTGATTAAAGAAAGGTGTGATACATTGAATGCTCTTCCTCTTCTTTCTTTTCATGCATAACTGAAATTGACAAGGTGAAAGAGAGGTGTTCTTACATTTTTTTGGACTCTCTCTCCTTTCTTACATGTGTTAACCGAAATTTGCATAAGAAGTGTCTCATTTTTGGCTTCTTTCTTCTAAGAAAAATCTCCTCCAAAGTTTGCTTCTCCTTTCCCACCAAAGGATCTTGTTAACCAAGTTGTCCAATAAGAACAAGTGATAGATCGGATTGGTCGATGATATAATATCGAGAAGAGGAAACAATAACAAGAAGAAGAGGATACATCACCTAGGAGAGGATACATTGTCGAGGATAGGATAGCACAACAAGGAGTTAAAGCTGTAGCTAAGGAGTCGGTAATGTAATCTCTATCTTTTTCTTATGATAATTATTGTCCATATACCGTATCATGTATGATGGCATGTTGATTTGGTTATCTTACTTCTGCTGTGTTACGATTTCTCAAAAAGTTTTGAAATCTGCCATTTAACCAAATCTTGCATGTTTTCTTCTCCGATCTAACATCTCTCTGCATTGTCTTCTTCCTCATTTCCTTGCTTTAACCAATAGACAATAATCGCCTCTATGGAACCTGAAACTTTCCCGCCTTTAGTTTCTAACTCTCTTGGCATCTTGCCTGCCCCTATTCCTTCCGCCTCAAACTCTCTAGGAAGCCCACCTTCCCCCATACCTCTTGCCTCATCTCTCCCTAACTGCTAACTTGTTTTGGACACTACTAACTCCACCCATCTTAGGAGGTTGTTGGTCTAAGTTGTAAGTGAAGCTTCAATTGAGGTGAAACTCAGTTATTTCCCACCATTAGCCTCATCTGATAGCATGATCATGTCCCCTCCACTAGAGGTGCTCAAAGTTGGAGCCTCAAAATGGAACTCAACTTTTGATGGATTTTTCATCAATAAAAGAGTAGTTTATCTAGTAATGAAGGAATAGACGATGACTAATTAGAAAATTCTTGGTTTACAAGAGATGCTCATCAACAATGATGATGTTTTTCTCCTCAAATTCTCCATCTCAGAGGATGCAAGGAAGGTACTTCAATCAGGGCCCTGACATATATACAACAAGCCCCTCTTATTATAGGTTTGGAAATCGGGTATGAAAATGGAAGACATTAAGTCAGATTATATCCCAATCTCGATTACCATATATGGAGTTATTTTGGAGTACTAGACCACAGTTAGACTTAGCTACATCGCAAGTTTCATTTTTCACAACCTGGAATCACATCGGGCACATGATAACCGCTGCATACCCAGGCTAAGGATACTCACGGTACCCTTAACCTGACTATGCAAGGCTAACTGAATATCGTTTGAAAACATTTGGATAACACAACGACTGTATTATGAAAATCCCAAAACTCAATTAAAATACTTATAAATCAGTTTTAAACGCTCTTCTATATTCACATTTAAAACTCTACTACAACTTCTGGACTTTTAAGTTCACTCAAGAGTAATCTTAACAACAGTACAAAAGGTTTATACATAAGGTCATTTACAAACCACAAGACAGTCAAAAGTTAATTTACAAAATCATAAAGCATGTCAACATAACCAACTTAATAAAAACAGTTCATGATCACCACTACATAACAAAAGTACAAAACAGAGACTACCCTCATGCAGTAATGCCCCAAAAATGTCAAAAATCGCATGATACACTCAGAGCTTTAAGCTCATCAAATTAACCTGCATGATTGGAAAGCGGAGGAGGTAAGTACACCATGTACTCAATGAGTAGGAAAAACATATATCGCAAATAGAATCCGATACACACCAAGACAGTCTAGATAACCTAAAGACGGGTTTTCATGCATCTAGCATTCACAAAACCACCTATAAAGTGAACATACATGACATAGAAACTCATAGGCCTAGCTTATGACTCAACATATATTAGTTACTACTCAAACATGTATCTCATATTCATACACCACAATAACTAAATTCATCCCTAATGAATCATTGTAAATGTTATTCGAACATATGTCAATAGGTCAATAATTCACTTACTAATTCAGCTCAATGTCTTCTCAACCATCAAGCTAACCTAACCTTATATGCAATGTTTACATCCTTTTCTTCCTATTGTTCCTTTATGAACAAGCTATCTTATTTTAATCATAACTCTCTTTACAAATATCCAAATGTCATGATTCTTGTGCCTCTCAAAACTAGACTTCCATTAGTCTTAATATATCTAAAAATTACACAAACAACATCTCCTTTTAAAATATAATCTCCATCCAAATTGTGTCACGTTTCTGGTAAAAAACAAACTGGCAACCAATACTCAACTCTCAATAAATCATTATAAATACACATCCTAACAAAACCGTTTCACAAAAAGTATTAATAAGACATCAAAAATCATTTTTCATGTTTTATACTTTCACTAATTCGGACTCTAAGGTCCTAAAAAATCAGGAAATAATATAAGGTTCCTACACAGGGGTCTATCACAGGCAGTATTAGGAAAATAGGCATAACTCAAGCTCTAGTCACTATTTTTTTAAGCCAATTTCACAGAGGTCAAGTTAAGACCTATATCTACAACTTTCATTCTTTGAGTTTCTTCAAATTCATGCTCTAATAATATGAAAGACAGATCGAAAGACAAAGATGAAATTGAAACTAGAATTTCAACTTATCTTGATAACTTCTTTCCTTCTCCTCTTCTCTTCCCTTTTTCTTCCCTTCTCTTCTCATTTTCGTTTTTTTCCCTCTTCTAACCTTATGGCCGACCTTCACTCTCACTTCTATTGCCTTTTTCTTCCATTTTCTCTAGAAAATTCAACAAGGTCAAATTAATCCATGTTTATAAAACATAAACTATTTTCTTAGTTTTGAATTTGAGCCTATAAAGTATGTACTTTTCTTATGTTAGCACAAGTATACTAAGGATTTATTGGAAAAGTATAGGATGATAGAGTGCAAGTTTATTACAGCTCCAATAGAGGTACATATAAATTTATGCTCTGGTGAAGGCAAGGATTCAGAGGATGTTACAATATAAAGACAACTAGTTAGCTACCTAAACTATCTCACTCTTGTAAGGCTAGATATATCATATGTAGTGGATATAGTAAGTTGATTCATACAAAATCCAAAGAAGCCAAATTTAAAAGATGTTTAAAGAATTCTATGATATATCCAATATTTAATTAATTATGGTATATTATACAAGAAAGAAGGAAAGAGTGAGCTTAATAGATATTATAATGCTAATTATATTGGAGATCATGATTCAAGGCACTCGACCACAAGTTACATGTTTAGTTTTAAATTTGGATCTATATCTTGGTGCAGTAAAAGACAACCTATAGTTTTCATATCAAGTACTGAGGCATTGATCAAAGTAGCAACAATAACAACTCAAGAATGTATGTGGTTAATACAACTTATAAAGGATCTTCATCAACTAATTGATTACTCAGTATAGTTACGCTATGATAATCAGCTAGTTATACAGTTGACTGATCAATGTTCCACGTGTGAACCAAATATGTGGAAGTACATTAATATTTTGTGCGAGAGAAAGTCTTGCATAGAGAAATTAAAATGCAATTCATAAAGATTAAAGACCAAGTTTCTGACTTATATAATAACGAACTTAATGGTGAAAACTTCAAAGACTTTTAGTAGGCAACTTTGTTAGATAAGTAGACAAAGATTCAAAGATAGTAATTATTAAAGGAGAGTATTAAAGTAAGTCACTAACTGTAGTACCCCACTCTCGCAAGACACGTACCCAACATCCTGAGTGATGTCCAAGTGCGAACCCAGCAAAAGTGGCGTGCTAGTAGCAGTCAGCTAGTAAAATCTCGTTACCATTTTTTTCAACACACATATGCAGAAATCAATAATGTAATCGGGCCCATACTTTTATTTCATTTACAAAACATTTTCAAATTTCGGAAGTTAATACATGCAGAAACATATTCAAATCCACATGATACAAAAATTTCGGAATACATTCTGTCATACAAAATTAATGAAAATACTTATGTAGAAGCGAACTGATCCCAACCTCTTCCTCTTACTTAAATGCAGTAGTTATACTCCCGTTTGCCCAATGGGGTAACTCTTCTGAGCCTGAAAAATATTGCAAATTTTGGATGAACTTTGCAAACTTAGTGAGTGACCATTCTCGATGGCTCACTCAATCATATAGCACATACAGTTCACATAATTCACATCATTTCATTAATAATCATATTGAACCACATACACTTGATCGATCATTTCACATTTTACATTCAACACATATCATATTCAGAAATCATTCAAATATTTAAATCATACTTTCATATGCATATGCAGTGCTTATGAGACTTACTTTCAATTATTAATGTTGTGACCGAGTGCCTTTTTATTGGCCCATATCCGTTGTGGATATTGGGCTAGCCCATATCCGTTGTGGATATCGAGTTGTATCAGATAATGTCCCATATCCCTTAATGGATACCGGGCATATTCACAATTGAGCCTGAGCCTCTTTTCACATTCTGAGCTTTAAGCTCTTTTTCACTAGCGACTTTGGTCACAACTGCCTTTATCTTTCATGCATTCATGACATGAAATGCATTAGTCACATAGGATCAAACAGTCACTTTCTTTCACTTTCACATGTTATCGGATTTTAGTCTGGCATTCAATATTTAAGTTGAGAATCACTTTTTTTCATTCCTATGCATATTCACATTTTTCTTTAGAACTAGGCCCGACATTTAACAATCAAGTTAAGATATCACATATTCTGTCCAATTCACATTCAAGTAGTACTTCAATATCACATTCATGCATAAAAAATCTCAGACCTTCAATGTCCGAAAATCAATACAATCACAATCACATTCATTAGTAATTCAATATAGAATTTAAACATAACAAACAGTAAGTAAGACCATCTAGGTTGACTCACAGTACGCTCTAGATTAGCATTTGCTTCCAAATTTTGGAAACGTCTGAATGCGGACGTTTATACCTGCACATCCAAATTATGCAATATCACATTGCACACACACATCATTAACTTTGCACAATTTTAAGCAATTATTTATGCACAAATGTGTGTATGGATTATGTACAATGCATGCTCAATGACAATCCTGAGTATATTATCAAATTTCACATCTTATCCAAATTCTCATTTTAGAACTCAATTACTCGTCATTTCATTGTTAGCATTATTTGCTCTTATTATCAAATTCTCATTCACTTTAACTTGATACACTTTACTCCTCTTCTTTGAATCACCACTTCAATCATATGAATATCTTTATTCCCAAACAAACTCATACATTTGATACTTTGATATCAATAAGTCATTCACTAATGTTATTCTAACATTACAAGATCACACATTATCCAAACTCCCATTTCTTCTTATAAATTCTCCAAATTTTCAAACCTTCAGGTCTATTTTTCATGGTCATTTAGACAAAGAAAATGAAGTAATTTGGCAACACTTTCTTCTAGGAAAATGTTCTCCCTTCTCTTAAGTTTCTAATGACACCAAGATCACTCAATTTGATTCAGTATTCCAAAAGTTATACCCTAAATATTTTTGGACTGTTCTCATTATAAAACAGTACACTATACTCAACTTCCATCCAAAAATTGAAAGTCTTAAAGACTGAATTAAAATTTGACTTCTTCAGATGTTTGTAGTCCTATGTCTCTAGTTTACTCAAAACTAGAAATCATCTCATTTTGGATGTCTAGAGAATAAGTTATGGTCAAAAGAAATAAGACTGTTTAGTTTGTAAATGCTTTTGGGTGCACAAACTAAAATTAAGTCACGGTTAACTATTAGAGAGCACAGTGTCTTGATGAGACAATTAAACATCATCTAACAATTAACACTCATGGGTGTGAGGGAGAAAAGTCACAAGTGTGAGAGAGTCACGAGTGTGAGAGAAAATCTCACGCCTGTTCAAGAGTCACGGGTGTGAGAAAAACTCACTCTTGTGCACACTCAATCAGACTCTTCCCACATTTTTCACTCTGTCTCTCCCAAATGATTTCAGATGGCTAAGAGTTTTGGTGGAGATGTAGATCAGTGTGTTATGAGTCCAATGGTTCAAGTCCCATGTCATTTGGAGGTCGAGAGAGCAAGATATGGCAAAAATAATGAAGGATGTTCAATTTTCTCCAGCCACAGAAGTCGCGATCATCCTCCTATCAAAGTCGCAATCGTGCTCAGCCAAAAAAGGAAAGTCGGGTTCATGCTTCTTCCTCTTCCAAAATCGTGATTCTTCTTCTTCAGATACTATGATTTTCTTCTTCTTTCTTTCTTTCCCTCTACTCAGACCAACATCTCTAACTTAACTCAAACCCCATTTTCAACTTCCATTCAACTAAAACCATCCACAAACAAATTCAAATTCCAGATTAAAACATAAACACTAAAAACCAAATCACATTCATGTACAATCTTCAAATTTTTTGCATTTCTTCTTTCATTTTTTTTGCATTTTCATTTTCTTCTCTAATAATCCATTCAATCATTCTTTTTCATATCCAGACATCAACTTTCACCTATTTCTTATCATCTGTATTAACACTCAGAATTTGCGTGAACAACGGTGAAGGCCAATATATATGTATCTCAACAGTAACAAAACAGAGCAAACATCTTTCATATATCCATAAATTTCTACATTTTTTTATACACGGCTTCGTTGATCTTTCAACTCTACAATTTATTTTAACACCACCTCATAACATTTTTTTATCATCAAATCTAAAAAATCAACACAGGTTGTATACTCTAGTTTTTCACTCATGTTTCAGCACATGTACATTTTCATTTTATGACTTCAACGTACAACTGACATGATGCATGTTTCATCTTATACAATAATGAAAAACCATAAAAATGCTTACTTGTCTAAAGCTTCATAACCTTCGAGATCACGTGAACCCTAGCTTTCCAATAATACCCGATCATTACTAGTCAAGAGTTGTAGGGTTAGGTATTTCGGTTATAGCGAAGACGATAACAAAAAGAGATGGTGAGTGAAAAGTGAGAGCACGACTTTCTTTGTGAGGGTGAGAGATTTTTTTTCTAAAGAATGAAGCTTCCAGAAGATAAAGAAAAATCTCAAAGAAGAAACAAGATCCACACAGTAACTAAGTCTCTCAAATGGAATTGTATAGTACAAATTAAACAAGACAAGTGACACATGTCACTTATCCATTGGTCCAATTCCTAATGCTTCTCTTATTAAACTAGTCCAATCATCTCCAAATTTTCAAAGTCATTTTCTCAATATTTTCAATTTTCATTTTTAACAATTCTCCTCCGTCATTTGTTTTTCATTTCTATTTCCTTTCATCAATTTACTCGCCAAATGACATTTTTCTAAGTTTAATAATACTCAACATTTTCGGAAAATTTTCACAAAATTCACCTAAAATTCTAAATCAATACATATATTCTCCACATTGATTTTCAATACAATTAATTCACAATTCTCACATAATCACATTTATAATCAATTATACCCGACAATTGTCAATAAATGCATTTACAGTCATTTTAATGCGTGCAAAAATTCAAATTCACGTGAGTGTATGCTAATAATATGCATGAGTATGAAACATGCATTTTTATTAATCTCTCATTGATCTCACATGTATCGTATTTTTTGGTTCTAACTCTTAATATGGGAATAGGATGTTACACTAGCCTATTCTCTTTATTATTTTAGATTATTTCATTTTTACTATTTTCTAGAATTAGCGTAAGAATAATATTAACCAAGTACCGCCTCTTGAGAGGCAACTAGAAACTTAATTAACTTTGTAATTTTCACCACCAATTATGTCTCTTCTTAAGCTTCAACTAATGGCTTACTAAGCTTATAAATATAGGCATTGGTCATTTAATTTTTTGTACAAGTGAAAAGGTGTAGAATAAAGAGTGAATATTTTGCTAAATTTAGAAGTTTTTTTGTCATCCAATTTAGTGCTCCACATATTCAACATCCTTTATGGGTTTATTGGTAGCTACCCCTTTGATTTATCTTTGATTGTTAGGTTCCTAAAACTCGACGACCATGTCTGCCAGAACGAATTCACTATCAATAATATCCATATGTGAGTATCCCGTATTAGGAAAAGAGGGAAAAAAAAAGGCTAACATATAAGCCTAATGGGCTACTCCACCTATTACCAATTGGTTTTAGAATGGAACCTCACTTGGGCTTTTGTGTGGTTTAACTTTTCTTCTCATATGGGCCTGTAGGCCCATTGCAAATTTCATATGGTATCAGAGCAGGTTTGATTCGGATTATTAATTTCTTGATTGTCTGTCTGGATGTCTACTCCCAGTGGCCCGATCCAATTACCACTGTGTTTATTTCAAGTGACAACTAGATATCCAGTCCCAGTTGCACTTGAGAGTGAGTGTTAATAATACCCACATGCGAGTGTCCCATATTAAAAAAAGAGAAAAAATAAGACTAACATATAAGCCTAGTAGGCTACTCCACCTATTGTCAATTAGTTTTAGAATGAAACCTCACTTAGACTTATGTATGGTCTAACTTTTTTTCTCTTGTAGGCTCGTAGGCCCATTGCAAATTTCACATTCACCCTTCCCAAAACCTCTTTGAGCCATGCCAAATGGCCCGGATTTACAGCGAATTAATGTGAATCCAATCCTTTTGCCCCGCTGCAGTTCCTGTTAATAATGACAGCAATCACTGTTTGGCCTCCAAACTGAAGATTGATTAGTTCATATATAAGAATGCTGTGTTACTATTGGAATCATCTCAACTGATTTACGCTGTAATGTCACCAACTCGTTTGTTTACTACCTGAAAGACTAATAATATAATCCTCTTTAGCCCCTTTGAAGTAGAAAACAATACCATCGCTAATGTCTTCTAGTAGTGAAAGATCCATCTTCAGTTGCATTCAATTGCTTATTTTAAACATAATGTAATTTCTCAAGTAATATAAAGATATATAAAATTCTGGTTGTAAGGGCAAATATTGTAAGACATCCCCTTCATCTTATGATAGTAAATGTCAGAGCGACGCTTAAGTGTCTTTGTAGTATTTTAAAAGAACAATTCATGAGGTTGCTTGATAATGCGAGGTACTGCAGCCTGAAAGACCAAGATGCGTACTGAGAACATCAAATTGCTTAAGTTTGTTGCCGAATAGATTTAGTGATTGATTTAGGGATAAATCAGTCTAAAAAAAGAGAATTTGAAAACATAAATATCCTATCAATAATATAGGGTCCTTTAAAAATATTTTAAAAATATAATAATGGAATTTATACAAAAATTTAAGATTTCATTTAAAATTCAAATAAAATAATTTTTATGATATTAAAATTATTTCCTAACATTACCAAAAGTTAAGATTTAAATTAAATTCTCGTAAAAATATTTATGGAAAAAATGTTCATTTTATCTTAAATCAATAACTGTAATTCAATCTCGATCAAACAAAAGCTGATCATTTAAGTTTTCAGTTATTACATAGAGAAAAGCTACATGTAGGCTTCGATTGCAATACATTCTTCTGACTAATCCTCTTCTTCACTTTCTGGCCTGTCTTGGTCTCATTTAACAGTGTTATTGAGTCAAAATACCCAGTGGAGACGAGTAAACAGACATCTTACATCAGTGGATTAACAAGGCAAATATTACGCACAATATCAGTTAATTGCATCATAGATAGATGGAATATCATTTAATTCAAGTTTGAAACAACATAATACAAGTGTTCTCAAAAGATTTACTTTGGAACACCACGATAAAAAGAAAAAGACAACAGAATAACGTGTACTTCACCTTCTCAACGTTGATTGAATCGAAATCCGGGTCATTTCATATTTGTGACCAAAAATAAATAAAAAAGCGGTGCCCATCAGTTGTCAAGGTTGATTATACCCTTGTGCAAAAGGGTAAGAACAAAAGGTCTGCTGAGCTCCTATCCCAATTGGAAAGACCTGAATTTCAGGTATCATGTTCTGAGATAAAGTTACGGTCATTCAAAGTTGATTCACCTCATATCATTCTAGCAGCCACTAGGCATCACCTTCTTCCTGCATCGCTAGGCTAAAATTCTGTTTCTGCGTTGTGGGACAGCTTGTGAATCAATGAATTGCAGTAATATGACTGTTTTCAAAAGTTGATGGGGGATTACATATATGTATATATATATCTGTATGTAGAGACGTTTCTTTTCTTGGATGCTTTCTTGCCCCATTTCACTTTTGAGCTCAGTAAGTAATTCTGCAGCTGTATGAAATAATGATCGTTTTCATGTAAAAGTTACTTTCAAAGTTAATATCATCAATTCAAACATATATAAATAAACAGAAAAGAAAGAGGGTGATTCCTTTAATTTTCTAATGTCGAGCATGGATTTGTTACATTTCACCGTTAAAAAATGAAGCAGATACTTTTTCATGCGTTCCTGCATTTGAAGCTACGAATGGTTTGTGATGCAATGAACATTTAAGTTTATACCGAAAGAAACTACACTCTCAAGCAATCAAGCTACAAGATCCACCAGGCTAGAGGTGTGTGTACTATCACATATAAGCACACATCATTAAGGGCAGATGTGTAGGTGGGGTGGGGCTTGAGCCCTCTTACATGCTAACCACCAACCTGCAGGCTATATGCCAGTAGACAAGCACATGGTTTTGTATCAGCATCACAATCATTAAAATATATATTTTAAAAAATCCAAAGATTTTCTACGTCCAATTTCGTAGCATTTGCTAATTGTTGTTAAGTGTAAGATATAGTACGCAATTGCAAGCATACTTTTGGTGGCTTCCAAAAACGTCACCCACTTGCCCTCTTCATCCTCCACCAAGGGTGCATGGTACATGAGATTATAAGGCGTTCTAATCATGCCTTTTTGAGGTAGACACAAAAATTTCTTGGCCGGTCCATTTGGTTGTTTCAAATGTTTTCGTATCAATGTGTGAAGTTAAACCTAAGTTGCCCACAATTGGGTAGGAGCAAAAGCATGATGCCTTTGCAAGTTTTAAAGCCATTTGGATCTGTGTTTTAATAAATAATTACTAAAACACTTTTAAGCTTGAAATGCTCAACTTAATAATATTCCATCTATTGAATAATGGACGATAGAGTGAACTCCTATAGGCTATGGCCAACAATATTCTCTTAACAAGTAAATCATAATATTCTCTAAGAATCGATTATATTTGATTCTCTCAATCATTTAGTGAAAAAGAAAAGGCCTCGATGTTATTAGGTATACAGGAATTTCATTTGTGGTTAATAAAAAGCTCGTGATTATAGTTTTTTTTTTATTGTCCATTTTACTATAGTCAGGCGTGATCGGACAAGCTTAAACTTATCTCGATTGAATGGTCTATGTTTTGAATTTAAATGGACGATTATATATGATAAAGTCTCATTTTAATTAGGTTTCTGACCCAACTTGTTGCCTCACGATAAAAAGTAAAAGTAATATATATCTGCTGCCACATTATTTGAGAGCATTTACCATGGCAAGTGAAACCACACATCATTAGTAAAAAATAAGTTCAAGTGTTACCTGCATGGCAGACAAAGGTTTTACTTTCGTCAGTCTTCGTGTTATCTGCAATTACAGCAATAAATTAACAAAACCTACAAAGATACTTACGTTAAGAACGTCAATTAGTCAACTCTTATTAATATTAACGTAAATGAACTGTAGCTAAGCTTACAATTTGTATTAGATGGGTCAACTTCATTTTTCTTATAGATCTTGACAGAATTTCCGGTTGAAATTCAGAAGACATACATCAAACAAGGACTAATCACCATGTTGAATGTGTTAAGTTTCATAAGTTTGTATTTTATGTTATCATGAAGATATTTTAAAGCCCCTCCCATCCCAAAGCTGTTTGTGAGACTCTTTGGAGATTTCGAAAGGCATGGCCCCCCCTACTTTTAAGTTTAACTAACTTATTCGGAAAAGAAATTAAAATAATAATAATAATAAACACTCACCTCTTCTTGCATTATAGAGTGTACCCCAAAAATATATATAAATCGGGATCTATTATTATTATTTTTTAGTCATTAGGAATTTGATTTACCTTCAAGCAAGCGGGTCGTTTGCTAGTAATAAAAGCTGCGCTTTGGATTCTTCCGAGTAGATATTAGTAATCATTTATACATATGCAAAACGGTAAACTTCGTTTCAAGCTATTATTAATTATATTATTGACTTTAAACGACATAGATATGGTAAAAAGAAAAAAAAAAGTTGTAAATCCCGAATCCCCGTATGTACATCTTCGACCTATCCGCAAGCGAGCTAGGGAGCCCTTGAAATTGGAAGGAGAGAGTAGCAACTTGTTGTAAGTGATTCGTAGAAGAACTCCCTTAAGGAACCAAGCCAACAAATCATTCAATGCGACCCATCAAACAGGTACTGGCCTACATGACGAACGGTCCAGATTGAATAATAAAATCAGTGGGCCATGTCTTTCGGTAGGTTCATTGACACGATCTCAATTTTATGGCCATTTTAATGAATTAAATTTAAATTACTACCTCTGTTCATATTTCTCTATATATATTTTGTTGATATATTTAAGAAAAAGAAAAAGTGGAATGATCCACCTGTTTGTCAGAGGCATTGTACACACACTGGTTTGGACGATGACCAGCATCTGGGTCCCGCCACCTGACCAACACCTGGAACTGATAAGGTCTGGGTCCCACAGTCCTATTAACCCCCACCCTCTCTGAAAAAAAATCTTAATCATTGATGCAGTAAAACCCTTGAGATTCATGGCATAGATTTTTAGAATCAGAATGAATAAAAAAGCAAGCAGCTTATCTCAGATACTTTCTTTAACTCTTAAAAGACAACCAATTGCAGTAAACACTGTTTCATCACTGCCCTTTCCACTACACAAACTTTGTAGTCTCTTTTACCAGTACTACCCAATAAGAAAGGGGGGAAGAGAAAGACCGGAATTGAATTGCCAGTTAGGTAAGAGGCTTACCACTATAGCCATTAATATTTATTTATGTATATATAAAAAGAAAGGGTCACTTTCATCAATAAGATTAAAGCACTAATATTACAAGCAGCGGCTCTGTCAATAAAAGAATTGCACAAACCATGATGATGGGATATTGTGTACTAGTAATCAAAAGCTTCAAAAGAGACATACAAGGAAAAGAAGTAGAATCCCAAAGTAAGATAAGGCTTTTTCATGATTGAAACCAGCAAAACTATTGGTGTTAAAATAAATAATGTTTCCTTCTTCTTCTTCTTCTTCTTTCAAACCCTAAAACTCTCCATATATAATTAATCACACGAAAAAAAAATTGGGAATAAATTTAAAAGGTTAAAACAAAAGAAAGAAAAAGGCAGAAAACTCCAGTTCATCAAGAAGAATCAATCCTCATGTGTGTTACACATGCATATCAAACTACACAGTTGGAGAAAAAGAAAACCACGATGATGATCACCATGATGATGCTCTATGAATGATGACTTGCCACATCACGCCGATCATCGCCACCACTACCCCCGTCACCAGCACCGTGATGTGAGTGGGACCCACTCGCTTGTGAATCCGATACACCGGGAGGGCGATAGGGGTTAATTCCGGCGAGAATATTCAAATGCCCTTCATTCATTCCACTGTTACCACCAACACCGCTAATACTACTAGACCCTAGTTGTTGGCTTGGCAACAAAGCAACAGGAGCAGGAAAATTCATAAAATGCAATCCGCTAGACATGGAGCCCCTATACAAAGCAGCTGCGTTATTATTAACTGACGGAAATGTCCATATAGGGTCTCCGCTCATTACTTGATTATTTGAGTTTGCTAGCATCCAAAAATTCGCCGGAATCTGCCCGTGACTCGCTGGTATCGTCCCACTACTTGACTGCATCAAGTAACTCCCCATCTGCTGCTGTTGTGCTTGTGACAATAAATCTTGCTCTGCCCGTCTCTTCCTGCTCATACTCTCTTCTGTTTCAGTAGATAACTCAAGCGAAGAACTGTCCCTCATCTCTTGCTTTGCTTGCAGCACAGCATTCAGATTAGTTGAGCCGAAATTTAGAAATGTTGGCGTCGATGTCGTGTCTAGCCCAATCCCTGGGAACAAGCTCCTACGTTGTTGCATCAAAAAATTCGGATTAAAACTAGCCGATCTTAGCTGAGAAGGCACCGACATGCTTGAGCCTGAGCTGCGAAGAGAAATGTTAAGTGAGGTGAAATTTGCTGGGATTGTGCCTGTTCCTGTGGCTGCGATAACTGCCGGTTCTGCTTGTTGAAGCAGCCACTCAATGGTTTCGCCGTCGGACTTGTGGCCAAGTTCTCGTGTCAGCTGAAAAACCCTAGCAGCGCAGAGAGCTGGCATGCGAATTCTGCGACCACGACCTTCAACCTTTGTGTGTCGGTCCTTAGTTGACGTCCGTTTTGGGAGAGGTTTTTTTGACGGTTCGGGTGCCCCAACCTGGAGTCCTGAAGTTGAGCGGTTTGTGTTGTTACTGTTGTTATTGCTGTTGACGCTGTTGTTAGGTTCGATAGAAAGAGAAGGGTAAGGAGAGGAAGAAGAACAAGGGTCTTCGTCTTTCTTCTCAAGCAATTGAAATGGGAAATTTGGACGGTGGTGGTGGTGGTGGAGCTGGTGATCATCACTTCCTTCCATGATGGCATGGAAATGTGTGGTTTCTCTCCAATGGCTCTTATTCTTTGTTCAGGTTTGTGACTTGTGATTGAGCAAAGGAGAAGGATGCTTTAGTTTAATCTCTTTTGCGGGTCTCCTTTTGTATAAGCCAGCAAGTTGTAGATGATGCCTCTCTCCTACAGAAAGCCCTTTTAATTCCTTTTATTTCCCCTGGCCTGGAATTCACCTTCAGAATTGATGTTAAGACTTAAGAGAGAGGATAAGGAAAAAGAGGGCAGCAAGCCTCAAACAGCAAAGATAATGAGTGGGAATTAGATGGGCAGCCTTTGCAAAGCGATTTTTTAATAATCTTAACAAAGAAATTGTTTTCTTGATGAGGTAGATAGGAAGGACTAAGATTTAGGATTTTTATGAAAAATTTCTATTTTGCAAAGGGAAAGAAATATGTGAATCTAGAGCTCCTTTTTATTGTTGTTGGACAGCCCCTTTGGTTCAGACTCCACGTGAGGTTCTCTTTTTATCATTCAATCCATAAAGACAATGGTGGCCGAAGTGGGACCCAATCCCAAGTCAAAAAATTGAGAGATTTAGAAAGGAAAGGTTGTCAGGGTGGGTTCCACCTCATTCAAGTAATCATTTCATTTTGCCTTTGGACTTTGCCTTTGTTGGGAGCCAGAGACTTTGGGATTCCTCTAGTAAGTAACCAGAATTAGTATTAACAGTAGTGATATGGTTTGGCCTCTGCTGGCTGCTGCCCGGGTTTTAGGGTTAGGGTTTCCCTTAAAATGCTTAATCCTTTTGATCACTGGCCCCCTCCAAGCAAGGACTAGAAAATGACTTAACTTGATGGTGTTGGCTGGGATGGGATTAGTTTGGACACATATTAATAGAGCTTCGTTTGGATTAAAAACTTAAGGACGTTAACAACTAATGATATTGACTAGAGCACCCATAAAAGGCGTAAAAAAAAAAAGTTGGTATTGGATTAAAAAAATAGTTATGGAAATGATCACTGTCATTCTGAAACACTTTCTTAAGGAGAGTCTCTTGACTATATCTTCAGCTTTCACACTTACCTGTCACGGTTCTGTCTATGTGTCCACATTTCCACTTTTCAATAAGAATAGCAAAAGGGCCTTCGTTATTAATGCTTTGATGTACCCAACACCACAATGCTACTCCGTAGATTAGATATTTTGAAGAATATCTTGAACATGATAACATCTTTTTCAACACGATGACAATACCTCTCACCTGCCTGTATAACATGTTTTTTCTTTCTCAGAATCAAGCATGCCATTAATCACCAGGCTTAATTTTATCATTTCCTTTTTATGGATCAACAGAAGCAAGAAGCGAAAAGAAAGTAACAAATAATCTATATCCAAAGGTATTGTTGCTTATTGGTGTCGAACAAGAATATGAAAGATGTCATTCATGATTATGTTTTATTGCTACTCTTTTCTTCTGTTCTAAGTTGAAAACTATTGATGAATAGGAAACTTTTCTACTCATCCATAATGATCTGTATTCATTTCGAAAATAAGATTATTATTATTATTACCTAGCTAGATTTAGTAGTCACGCAGCTACGAGTCATACAGTCGAATACTTCGCTGGTGTGTTTCAGATCAAACTTTCATGTTTCATGAAACCCTTTTTGTTTTCAATTTGACTCTTAAGTCTACTTATAGGTTCTTACCTCTCTCTTTCTTTTTTGTCTTTCAAATTCGTACAATATTTTTAGAGTCATTTAAAGTAAAATCTTGATTGAATTTAGAATTATTATGTTTCTTACTCTTAATCGAAAGGTTTCTTGACCCTTATAATATTTTTGTTTTTTTTTTGGAGTTAACGTTTACACATTTCCATTTCAACCAAGATTAATAGTTACAATGATAATTCAACCATATACTCATATGGGAATTCGGTTCTTAATTATGATTAAGATATTCTCTCCGTCTCTGAAGCTTAAACATTTTTGTAGGCTAGACGGGAAGTATATTTTACTTTCTTTTTGGGGTAAGGTAATATGAATCTGTTTTTGGTATATTTAACAAAAAAAAATCTGTTTTTGGTATGTAAATTCCACAATATTTCTTAGGCAACGGTTATGTAACCAATTAAATGATAACAACTTTCACATAAATCTTTGATGGACTATGATAGTAAATATTGAATAAAAGCAACTTGCAACTTGACATTGTACAAAGACAGGTTGGCCTTTATACAACGTCTCTATATATACATATAATAAGGCATATGCTTTATATTGGTTTTGGTAGTGGGTCACTTTGGCGAGTTAAGATCCTCTCTTTAATTTTGTATTGTGTTTATTGTCTAAAATGATGTTATTTTGACTATTAAACGTGAGTTTAGAGACTGTCCAATTATGTTGCCAAAACGACATTCTTTCAAGCATTCAAGAGAGTTGTACACGATAAACTTGAATAGAGGATTCCACTCCACTTTGGTTCCTTCATTTCCCAATTCCGTGTGTTGAAACTTCCAATTTAAACGTCTTTCTCGTGTGATTTTTTTGTCGAAGGATTTAAAAAAATTTGTGAAGCATGCATGTCCCAGAATTATTATTTTAGTTGCCATCACAATAATTCTCATAAGATATGAATTTATATTAGTTTCTACCTGTGTTGCTTCAATGTCAGCGTAGATCCTTAAGTAATGAATATTATGAGTGCGTGCCCAAAGTACTTATACCTTCTATGTATTAACCATGATCTATTATTAAGTATGGAGTATAGAAAGTTGAAAAGCTAATTACCACTTAAAAATAATTATGAGCACTCACTATTAATTTTTGTTTTTGTAGTCATTCGTTGATTATAATTAATATATGATATAATTAGTAATTTATTCACAAAATATTTTATTTAACTTTATATGTTTTATTAATTATATTTTATGTTTAATACTAAAAATAAAAATTTTGTTAATTATTGTTTAATCAAAATTATAATAATGATATTCAATTTATATTTAGGTATTATTATTAAATTATGTACATTTATAGTTTTGTCAAAATGAGATATTAATGGAATACTAAAATTACACATGTTTTGTTTCTTTCTATTAAAAAAATAATTTATCTTATAAATTAAAGTGTGAAAATGTTTAAACAAAACTATGGATATTTATTAAAGAATAAGTTTACTGTGCTTACCTAATTATGAAGATTTCGAACAGAACATACTTGTAACTTGTGTATCTATGGATGTCCTCGATATAATAGTTGCAAAATTAATCCTTAAATTTAAGGCTATCAAAATATCTCATATAAAAATTACTATATTTTGATAATACTTATAATATATTCTATTGAAGATACATAATCGATAGTAATAACTCAATATAATAAGAATTATATAGAAATAATTAAGTAAATAAATAAAAAATTTGTTACTATAAAATAATTAAGGCGAATATTATATTGTTCTTAATTAGTAATAATTTAAGGATTTATCTAGATAAACAGAATTGAGATTAAAAAGTTTATTTTCAAAAATCAATTATTAATTAATAAGAACAAAAATATTGAAATCTTTTTATTTCCTTTTCTTGAATTCTTAGGTATTATTGTGGGTAAATCCATATTCTTGGATTTAAATAGAGTGGACACTAGTTTTATATTATGTCTAATTAAAATATTAGATGACATAATGATTATACTATATATTATAACTATACATGGGCATATTAAGTCAAATCACTCTATCATTCTTAATATTTGAATGATCATAATAGACGTTAAACTTGATATATGATTATAAATTATTTAAATTAAAGATAAGCTAAAAGAAAATTTAATTTATCATATTCTAATCATAATTTATAATTTAAACTAGTTATATGAACTAACTAAAAGAGAACATTAATTTATACTTAATCTTAAATTTAAAAAAACTCAAGAATATAATATGATATATTTAATTTTATTAAAGTTAAATTATAAGTATAATTTAGAGTTCAAGTTTAATTCTAATTACATTTAAAAGAAATTATAGTATTTCTCTATAAAAGGGAAAGATTAAAAGTGCTAGTACGTACTCTTGTCAATTCTTACCAAAAGTTGAGTTCTCTTTTCTTTATTATGTATAAGTTGGATATTTTAACAATTTATAATTAACAGTTTCATCGGACAAGAAAATTTTATATGGGATACCAAATCATATTTATATTTAGCAGCTCATTATTTCTTAATTCGTATTTTAAGTTATTCTGTTAAACATATTCAATAAGAAACTAGAAAAAAAAATATTTTTTACTCGTGATTTAACCCTTATTTCTTATCCAGTACTAAAAACTTTTTAAAAATATTATCATTTAAAAAAAGAAATTGAATTAAAAGTTTTGAGAAATCGATTTATAATTTGATAACTCTCTCCATCTCGTCGTATTGGTCAGTCGTATAACTCTTTCCTTGTGATTTACTAACATGGGGAATACTGGGAAATTGAAAGTTATATGTTTTTGCATATAGGACACATTAGAAACGTAAACTGTCACTCAGAAGTCAGAAAATAATTCAACACTTTAAACACTTAGATTGAGTTGAATTTGTTGGTCAAACCTTAGGCTATAATTGACGAACTCCTTGGATTGTAAGTTCAGTCATTTTTAACATTTAAACAATGATGATTATAAGGATTAGATCTAATTCTCAATTTTATCTTGTCATTTTTTATTTGGTTTTTTTGTATTTGTTATTGAACACTGAAATGAATTTGAAATTGCACGTGTGATTATATACAAAAGCATATTGGCCATAGAATCTTGTAAAGCATATAAATCATGATACACGTAGCATTCAACAAGATGTTCTCTGGCCTTCAGTCATTCCTAGAAAGATAAAATACATTAATATAAAATCTTATGGCCCATGTAAAATATGTATCTGTTACATACAATTGTGGGGCAATTTCCCAAAGACTAAAACCCCCAAGACAACTATATATGGACATGCATATGCCACTGCCTCTTGTCCTGAAACCTTATTTCTTGTTGATTTTGATCTTACACAACTGCCTTTTCATAGGCTAGCTAATTAGCTAGAATTCACTGAGTGAATAGGAGGTGGGCAACAGAAGGCTACCATGTCGATTTGTAGATATGGCCATTTTCTGATGAGTTGGATGTTGTGACGACAAACTAATAGTTTCTGTTTTGTTGTCCTTGCATGACAGCATTGTGGACCTGGAATTTGCCATGAAATGTGGATGAGATATTGGCAAGTGCTGCCTTTTCTTGAGACCACATGCCTTTGCCACTTCTGCAACCATCTGAATATGACAGTTTACCCGTCTGATTTAGATAATTATAAAGCTTTGTTAACTTCTCTGTTGAGATTGGCATACGGTCTTTTTATCAATTGCCAGCTTCTTTTTATCTATATGCCCACCACATGTCTATCCGAGACCAGGACCACCAAGAGAGTGGCTCAGCTGATGTTAACTAGTATATTTTACAAATCAGATCATAATATCATCTTTCATTTCACAGATGCGGTGCAAAATATAATACTTATTCTCAAAATTAACCATTTCAAGCCCTAAGGTTTAATATACGGATTTCATTTGCAAAGTATAATAAAATTTCTCAACGAAAGAGGATCCACATTTAATTGTCTTTACATTATTCCCGTTCTGATGGTTGAGACACGCTTTGAAGGAAATTATTGTCTGCAATAATCGCAGCCATATCTAACCTTAGTTATTACAATGCTCTTTAGAACCTTTAACTTTTTGAATGTCTAAAACGGACATGTTAAGATGGAAACATTTCCGTTATTAGTTTGTTATACATGAAACGTAAAGTTGTCGTAGAAGAAGCCATGATTTATTAGCCATAGGGTCGTATATCTTAACAGTACTCAACGTGCATGGCTAGCTGTTAGGTGGCAGATTTTGTGTAAGAACATAGGCTTTGCCACAGCAAAGGAGGTCATTTCAGATCATAGGATGGTTGGTAGTAGCAACTGTTTTCAGGATTATAGACATGGGTTGGCACGTTTGTGGATCGTGTACAACAAGACAATGAATGCTGTCTAGACCTCGATTAGTTTGGGTTGCTTCTAAATTTTTGAAAATCTACAAAATCCAGAAATTTGTCTAAACTCTCCAGATTATAATAAATAGATTAGCTGTTTTGCTGGCCTATCCGTTAAAGGTAGCAAAATTTATGTGAGAACATATAAAATTGGGGCTTCATAAGTGCTGTGTACATGTGATAATTGCTAATTAGTACTACTAAGCATCTTTCTTCTAAGTAATCACCGATGCAGTGCACTTAATCCCCAGGTAGTAAAATATGGACAAGTAACCTTAAACATTGGAAAGTACAGTAAAAGCAGTGGTATAGTTTTGATAAAGTTGACATAAGACATTATGATCGATAATTAAGAAGACTAGCAAACGAGAATTTTATTGTGAAAACCATACAAGGAAAAGAAAAGTAAAACAGAAAAAGGTGGAATGGGCAGTTGGAATCGTATGAAATGCAGTGGGGGAAGCAATTGAAATTAAGAAGTTGAGTCACATCAAGCCCCGGACTCCTATGCTTCACACAAGTTAAGACTTCACAGACATTATTCTCCAAAAGAAGCAATTCCCCCACTTGCTCTCCATTCTTTGTTTACTACTATCACTACCTTTTTAGATATTATACATAAAGCATGCAACAAATATGCTTATGTCTCTCAAGTCTATGATCATCCCCTGCTCATCAGCCATCACGTGCACTGCACGCCTCATCCTCCTCTTTTTCCTTTTTCTTCTTTACAATATTAGATTGGATGAGGTAAAAAGCAGAGCTTTAAATTACGAAATAAAATTATAATTATACCCTAATATTATAGTCGCAATTACAATCTTTGTCACAATTAGACCCCCAATTACAATCACATTTTGTCGTGGCAAGAAAATCAAGGGGGGTCGTGAATCGAAATGCACCACGTCCTCCAATGTGTTTGGATGCCATTGGTTTCCATTGCATTAGTTGCATCTTTTTCACACCTAACAAGGTCTGTATAATAATTTTTTACTGTTATATAAAATAAGTTAGTAGAAAGTATGAAGTTAGCGAGCGAATATAGTAATTAATGAAGTGTTTGTAATTGAAAACAATAGAGTTTGAGTACATAGATATACGTGGGAATGGTCATTCTCAAATGTCTTCAATTTTAACCTGTTGTGCAAATTGAGACAAACTACATTTAGCGTTTGAGTATCTTATCCAAGCGATCTTATAGGGGACCAATCGCAGCTCACCAACTGAGCATGATGTGGACTATCAACAAAATGAAAACTAAGATAAAAAAAAATAAATCTAGGACTTAAGAGGTTCGACACATACGGTCGGATTGGACCACCATGATTCCCATGTTTGTAAAAGCACCAAAACAACAGCTCCAAACCTCCTTTATCTTGATTAAATACACTTCAGCTTTACGATCGAGTACCTACTCGAATGGTTTCTTTGGCTAAAAAAACAAGTGAATTTACCTCAGAACTCCAAACAACATGGCTATATTATATATGTAGACATGTTAAGTCCAAATTTATTCATACCAGAACTCCACTCAATTATCAGCTTTGCCACGTGGAAAAGCAAATATTTTTACTTTGCAGGAACAGGATTCACCTCTCTTTTTACATGTTCATTTAATGATTATATTATCTCCCACAGTTTCTCAAAGAATCCGTTCATATTCTTGGTCTCACCAAGAGCTATGCTATTTCCACACTCTAAGTGATAAAAGTTTTATATTTTAAAATTTTATAATATTAATTAAAAGTACAATATTATAAATTACTTAAATGTTAACTCTAATTTCGTTGACATGGTGGCTTGCATAGGCTCAACCTATTTACATCAATGTACACATGAAATTTTTTAAATTAATAAATTATTACATTTTCAATTAAAAACAAACCACCAATTAGTTAATGTAGAGAATAAATATCAAATATTAGAATTTCAATTTATTAAAATTTCATCTAGCGAACAACTCTCAAATATTAAAATTTTAATTTATTCTTTACTATTAATGTCAACAAGATTAATGGCAAGAGTTAAAATTGTAATAAATTAAAATTTTGATAGTTTTGTCTAGTACATAAAATTGGTAAAATTTTTAATATAAAATATAATACACCAGTTGATACATATGAAATAAAGGTCAAAGAAAAATGATACCTGTTTGACGATTAGTTTTGTATTACTTAAGATGCAGGCTCATGGTGATATGAATTAGTTTGCTGTTTTGAAATTAAATAGCTCCAATTATGTGCCATTGAACATGGTTTCACTTCACAGTTTCATTGTTCTCACTGGATGTCTTTGAATGGGTTGGGCTCTCAAGTGAATAGGCGCTTACACACGCTTGTCTTCTTTCAAAAGGAAGCAAGCAATTATCAACGGTAACTTCGTTTTTATTGATAAAAGAACGCTGGGCCACAAAATGTAAACAAACACCAAGTTACGGCCATAACTGCACCACATAGCTTTGATAATATCACAACAGGTACCTATCACGTTGCTTCTCTCAATTTTCAACAGGTCAACCAACCTTGGCAAAAACAAGAAAACACGAGACTCAAAAATCACTTTTTATCTCGATTCATAACTCCCCAAGTCTGCAACCGGTGGCTAAAATAAAATGCCAATACCTTGATTTTCAATATTAAAATATATTGTGTAGACTTGCGCGTCAAGAAACATTGAGGACGAGCTACGAATTCATAACCAACCAAATGCTAAGAAAGCAGGTAACAACTGATAAGAATCTAAACCTGACATGACACATTTAAATAATATATTACATAGATATGTACTCTTTTTCGTCACGAAAGGAAATAATCTAATTTTCTTCCAACACAACACTTTTTCTCTAAAAAGCCTGCATGTCACACAAAAAAGGAAGAAAGAAGTTGAAGATTAACAAAGAAAAAAAGGCCTTGACTGAAACGGAAACAAGTCAGAATACCGACAACCAACTACAGTTCAGTCAGCCGCCTACAAAGTTGATATAAGTTACTTTTGGCTATCGTCCAAATCACCTGCTACTTCAGCAACCCTTGGAGACCACTTTACACAAGAAACTACCCGCCAAGTACAAGGTGATTTTTATAAATTCTATTAAAGAAGAATTCAATCCTCTGCCTCTTCATCATCTTCGTCATCATCTTCACCATCATCATCTTGCTCATCATCATCCTCTTCAGACTCATCCCCATCTTTATCCTGCCATGACACCAAAATAAACATTAGAAATGAAGTCAATATTTAACTGCAAACGTTAAAATTAGCCAAGTCTGCTTGAAATCATCCCCATACATCCATGCAGATCATCAGTCACTACAAACTAGCATGCATCACTCACAAATCATCACTCATGTTGACACTACAGGTTTTCCAATTACTCCAGCTCAGAGCCACTGAATGTATTCAGCACCAAGTCAGTAAGTTGTTAGAACCAGTTTAAAACTTTGACAAACAAGAGAAAGAACCAGCAAAGACTTTTCCAACCTCTAAGTTGGAGCAAATCTTTACATTCAAAAGAGAAAGATCCTTATATACTGTATGCTAAACTCGATGAACCTTTAATGGAACTTGCATACATTGCTGCGTAAATATCAGACAGGACAAAAAAGAGCAAAGTTTTCTTTTCTTGAAGTAAAACAAAAAATTAACAAAAAGAAGTAACCTGTTTTTTTTTTTTGAAGAAAGTAACCAAAAAAAAAAGAAGAAGTAACCGTTGGCATGTGAAACTTAATAGTATTAAAGTAAGTCATTACCCCATCATCTCCATCCCCATCGAAATCTTCTTCATCAGGATCCTGCATTGAAGAAGTTAAACACAGTCAATAGCTTTGAAGCCAACTCTTAACTACAAAATAAAAAGTAAGGCAACCACGTGAGAAACGGTTACATTGTTGAAATAAGACAGCGGGTTGGGCCACAAGTCCTCCTTGATTATGTCTGCAACCTAAAATTTTCACAGAAAAATCAGCAGCTTCAAAAAAAAAAGAAAGAAATCATTTACAGTGTCTCCCACTGTGAATAAAGATTTAGCATGATAGCTACATGTATATGCAACTCACCTCATCCTGCATGTCGTCAATCAAGTCTTTCTGTTGAGTATTGCTAAACCAGCTAAAAAAGCTGCATTGAGGAGGTAGATTCAGAGGAAGTTCAAAACATATGCATCAAATGCATGGAAAAGGGAGCCCGTAGTGCATGAAGTCCACATTTAGGAATTGAGATCTACGTTAGATTCACAAAGCTTTCAAGCCGCTTTTGGAGAAATTTAGTTCCATGATTTGGAACATATATCTTCATGTCACAATAGAATAAATCTTTTCTTAATGCTCAAAGGTTACCCTCTGTAACTGAAGCTATGAGAAATTCAATATGCCACGGAGTTGAAAAAAATCATGTTCTATAAAAAAATGAAATAAAAACATAAAAATAATCATAAATATGGAAAATTAGGCAAAAATATTAAGACCTTCAGATAGAGTATGCCATGCCAGACCTCAAGATGATTTTCGCATTGGTGAAAATGAATGCACTAAAATTTTCATATGGAAGTAAATAATGTATTTGATACGTAGAACATCTTTAAGTTACAGCCTTGCACTTCGCCAGAAATAGAAAAGCAATCATTGTTTCATTGAGAAACAAATCCGAGAAGAGATTTCCTTCAAATATGAATATTTTTTCGAAATGGAAATTGATCGTTGTCACTTCAATTTCCAAAATTGAACCCTTTGAAATAGAAGTTTAAGTCTTTCTTTCATAACAGAGAGAGAGAGAGAGAGAGACAGGGAGGCTCAATTCAACAAGTAGAGAAAAGCCAACCTTTCTTCTGCTAGAGGCCTCTTGTTCCCTTTCTTCTCATGACTAATTCCGTTTGGCAGGCCCTTCGTATGTTCATGAACAATATTCAGGATTAAAAAACTAAAAAGAATCAAATTTTCTTTTCACACAATATATAATTTACCATTCCCTCTTTCCACTTAATATCTGTTGCTGTAATTTCTGTTGACCCTTCATCAAGGAAGGTGAAAGATTTTGTAAGCTTTGTATCCTCAAAATATGGGTTTGGTTCAAAGTTCTGAAGCAAAATGTAGAAGTTAGGACACAAGTACACCAAAAACCAAGATTTCAGAATAAAGGAGCAAACAGGATACTTACAAATGTTATAGAATAACCCAATTTCATATCTTTAAAATCCTCCACTTCCAAAGATTTTAAGTGTTTAAATATCTATCAAGAAGCAAGGTAAAACCAACAGAACAAAGTTACTACAGCGCGAAACATTAATTAAAGTAAAACTTTTTCATCTTTACTCTACTACAAAGTAAAGGATTAAAAAATAATAAATAAACAATAGAAGATGAATAAACTTTTAATGTAAATTTGATAGATACGCAAAGGGTAAAGAAATTTTATATGAAAACCCAAACAGTGTAAATTTGAATATGTGGGAATATAAACTTAACCTTTTGATCATCCTCTGTCAAAAGTGTGCCAAGTACGGGATGGCTTAGGAACTGCATAAAATACCAGGATAAAAGCACAAAGAAGTCATTTTCTAATAAGAAAAGATAGTAAACAAAACATGTAGCATAAAGATAACAGATGAGAACAGATCACTAACAGCAGTTAACCAGAAATCTGGTATTGATTTGATGATCTCATTCCGCTTATCATACACTGGCTTGCGTATCTCATTGTATTTCTGCTCTACTTCCAAGACCTTATCGCTTGCCTCTTCATTGATCTAGAAACATACAAATCTAGTGATCATAAATAAAATGCACCCTTTACAAGAGAAACAGACAAAATTAAAATGTTGAGGGGGTAATCAAACTTTTTGTCTTATTTACACGTTCCAAGATCCGCTCTTTTTACTTTAATTATGACCAATTCTACCCAATCAATATGTACGGGTAGAATCCAATTGGTCCTCCTTCAAGTGTTAGATCTTTTGTTTCAGTTAGTTAAGAGCAACCATGAAAAGAATGTTCAAAGTCACAATCAATTCCTTTTAATACATATTATAGAATTCCTATTCTTAGAATAGGGTAGTAAAGTCTTTCAAATAAACTATATTTAGAACTTCATATCAGACTTAATTTCATTCTTTTATCAAAGAGGACTGCAACAGAGATCTCTAATAATTAGGACGATTGACAAAGACCATTATCTTGTCAAATCTCCAACAAAGTACATAGAAAGGATTTCACATATCTCATTTTAAAAGTATAAAGACTGAATGGAAAAATAAATTAAAGGACCAAGATATGTTTGATTATAGAGCATCAGTAACATGACATGGTACAAGAAACATATGTTCCACAAACTAAAATATCTGATAATAGAACCAGCAGCAAAAGCATAAACCATAAAATTACGTGGACAAAAAAAACTTGGAATAAAACAAAACTACAAGAAAGTCACAACTAACAAAAGAAGCAAAAAATAACATATGTAAGGAAATACTTTATCCAAGCATTAGCAAATTGCAGGGGAATTTAAGAAAAATCACCCGCACAAAAATACAGCAATTATTGTAAATCTTCCCTAACACCAATGTAGCTCGAACCCAAAACAAGAGTTAACCCAAAAGTGAAAAAACTTTCTACGATATACGGCAACCCCAAATGAAATCTAAAGAAGAACATGTAGATAAAACCTAAAAGAAAAAAACTACCTTTTCGAGATCGTCTTGGATCTCCTGAAGCTTCTCAATGGAAAGAACAAGCTGTTCGTCAATTTGATTGCTCTCCTCATCGCCTTTCTCTAATACTTTCATCTTCTTCCCTTTGTCTGCAACCATTTTGGTCTTCTTCAGGGCTCTGAGAGTGATTGGCTAAAACCCCTGTGCGGTGAGAGAGAGAGAGAGAGAGAGAGATTATGAGTTAAGTGAGTACAAATGGGTTAGGGTTTTGGGACTTTGTGTATTCTACGACGAGGCGCAGCGAAAGTTTAATGGTTGGCCAGTGAGAGAGTGACAGCAGATGGGAGTGGGGCCACTTTTGTCATTTATTGGTCCTGTTTAAAGACATGGATTGTTAGATTCCATGAGGAGGATCTTGGGCAGTATCTATCCGAATGTTCACTCTCTTTCGTAAATTTAGATATTTTTGTGTAAACTCAGCAAAGGCCATAAGATTAGCTGTTTAATACACTCCTTTAACTTACAGCAATTTGATATTTACCTCCACAAAACCTTAAAAGAAAAAGATCCCAATATTCACCATCGAATTTTTGAAATTTTGCTTACCACTTTTGATGGGAACTTTCTCTTCCTTATCAAAAATTTTATTACTCAAATTCTAAATGAAATAAATCGAGTCTAACTTTGGAAAAAATTAATATTTTTAATCTTATTTTCAATCAAACACATTTATAAATGCAAAAATAAAGACCTCAGATTGAGTCATATATATATATATATCATGAATTGCAAAAATAAAATTAATTTACATTTAATTTGGCTCATTTAAAGTTGGTCATACTTAGTTTAAATTATATATTATGTATAAAATATTGTTACATATGTGTCAGTTGAGAGTTAGCATAAGGCCGTACCCTAAAGCTAGGCCATTTATAGTAAGTTAATTACATTGTAGTTCTTTTATTTTATCATAAGCATTACATTAGTTTTATCATACTTAGTGGGAGGTCTGATTAAATAATAGAACTTAGAGCTATCACCCATGGTTTAAGCTCCAAATTGTAGCTGTAGTTGGGCTCCAATACAATATCTAGTTGCGGTAATAGTTTTGAGTAACAACCCGATAAGCATCAGATGCCCAAAATTACAAGTTAGTCACGCCAAATCCAATCTTGTGCGGGTATGGTCTTGGAATAGTGATCAGAGGCTCCCAGCCCAGCCATTATCAACATGCTTAGATGCAGTTTCATTCAACACCTCTGAATTTGTCTCATTGGTCTGTTCTACTTTAAAGAGAAGAATCATTGTTGCCAATATCCAAAATAGTATTAATTTTAATTTTGGTATGTATAGTCAACATTAAAAAGGGTAGCATATGTTTTGTTTTTCTCTACGAAAGAAGTAGTTGATCTCATAGGCTAAAGAATGAAAATATTTAAACAAACTTGTGGGTGCTTGTTAGTGAACAAGTTCACTGAACAGATTTGGTATGAAAAATCTATTTGGAATATTACTTGTATATCTATAGAATTTTCATTGTGATGATTGTATAAATGATCCTTTGATTTGAGGTCACCAAAGTTAACTTGTATAATAATTGCTATGTTTTGATATTATTTATAACTTACTTAATCATAGGTTGATCGGTAGTTATTGGATATAGCATGAACTATATAAAGGTAATTGTGTGATCAATATATGATTCATCACTCTAGAGTAATTATAGAGAATATCTCGCTGTTCTCGATTAGTATTGATTCAGGAACCTTGGACAAGGTAGAATGACACTTTGTAAATAGTTTACAAATGTCATTAATTGAATCAATAACTAAAGACAGAGTAGAAGGATATGCACATGTTACCTAAGACAGGACTGAAACATACCAAGCATTTCATTTATATTTGACTTAAAATAGAATTTAACCAGTACACTGAGATTATCCAACACATGCTTTGATTCCAAAACCATTATGAATTCAGATTATCACATTAAAAACCATTAACAAAATAGTACATATCATAGAGATGGTGTTTTACAAAAATATAACTTAAATTCAAATCCACCCTGTAGTAGAATCTTTATGAACTTTTGAACAAACTACATCAAGTCTCATATTACATTATTTATAACTTAAACAACCCAAAACAAACTGATTAACTCAAACAAAACACAATCTTCATTGGCCACTGTAGTTGTCTTTATCCTAGTCTTTATAGCCTTTTATCTGAACCTACATGAGGCAAATCTACCGTGCTAGGCATGTAGCTTAGTGGGGAATAACTAAACATGATACATAATGACGATTGTCTCTAACAGTCATTTGATATTCACACATACAAATTAGATCACATTTCGAGCAATATGCATCTCAGATAAGAATAAATCATATCAGAGTAGAATATATCTGCTTCAGCATAAAAGTCACAAGTATCAGAATAGAATAACATAATATCAAAATTAGAATTTTAAAGTATCAAAACATAATTTGTCTATATCAAATAAAACTTGTTTATATCAGAACAGAGCTTAGTCATTTCAAAATAGAGCTTGATTATAATGAAGCTGAGCAAATAATAAAATACAAAACAAGTTAGCCTGCTAATTCTTTTTACAGAAGTGGGTAACAAGAAGCGAATAGAAGCTACTATGATTGATATCTAAAACAGAAGAGACCTAAGTCTCTAAAACAAAAGACACAAAAGTGTCTGAAATCAAAAGACACCGAAGTGTCTGATCAGAAAAGATACCTTGGTATCTAATTACAGAAGCAACTGTTAACCTTTCTAGGCATGCCTATTTACCCATGACCAGGACTCAGTAGTTTTAAAACAAACCATTTCAAATTTCAGGATTTTATGCAAAAGATGAAGTACAACACATGTCTTTATTCTATTTTGCTCTAATTGAACTTATTCATTGACATTTACATAACATACCTTATAAATACAAATATATGCAATTATGCATCAATAGAACTGTTGAGTCATCACACATTATGTATATGCACATAATTAGAAAGCACTTCCAATTTAACCCCAACTATCAAACTCCTCGGACAACTGATGTGAGATTCCACATCTGTTGGAAAGGAGAACGAAGTACGCCTTATAAGGGTATAGATACCTGTTCCCCATAGATGTGTTTTTTTAGTATGAGAAGAGGAAAACCGTGAGGCCCTTGGCTCAATAGGTAACCCAAAGCAGACAATATTTATAGGTGAGTGGTCTGGGCTATTACAAATAGTATTAGAGTTGGTTCTTGACCTGTTGTGTTAGCGAGGACATTGGGCCCTAAGAGGGTGGATTGTGAGATCTCACATCGGTTGAAAGGAGAATGAAGTATGCCTACAGATACCACTTCCCCATAGACGCGTTTTCCCAAGTGTAGGAAGAGTAAAACCATTAGGGCCTTGGCTCGATGGGTAACTCAAAGTGGACAATATTTATGGGTGGGTGATCTGGGCTGTTACATAAACTGTGAATTCTTGAAGGCATCAAATTGTGGAGACATTATAGTCTCGAAATAAAGATACCATTGGTTTCAAACTATAACAATTGTGTTGTATCCTTATAGGCATGCCTATCTATACACCACGAAGACAATGGACCAGGCACTGTAACATTTCCTTTAACCATTTGCCAATTTCTTAATTCATATATTAACAAATCATATGATATACATTTCAAGACATAAAATATGTATCTATGTTCATACATGAAAGTCATAACTTACCACCATTAGAAGGATGTCAAAATCATATTTGTATAATCACACTATACACATATGAGTAATAAATATGCATACAAATCATTAATGTATATGTAAATTTTCTTTGATATGCATTATGCTCAATCTTAAATTCCAATGTTCAGTTAACCAATTCACATAAGGTAAGTCATATTTCATTTATTTATAGGTGTTTGAAAAGTTTCATACACATTCGAAAAGGTTCAGATATTTGAGAATATACTCTACGAGGATGGTACGTTAAGATTATCGAAATAACACATTACAAATTTTCACGCATTAGACATATCTTAAGCAACTCATATTTCATTTAGGCCCATTTTAATACAAACATATTCAATCAAAAAGTCATTACATTTCAGAATTCATGTGTACATAATACAACAGTTACGTAAAGCAATGCTTAATACAAATTAACTGAAGATATATGCAATTGATAACTGATCCCGACCCCTAACTCATGCTCATTTGCAGTGGTTGAACTCTAATTGGTCTAATTGGATAACTCATCTGAACCTGAAAAGTGACGTTACAATTTTGGTGAGTTTTGCGAACTCAGTTGAGCAACCATCCTCGATGGTTCACTCTTGTCAGACAACACAATAATTTATGTTATCATAAAACTCTCATCAACTTGATTATCAGCAAGTAATATCATGAAACACTTTGTTCACAAATGTCACATTTCAAACACAAATCCATACAATTTATCATTTCACTACAATTTTGCAGAACACAATCATCGATAAATTATCACATATTCACAAAAGAAAAGTCCTCAAAACAATGCAATCATTCAATTTATTCATATCATATGTGAATGCAATGTTTATGAGACTCAAATTCATTTATTACGTTATTGTGACCATATTCCCTTTTCATTGTCTTGTATTCGTTGTGGATGTCGGGCTCTTTCATACTGTCCCTTTGTTGCGGTCTAAACAAAGCAATATAAATTAAATTCTATCTAGACCAACTGGAGGCAAGTGCACCTTGTTGACAAGTAATATAAAGCTGTAAGAACTGGATATCGTACCCAAGGGAATTTCAATACACAAGACAATTAAATTAAACCATGAAAAATTACTCAGATGATAAATAATTGATTGAATTGAAAATAAAATAAAATAAAGTAAACAAATCAAGGAAATATGAAAAATGCAAGGTATGAGTTAAAAAAAGACTAGATTTAATCAAATGACAGAAATTGGTTAAGGTATCAGATTTTAATTGGATTGGACACTAAAAATTGTAACGGTAGATTGATCTAGGAATTACTTCATTTAAGCAAGTCAAACTCAATGTTCATGAGAATTTCCTTCTCTTCTAAATCCGAGTCACCTACTTGGTTCATAGATAATTCGAAATAAAAGACGTTCAATACAAGAAGCCTAAAACTAAGTTTGTTAATCCTAGGTATCCTTACACAAGATCCTAGGGTTGGTCTACTCTTTAATCTCAGGTATGTCGCTTGATTAATTTTCTGACAAATTAAATCCCATTGGTTGTAGTATTTAATCATCTAAGGCCTTAATCTAGGTGAACAAGCTAATTTAGGACTAAATAAGCATTCAATCAAGTAAAAACTGATACCACAAAATTATCCTAATCCAATATTAATCCTAATCTCAACAAAAAAAAAACTTACTCACACATATTTATCAATGTAACATAAATCATGGTCATAATATATGGTTACATTGATTAAATTCACACAATTAAAATAAATAAGGAATTAAAAATTAAAATTAAAAACACCCCTTCTCCTGCAGCTGTATTTTCTCGCGCCACTACCTTCAGCATGTCTTGACCAACGTCCTGTGCTCTCTCCACTACCAGCTTCTCCTCTTTTCTTATTATTTATTGATGTGACAAATAAGGTTTGTGTCTACCTTATTCATGCAAGTCCCTTCTAGCTTCTTCTCCTCTTTCACTGTTATGTTACTCTCCTCTTTTAATGCAGCTGCCAACTTTCGAGCCCTCTCATTCACGCACAGTTCTTCCTTTCTACTAGTTGTCTACGTTTCATTGTTGTCCTCTTGCCATCAGCTACTTGCGCTGTCCCCTTTTCCACTAACTGCTACATTGCTGTGCACCAATGGAGGGTTACGTCCTACAGCTGCTTCAACCTTCTGTTTCCACCAGCTACTTGCGTTTCTTTCTTTAGCCATTAGCTGCCAACTTGTGAGTAGAGAGTATGTTGAGTGGTCTTCGGTTCTTTCCTATAGCTCACACACAACATAGCTGCACAACACTCAAGTTTACGTCTTTTTTTATCTCCACCAGCTCAAAGTGTTTTATCTCCACCAGCTTCAATGTTTTTCTTCAATGTTTTTGCTTCAATGTCTTTGCTTCAACGTCTTCTTTCTCCACCAACTGTCTTCATCATTTCTTAGCCACCAGTTGCAACGTTGTCTGAGTGGAGAGTCTTTGTTGAGTGGTGGTGTAACATGAGTGCTGGAGGAGCTGTTTTTCATTGCTCTCTATGCTTTAGCTGCTTATGCACACTCCTCATTCTACGTTCCCTTCTAGCTACTTCAATGTTGTTTTTTTTCTCCAGCTCATGCATACTCATCTTTCTTCACTGCACTGGCGGCTTTCTTCGTGACTCTAGGAGAGTTTTTGGCCACCTTTCACGCACATGTTGTTGGCTTCGTTCTCCTCTTTTCATGCCCGCTAGCTTCTCCTTGTTTCATGCAAGCTCATACTATCACTATTCATTGATGGGACAATTAAATGTGAAAGTTTTTGATCCACTTTCACTGTTCACATGCACACTCAGTCTTCCTTCATGTATGCTGCCGCCCTTGATTCTTTTTTTTCCTCTCCATTTAATGTCCACCACGCAAACTCATGCTTTTTTTGTCTTTTATGTATTGCATATCCATCAGCTCATGCCTTTCTTTATATGCCGCCACCAACCTATCATTCATGCAAAAACCTCATTCTTCTTGGCCAAAACGTTTGTCTTAGAGCTTTTCTTGCTTTAGGCTTTGAAGGGTTCCAAATCTAATGTATGCCTAAAATTAAAACAAATAATTCTCAATTAGTGCAATTTAAACATTAAATGGACAAGAGTTTAGCAAATTATGTATCAAAAATTAATAGAAAATGCCCATTAACACCCTTATCCGTTGGGGATACAGGGCTCATTGCATATAGTGAGCCTTATGCTCTTTCCACAAATGTTTGAGTTTTAAGCTCTTTTTTACTACTAACATCAGTCACAACTGCCTTTATATTTCATGCATTGGAATGAAATGCATTCCATAAATTCAATCATTATGCTTTTTTAGTCACATTCACATTTTTCATCAGACTTTTAGTCCAGCATTCAACATTTAAGTTAAGAAACAAGTAGTCAATCACATTCACATTTAAGTAGCACTTCCAATGTTTTATTCATACATCAAACCCCTTGAATATTTCATGTCCGGAATTCCGTACACATACCTCACATAACAATGGAGAAACACTTATTTTGCCAAATTCATATATAAGTAGCACTTTCAATGATGTTTACATGCATCAAACACCTCAGATAATTATTGTCCAGAATTCAGAACACAATTAACACATATCAAAATTAACTCAGTAATAAATAGAACAAATTAAGGTGAGACCATCTTAGGTTACTCACTATTTCTCCCTATTTGCTTATTGTCTTGAAGTTCTGGCAATATTTGGAAGTGGTCGCTCTACTTGCTCTTCCATATGCAATCAAATACAATTTCATGTTACCACATTGTTCATGTAACTGAGTATGCATTTTTATAAATGTATCATGTAACATGTATGTTTAATGACATATTCCCAAGTGTAATTCTGCAATAAATCGATGCAAAGATCAATTGTACTCCAAATGTGTCAAAATTCATACACTCATTAACTATTCCAGCTTCCTTTTCAACACAAACTTTCGGGTTTACTTTATATAATCATTATGACAAGGAAAATGGTGTATTTCTATAACACTTTCTTCTGAAAAATTGTTCCTTGTGCATTAATTTTCTAATGACACTAAGATCATACAATTTAGTTCATTAGTCTATGGGTTATGCTTAAAATACTACAGACTGAGTACATTTGAAATTTTGGCTAGGGCATGATAATGCATTCAAGTTGTACAACTCATATCTCTCAATTCCAATATCTAAAAATTACAAACTTTATATCAATTGAAAGCTAATAGAATAAACTACAACTATTGTGAAGATATCTTTGTCTGATTCAGCCTACATCAATACATTTTATTTAAAAAATGTATGATATGATTTTTGTCACTGGAAATTCAATTTCTTCTGAAAATTGTAGCCAAATGTCTCTAGTTTAATTTAAATCAAGAATCATCTCATTTGGAAATCTACAAATCAAGATATAATCAAAATACCTAAACATGTTCTGTGAAAGTTTTCCAGTTCATAATATTCCAGCACACTTCCTCATCAACATGTTATACAATCTTTCCCAATTCAATCATCATAATCACATGCCTTAAGATCAGATTTATACTTACTTGTTAAGCTCAAATTCTACTTCAAAACCTCAAGCTAATCTAGCCCTCCAAGTTTGCAAGATTGTCACAAAGTTTAGGTAAAAACAAGTTGATTTTTGGCTAGGACAAAGAACAACAAAAATCTGGTTCTTTAACTATCTTATAAAGGTTAAAAATATGAAGTTGATGTGGTCATTTAGCCAGGTTGAAACCAAATTACAGATATGTGTGTTAGTAGCAACTTTCAGTGGAGAAAGGAGAAGAAGAGAGTGGATTTTTCCAGCAGCAACTTAGCTTAATTCAACTAGGTGCAAGGTGTCTTCATTAAAACACAACACTTATTCTAAGGCATGTATTACATGCCTAATCAAGATGTTGCCACTAATCCATTCAAGATGCTGCCATTTGTCCCCTACTATGTAGCACCCCCTTATCTTAGGGTACATACCGGAACACCTTGAGGACATTCCAGTACATAACCTATGATAATTAGGCATTACGTTTAATCACAACATTCACATAACATGGCATCATCAATCTTTATTCTCTTATGAAACATTATAAGGAAAGTCACAATATTTTAAAATCCAAATTTCCTCATTTTATTTCATAAAAACCAAATGTATACAATGTATCTTTCAATATTCATACTTGTACAACATCATAGCCTAATAAAAAAATGTGCTACATAATAGAGGAAATTACCCAAAATCCATCTAATTTGTCCATATCTAGCTGATTAACCTTTGAGTCATTTCTTCTCTTTCCCAAAAGTACAAGTCTACACTGCTTGTAGCATCCCTCAGTAGCTAATATTGTCTCTCGGTTTTAAAAAATCAACGTTGCAATTTTGATGAGTTTTGCGAACTCAATGAGGTAACCATCGATGGTTCACTCAATTCATGCATCACATTAATACATGAAACATATTATTCACATCTTTTTACATATTCATAAAATATCACATTTCACTTTCAGAACAATTATCATAATCCTTTCATTCATATACAAAATAGATATCAAGTATAAATGCAATGCACATGAGACTCACTTTCGTTTATTATTGTTGTTGTGACCGAGTGCCTTTTTACTAGCTCATATCCCTTAGTAGATACCAAGTTGTATGAAATTATGTCCCATATCCCTTAGCAGATATTGGGTACATTCACAATTGAGCCTGAGGCTCTTTTCATATTCGAAACTTTAAGCTCTTTTTTACTGACGACTCTGGTCACAACTTCCTTTATCTTACATGCATTCATGTATTGAAACGCTTCATATTCACATTCATATCACATTTTTCATCGGACCCAAGGTCTGACATTCAACATCATTGTTGAGTAACCTGTATTCCATCACATTCACATACAAGGAGCACTTTAATATCTCATTCATATATCATAATCATCGAACCTTCATTGTCCGGAATCAAAACAATCAATTTACATCCATTCAATCAGTCAAACATAATATAAAACAAGCAATTAATTAGGTGAGACCATCTAGGTGACTCACAAGTCACTCCTAAAGCTAGTGCTTAGAAGTTCTGGCAATGTCTGAAGGTTGATGTTCTAGTTGCTCCTCTATATCAAATAACATACACATATATCACAATTTGCACAATTATAAGTGTTTAATAATGTACATGTCTATAATGAAATATGTACAATGCGTGTTCATGACAATCATGGGTATTTTTCCATTATCCTCATCACACAATCAATCCTATCTCATAACTCACCTAAGTATAATTTATACTTTGGTTTATACCTCAATAAAACCATTAAAATCACAATTCATAACTCATTGATTCACTTTAAGATTTTTCCAAAAACTGAATTTCGTGTCCACTGTTCTTGAGATAATGAAAATGAAGTAATTTAGCAATATTCTCTTCTAGAAAAGTGTTATGCTATCTCTTAAGTTTCTAATGACACTAAAATCATTCAATTTGGTTTAGAAATCTAAAATTTATACCCTAAATATTCTCGGGATGTTCTCATTTTGAAATAGTACACTATACTCAAATTCTATCTAAAAATTGAAAGTCTTAGATACTGAATTAGAATTATATTTGTTCAGAAAATCTGTATCCCTATGTCTCTAGTTTACTCCAAATTAAAAATAATCCCATTTGGATGACTAAAGAATAAGATATAATCGAAATACCCAAGCATGTTTAGTGAAATCATATTAGTTTATACTATTCCAACAGATTCCTTCACTTTTCTTCAATCAATGTTTTTCAAATCAATTCATAATGATACCAATTTTTATGTAAGGGTAGCACAATGTGTTAGGAACCTATTGATTCAATAATCAAGTCATTTGGAGGTCTAGAGAAGAAGTTATGGTCGAAAGAAGCAAGACTATTCAATTTGCAAGATGCTCTCACGTGCCTAAACTATTAGAGAGCATAGTGTCATGATGTGACAATTAAGACCAATAAATACTAAAGGGTGTGAGGAAGAGAAGTCATGGGTGTGAAAAAAAATCATGGGCATGATGAACTCACGGGTGTGAGGGACTCATGCCTGTGCACACTCAACTAGACCTATCCCACATTTTTCACTCAATCTCTCCCAAATGATTTCAAATGACTAAGATATTTTGTGGAGATGTAGATTAGTGTGTTACAAGTCCAATGGTTCAATTATCATGTCATTTGGAGGTCAGAAGAAGGAGATATAGTCAAAAGATCGAAGGATGTTGCATTAGCCTCCAACCTATGCATGATCGCAAGTTGGCTGTCAACTTGCAAACTCGCGATCGTGACTTTCCAGTCGCACTTCCTTACTTTGAACCTCCATAACTTTCAATCTAGAAATCCAAAAATTTCAAACTTTATATCATTAAAAAGATAAAAGATAGATCTACAACTTTCATGAAGACAAATTTGTCAAAATCTTCCTATATCAATACAGTTTAATTATGGAAGTTTCAGACCACATTTTTACCCCTTTTTCTCTTTTCTTTCTTCTATTCTAAACTAACTTCTCTAACTTATCTTCTTTCACTAAATCTGACACTTCAAATTCATTTCTACTCATTCTAATCCATTTCCATTCAATTCATCTTAACCACATTTTCGACTCCCATTTAAGTAAAATCATTCACAATCAAATCCAAAATCCATGTTTAAACAGAATCATCAAGAGTAGAAGAAAATTCATTCATGCATTTCACCATTCTCTACACTTTCTTCACTGTCATTTTCTTATATTTTTATTTTCTACATTCTTTTAAATTTCTTCCTCTATCTATCATTTAAACAATCTTTCTTGTCTCCAAACATCGTCATATAACTATTCTTCAACTCTAAATTCATTCTTTTATTCATCTCTAAAAACATTGTAAACTTATGTATATAGTGAATACACAACCATAAATAGAGCATTTCCTTATTCTTCTCTCCAAATTTTTCTACACTTAATCATACATGTTTCTTATGATCTTTCAACTTATAAATCATTTCTACACTATCTTAAAACATCTAGATCATCAAATATTCGAAATCAAACATTAAGAATTTTCATATCTTAAACCCACTGTGTTCATGAAAAACGACCATTTTTCTTCATGATCATGCAATGATGAATACATCACAATTTTTGTTTCATAAACCAATAACTCTAAAGAATTTACATAATACTTACTTGATATTGCTCCAAAATCTATAAAAGTTCAAGAAGCCCTAGTTTCCATGCCATTCACATACACCATTACAGAGGCTGGCAAGCTTCGGTTTGTCTTAAGGCAAAAAGGGAAGGAAACCGAAGTTGGGAGTACAAATGAACAGATAAAAACAAGGTGTGACTTAGGTGAAGGTTTGATGGAAAACTCTGTGTAAATGGAAAAATTGAGAAAGAAGCTACGAGGAAGATGAAGGCAAGAGTACAGTACTTAGTCTTTCAAGGTTAAGAAAATTTAACTTAAAACTTAGACACTTGTCCACTTCTTAAGCTCTTAGCTAATTTCCTAACTAGCTAGTTCTTATTGAACTAGTTCCTTAACTCTCATCCTTTCATTTCAGTTATCTCCAAAGTCTTCCAAGTCATCTCCTCACAAGTTTCTTCAATATCATTACACTCATTTCTATTTTCCATACATCAATTTACTTGCCAAGTAGCATTTTTCCTAATACAATAATATCTAAAAATTTTGGAAATTATTCCTAAAATTCACCAAAATTCAAAACTAACAAATACACTCACCAATTAAAATTTCAATACAACAAATTCATAATTCTCAATAGTATCACATCACAATTCAATTATACCCATAATTATCTATGAATGCATGTACAATTATTTTCATATGCCAAAATTTTACTATTTACGTGTATGTGTATATCAGGCAACCTCTCCCTCGCAGACTCGTTTTCCTGGAGCCATTAAGGGCTTGGGAAGAACAAAACCGTGTGGGTCAGGAGCACTAAGGCTTTGGCCTAAAGCAGATAATATATGCGGGCGGGTGATCTGGGGTGTTACATACTAAATCTGTCCTCATGTCATTCCAAGATTGGTCCACATGTCACATAATAATTGGTCCAATTGTCATTTAATTACTAGTTCATTTGTTACATATTTAACTATGCTAAATGTCACTCAATTTAAGGCTTAATCATCCAAATTTTTCAAGTATCAGTTTATCCTATTGCTTAACATTGTTCCTAGTCTAAATGTACATTTTATTTCATCAATCTCCCAATTAATCATAATTAATTCCAATTCACCAATTGAAATCCAATCATACCAAAATTCAATACATAACAAATCACATTTCACATCATTTTCACTTAACATTTTTCATACCTCGAGACATGTCAATTGAGTGCCATTTGTCTAATTCACAATTCATGTGTGTATGCTCATATCATTCCTTTGAATATAATTATAATAATCATGTCACAATTGTACCAATTTTGCTCTACATGTTGACACTCATGTAATTCATTAGTCTAGCTTTTTAAATATCTCAATCATTTGAGAGACCGGATGCTACAATTCTCCCCACGTTAAGACATTTCATCCTTGAAATACTTAACTAACTATTTCAACAGATGGAATAATATTGTCTCATGTTTTTCTCAAACTCCCAATTAACTTCTTTTGTTGAATGATTTTCACCAATCATTCTATTTCCTCAGATTTCTTATTAACCTATCCTAATGTTTAACCATTTTTACTGGTTTCTCCACACATTTCACATCATTGGACTTCCTAAGTTGGTAACACATTCATCAAATCTAACTTGTATCTTCCGAACATATTATTATAGAATATAGTGTAGATCTAAGTTCTTCTCGTAATAGCAATAGTGATATCCCAAATTCACAAACCCAATAATGTAATTGGATACTTTACAACATATAAAACACATGTACTCACTATAATATGTTCATTTTTCTCATGCTTGAGTTTCATATCTATCTGACTCCAGTATTCATGTTGGACCCCAACTTTTAAATGGAATTTAGAAATATAAATTGAATTTAAATGAGTATGTTAGTTTATGTGTTGTGTTATGGAAGTATGTATCTTTAAAGGAAATTGATAAGAAA
>JANVCQ010000006.1:33736318-33749494 GCA_025531925.1 Erythroxylum plowmanianum | reverse complement strand
GTAAACCTAAATGGATTCAAACTAACTAATAAACATTAATTATGCATTTAAATTCTCCTTTGGGTGAAATTTAAATATACAGAAGTAACCTATTATGTTTCATATATAATACTATAATGGACAATCAAGCATGTTACAGTTAATATGCATGTTATCTTTGGATATGCAATCATATTAACTAAATATGTTGATAAAGTCCCTTTAATGTCATTAATTATCAGCCATGGTCCACCTTTGGGTGACTTCCTAGCGTTATAATTAATAATCTCAATTATTCAATTTAATCTTTATGTCATCTTAGCATCATATCATATTGAACAATTGAACAAATCACAATTAAATGCTTAAAATTTTTAAGCTAGGCCACTTTGGTGACGTACAAGCTTTCCATGCAATAAGCATTTAATTGGGCAATTATCATACATGACAAAATTTAATTTAACTAGTTTGGTCACTTTGGTGACAAACAAACTATTTTAAATATCCATAATGTCATGTATTACATTCAACATATACTAGGAAAATTTAATTCCAACTATTATATAATATATAATTTTCAAAGTACCAAACTAATATATAATATGGCACTAATTTCCAAAATTATATTATATATAAATCAATTATGAATTAAATAATCCTTTATGTTTCATCAAAAAATTATTTTTCTTTGGGGTTAAAGTCCATAATTATTTTACTAACCCAAAATGTTGTCCCTTAATGGCCCAAAGGCCCAAAATTAGTCCATAATTATTGATTTTTGGGCTTGAGGGCTGTCCACGCGCCAGCTTCAGCACGCGCCAGATGCTGCACCATCATTTTCTTCGACGATGGTTTCGTTTCTGATTTTTTTTAACGTTTCTTTCTTCCATGTATTCTTCTTGCTATTCTTTTCTAAAATCCTTTCTTGGTCTAGGTTAGCAATAACACATCCACCATGTACATGTTCGGTGGTTAACCAACGAAAACAAACTTATGGATTTTTTTTATCACTCTAAACCATGAATTTCGTTTCTTTTTTCCAACCGAAAATTATCCCAAGCCTTATCTTTCCATGCATGGCATTATCAACACAACGTATGGTTTCTTATGGGTTGGGATTTTCAGTTCTCACTTCTGTATATATTACCCTTAATATAAACCATTCAACCATAACATTTTCATACATACCAAGACCGAAGGTATATGTAATTAAACAACACCGAAGTTTTATATTACGGTGATAAAGCATTTCCCATGAAAATCCATTAATATCTGTAAATAACAACAAGCAAAACTTGCGTTCTTATTTACAGCAGTGCAACTTTTCATGGAGGAATTCATATAATATAAACAGAAACTCAATCATAGCAATACACGGTAGAAAATATCGTAGATAATAAATCATGAATTATCAGGCTCTGATACTAATTGTAAGATCATTTAATGTATTGAATTATTTCTTGCGTACCCGTATCCATGATTGTTTGTCGTGATGTTGATTTGGTTGAACGAATTTTATTTCCTCTCGTCTTCTTCCGTTAGAGAATTCTTCAATGGTTCAGAATGTTATGATTCAATAAGTTTTGTCAACTTATATAGCATCACCAATGGACATGTCCTGTGATAAGTGGAAGAGAGAGGAAAAGAGTCTTTGACCCATTTAAGATTCATTCTATAATACCCAATAACTATTATCTTAGGTGCTTTTCATTGGACTCAAATCTATAAGTGATATGGGACATAAAATAGTCTAACAGAGAAGGCTAATCGCTACTGATCATTCTTCGTCTTAATTGATTTAAGGGTCACAACCCTCTTTTGTTGGGAGGTTTTCTCTGGGATTCAGCATTGACCGGTAATGGATTCATCTTCTAGTGGTCCATTTTGATAAGTTTTTCTATTAAATGTGCAAAGTTCCAATCCAACTTTAATTGGTTCCTTCACGACATTCCATTACCATATCTGTGGGTGTGGAACAATTTATTATAAGTTTGCAGCTAAAACATATTATAGCTCGATATCAATAAGTTTTATGCCGCTTTCATTCATTTAAGAGTGAATGTGATACGAAACATCTTTCTCTTCCACGCATTAATGGCGTATCTGCTTTAGCTACCTAGCAATTATCCTTCCTCGCACATGGCTTCCTGGCTTTTGATATCTATCTGTGCCTTTCAAAATAAAAACTTTCTAACTAACATTTTGGTTCTTTAAAATTTCCAAAGTATGGGAGATCTCGTTCGATTTTCCGTTATTTTACAAGCATTTTTAAATGATAAGAAGTTAGAGTTGTACTGTTCTAAAAGTCGTAACGATATTTGGATCGAAATTACTGCGAATCTTTTGTGATATTGAAAAGAGAAACATTATGGTTTTGGATTTTTTTAAGAAGTGTTGGTTTCAGTGGATTATAATTATATTGTTGGAGCAAGGTAACTGTGGGTTGGGATTTGTTTCGGGACAGTGTCTACCTGATTTCCAACCTTGCTACTGTTGCCTGAAAGATATTGAAGAGGGTATGGGATCCACCTTGGTCTCAGTTCTGGTAATGAAATTGGACATAGCTACCAAACTGTGTTATAACTTGCCAATACCAATGTGGTGGCCATCATTAGCTGAACAAACCATCTTGGATATATTCGTTAGACATTCCCATCTTTTTCACCATTCCAGTGGTTGATCATCAACCTTTTTTTCTTGGAGAAAATGAAATCCTGAATTCCTTGGATTTGCTTAAGGACTCAATTGAATGCTTAAAGGCGCTATGCCAATGGTGGATTCCTTTGTAGAGGAGAAGGCAAAAAGTTGACGAACCTAGGCCAATGTGGGATGTGGTAGCCGCTTTCTAGACATGCTTCTCCAGTTGTAGGGACTTGACTTGGTTTTAGATTGAAATGACAAAACATGGGAAGCCAAGTTTAGATTTTGTAGACCCGCAAAAGGTCGCAACTTTTGGTTAACAACTTCACAAACTTTGTACAACACGAGTGACCCTCAAGTTCTGAATCAAGAGAACAAAGAAATATGGAAGGAAGGAAGTGGGTGGACAAGGGTGGTCAAGCATATATGCGTGGTTTATCTTGTCTTTAGGGTCTAATCATCTGGACAAAGCATAATTCGTTTTTCATGTTTCTAGGTTGTGCTTTTAAACGACACATGAAAGTGTAAATCGAAATTCTTTACTCTCATAGAAGATCTTTATTTCTATCGCTTCTTCAAGACATTGATCAAGGTAAAAGAAAACAAAAAGATAAAGAACTCATAGAAAATCACAGTCATTCACTTTACTCTCAGTTTCTAACTTTCTTACTGGCATAGGCCTAGCCTTTTCATTTCTCTTGTTTGCAGTTTCAGCAACTTCGATAGCTTTGAGACTCTTGCAACCCAATAGCCCATTTGGACGGCTTTTTCGGGCTGTTGATACTAGACCAGACTTTGCCCTGTTTTCACCTACTTTCTTTTCATCATAGTCTGAAACAGCTGAGAAGTCAGCGGTACTAGCAGTGACAACACTCCACTCAATGCTGCCCTCACTCGGCGTCATACAGCAAGACATTCCATCCGCGGTTTTCTCTGTCAGCTTTGGCTGTGAAGTTCCTGATATGTTCTCTATCTCGAAGAGATCTGAACTAGCATCACTGTCTATGTCATCATACACTTGGCTGGTCGTAGAAGCAGTTGCTATGCTTTGAGCTTTTGGTATGGCATCCCATGTGAGCACAGAAAGTTTCCTATTCATTGCTGTATCTTCTTTCCTCATCAATCTGGATCCAAACATCTCTATGGAGTTTCTTGGTTCTTCCACTTTAACCCTGTGATCTTCTCTTATAACATTCAAGCTCTGCACACAAGAATTCACAGTTGATAACACAAAGCAGTCATCTCTGTTTGATCCAAAACTACTGTTTTCTTCTGAATTTTGATTGTGGAAAACATGAAACCTTGATCCAGACTGCAGCCTTCTTCCTCCCAACACGGCAGAGTTGCGGTTGATTGGAGGAATGGTTTCTTTAGTAGACTCTTTTCCATGAATCCCTCTGTAAGCTACGCTGCTTTCAGTATAAACCGATTTCTTGTCGGAACATGAACCGTTGCAGGGAAAACCAGCAAAGAGCCATCTTTCGTTTACCTTCTTTTGCCTATTTTGAGACGAGCACTTCGTAGAACTTTGCAATAATGCAGTTTGGCCGTCCCAACTAGCTTCGGAACTTGCACTTTGAGTGCCTGGTCTGCTTTTCATTTTCATCCCATGATCAACCCTTCTAATGTCTTTTCCGTGTACGTGCCTGACTTGATTAGAATCAATAAGCCTGGGGCTTTCATCGTCCAGTTTCATCTTGAAGTACTTCTCAGCAGAAAACACACTTATTTCACCTTCTTCAGGCATAGAACTCTTGATCCCAGAAGTCTCTTGCAATGGATCTGTCAGCTTAACTACAAAGTTATCATCCGCTCTGCTGAGATAAGAAGAGAATGAAGCATCACGAAGGGCAGTGATCTTCCTTTCACTTTCCATTGCCCCAAATAAACTGGAGTAGGAAGATAGCTCAGAAGGTGGGATATGTATATCCTAGGATGACAACGTCGAATGATACAAACTTTTCAAGGAAACTTTTAGAGCAGTGACAGGGCGTTTCGGGAAGTATTAAGGCTAGGACAAGTCCGGAAAGTTGAAGAAAAGATTGTTGAAAACATGACAGATCGAGTTCTGATTTGAGCGAAAGAAGGAAGGATCACATGACTTCTCGGCAAGCAAATCTCTAACATAAGTAGGCCTTTTGGGGGTTGCAACATCAGGTCCTACTCCGACATAGTATCTTGGGCTTCATTGACATTAGTTTGCGTTTTCTGCCTTCATTAGATGAAGTGTCTGGCATTATGTCCCTAATATTTCTTTTTCTGAAAGTTCAAAGGCAATGAATTAAAGATATTCCCCCGAGGGGCAAAAGTACAACACAAAAAGAGTTCAATTTGCTTCCTAGCTAGTGCACGAGGAGCAAGCTAATATGAGCCCCTAATATTGGCTAAATCTATGTACTGTCAATGCAAAATTTAGTAATCACGCTCACCTTAGCCTATTAACTATTACGTATTCAGGACCTGTTCACTACATGGACAGCATAGTGACAAGTGGCTCGGAATTTTATGACCCAACTTTCTCTTGGATAAGACTTGCTACGGATGATAAAGAGTCAAATCACCCTTAAATTGTTTCTGCATGCATCCTTAAGTAAGTGCAACAAAGAGATGTCCAAAGAAACTTTGTCGGAGTTTGTTTGTTAACAGAATTAAATATGAATCGGGTGATTTCTTCCTCGAAATGGGATGTTTACACCAAGGCTTTTTGGGTTGGACTTACGTTTCAATAGCGTTACTCAGAGATTTCATAGTGTCTTTCGTTGAATGGATTTTCAGACTTTAAAAGAATTCCTGTACGATTTCCGATGCTTAAGTTAGTTTTAAGTTTGTCTAATTAAGCGTAAGATAGTATTGTAATGAGTTTTTATTATTCTAAATGAACATCTCCTTTTATATAATAGAATGGCATGTTTGAAAATAGACAATAAGACATACATGATTTGATATTATGCTCAAATTTAGATAGGATATGACATTATGCTATAGCTAAGGTAGGATAAGGTTGACGCACAGTGTAGATAACCTGGGCTGGAATAGATTTAACTAAAATCTAATTAATTTTTTTAAAATTTATATGTTCGTATTTAACTCTACCCATAAATTTAAATTTGAACCATTATAAAAATTTAAAATTTTAGCCTAACTCATAAGTTCATACTTTCCAAAAATTTAACACACTAGCATTGATTTCTATCTTAGCATATAAAATCATATTAATTTTAAATTCTTATCATTTGTTAAGTGAAAATAACCATAAAATCTTTTAAAAATAAAATGTAATTTCATACAAAATTTATAATAAACTAAGTTAAAGTTCTTTAATATCATCATCTTCTTTATTCATTATTATCGATCCAAGAATCGTCATTTTGATCGTTGTAGTTTCATAGTCACTAGCCACATGCCTTCCAAGTTAAAAGATCTAGTTAGTTTCACAATACCCCGTATGGTTGGTGAATTTAAATTCGTAAAGTGCTTATGTAATTTAGGAGCAAGCATCAATCTTATGTCGTAGTTGATATTTAGAAAATTGGGGGCTTAGTGAGGTCAAGCTAACTTCGATACTAATTTAGTTGGCTGATCAATCAATTAAAAAACCGTTTGGAGTGCTGGAAGACATGTTAATGCAAGTAGACAAGTTCATTATCCCTGTAGGACTTTGTTATTCTTGGTTTTGAAGAGGATAATAACTGTCCATTAGTTCTTGGATGACCTTTCATAAACACAGAAAAAGTATTGATCGATGTTCATGAAGGTAAATTAACACTTCAGGTTGGCGAAAATCAAGTGGAGTTTAATATGAATAAAGCCTTGAAGAATCCGAAAGAAAGAAGCACTTACATAAAGATTGACATTACGGATTAAAGTATTCAAGAGCAAGTAGAAAAATGTTTTGAAGAGGTTAAATCAGTAAAAGTTAGACAGACAATGAAGCTGAGAAGGTTAATACAGCTGAATATGAGGAAGATGATGAGATTAAGGAGTCGGGTGGTAGAAATTGTTAAGAAGCAGATGAAGGCCATAAGATGGCAAATATCTGACATTCGAGGTATAGGCCCAAATGTTTGTATCATGGGATAAACCTTGAAGAAGGGAGCAAAGTAGTGAAGGAATGTCAACGTAGGTTGAACCTTCATATGAAAGAAATGGTCAAGAAGGAAGTAGTGAAGCTCTTAGACGTGAGTATCATATACCCTATATTCGATAGCGAATGAGTTAGCCCAGTACAATGCATACCAAAGAAGGGCGGAATGATCGTTATGGAGAGTGAAAGTGGGGGGTTGATTTTGACAAGAATAGTCACGGGATGGAGAGTTTGTACATTTGTGTAAAGACAAATGCATTTTGAATTATGCAATGCCCTAGCTACATTTCAGAGGTATATGATGTCTATCTTTGCGGATATAATCGAGGACATAATGAAAATTTTTATGAATGATTTTTCAGTCTTTAGAGACTCTTTTGATCAATGCCTCACTAATTGGATAGAGTACGCCAAAGATGTGAAGAATGACATTTGGTGTTAATTAGGAGAAGTGTCACTTTATAGTGCATGAGGGGATAGTGCTAGGGAACAAAATTTTGCACCAAGGAATTGAAATGGACAGAGCAAAAATAGAGGTCATTAAGAAGCTCTTGCCTCCCATCATATCAAAGGCCTGAGAGCGTTCCTGCGTCATACTAGGTTCTACCATCATCTTATTAAGGATTTCTCGCAAATCACAAGACCGTTGAAAAACTTATTAGTCAAAGAAATGCCTTTCCATTTTGACAATAATTATTTGTTTGCATTCTCAATTAAGAAAAGACACTCACATAAGGCCTAATATTAACATCACTCAATTGAACTCTCCCATTTGAGGTCATGTGCGATGCAAGCGACCAAGTTGTAGGTTGTGTGTTAGGTCAAAAAAAGGACAAAAAGTTGCATGAGGGTTATTACGCAAACAAGACATTTACGAGACCTCAACTAAACTACACCATTATAGAAAAGGAGCTACTTGTAGCGGAGTATGCATACGTCAAGTTTAGGTCATACCTTTTGGGTTCTAAGGTGATCATATTTATCGTTGACACTATGCTAAAATATCTTTTTGCCAAGAAGGACACCAGGCTAAGACCCATTCATTGGGTGCTATTTTTACAAGAGTTTGACATTGAAGTGTGAGATAAGTAGGAAGCAGAGAATGTGGTTGTAGACCATTCGATGGGTCTAAAGGGAGGGGAATTCAAGCAAAATGATGGCATTAATGAAAAATTCCCTAATGAAACTTTGATACTACCCAATAGTATGGCGACACCATGGTTCGCTGATATAGCAAACTTTGTAGCTAGTGGTATGCTTCCTTTCAATATGTCGTATCAATAGATGAAGCGATTCTTGCATAAATGTACTCGATATCTGCAGGATGAATTAATCTTGTGTCAGCTATGTGCTGATGGACTAATAAGATGGCGTGTTTCGGAGGAGGAGATGTCAGACATATTAACGCAGGGCCACGGAGCTCTATATTTTGGACATTATGACACAAACAAGACAGCGATTCAAGTACTTGAATATGGATTCTATTGGCTACATCTATTCAAAGATGCTCAGGCCTTCATGGCACAATGCGATAGATGTTAAAGAGTGGGCAACATCTCAAAAAGAGACAAAATGCCCTTATCCAACATCTTGAAGGTTGAAGTTTTTGATGTGTAGGGTGTCAACTTCATGAGACCTTTCGCATCCTCCACGGGGAACACGCACATTTTAGTAGGAGTGGACTATGTATCCCACTGGGCTGAAGCTATGGCATCACTGACAAATGATGAAAAAGTTATGTAGAAATTTATTAAATGATTATTCAACTGATTCAGAGTGCTAAGGACGATAATAAACAATGGAGGAGCATAGTTTTGTAACAGATCTTTAGACGCTTTTCTCAAACAATACGGAGTCCACCATCACGTTGGCATTCCTATCACCTGCAAACGAGGGAGCTAAAACACATTTTAGAAAAGATGGTGAATAGTTCAAGGAAGGACTGGGCATTAAAGTTGGTTGATGCCCTATAGGATTATTAGACCACTTTCAAAACTTCTATTGGAATGAATCCCTTTAGGCTCATATATAGTAAAGCTTGTCATTTCCTTGTGGAAATAGAGCATCGAGCATATTTGGGCAATGAGAGTTTTAAATTTTGATTGGAAGCAAGCAGGTGAGAAACGACTTTTGCAATTAAATGAACTCAATGAGTTTTGTCACAATGGGTATGAAATGCCAAAATCTATAAGGAAAAGATGAAGAGTTGGCATAATTCTCATCTAAATCAAAAGGAGTTTAAGGTAGGAGTTACAGTTCTGTTATTCAATTTGAGGTTGAAGTTGTTTCCATGGAAGTTTAAATCACGATAGAGTGGACCTTTTACAGTCACCCGAGTATTCACCCATGGAGCTCTTGAATTAGAAAATTTGAATAAAGAGACCTTTAAGATAAATGGGCAACATTGAAAATCGTATCTCGGAGGAGTGTTCTCAAAGGAAAGGGAGGTCATTTCTTTTCTTTTGGATACTTAAGGGGTGCAAGGTCAAGCTAATGACCATGACTTAACACGTTTGGTAGTTAAATTGAAATTATTGTGTAATTAGATATGTTTGAATTCTAAAAATAAGTTTGGAATGACTTTGAATGGTTTGGATTGCTAATTCTCTTATTTTAAAGTAATTATAAGATAGGGAAGCAAGCCCGGGGGTCAAATGAATTTGGTTTAAGATAACAACAAACTGTTGAAGGAGATGGCATAAGAACAAAGACGACAGCACCGAGACATCCGAGGAATTTACAAATACTTCGTTACTCAAGGTGTGGAGATCCCACCTCCGACACTATCATTATCACCGTCTCAATCGCCATGACGGGTTTTAAGCTCCAAACTTGCTCTTTTCTTTTTGTTTTTATATCTTTGTTGTCATTTTGTCTTATTCCTACCTTACGTATTATCTATTCTCCTCACATTGAGGACAATAAGTTGTCCAAGTGTAGGTGTGCATTGTTATTTTTATGTTGAGTATGAATTTTGCATATTGTATGTTAGTTTTTGCTTAGGCTTTCATAGTGTCAATCATATGAATGTGTCAATGGCTTAGACTTAATGGTATTAGTTTTGTTTTGGATTTAGCTTTTTTTTAGTTGTAAAAATTTATTAGCTTGTGAAATTCATGTTCTAGGTATCTTTAGTTAAATATGTATGTTAATTAGGATATGACTTTAGTTTATTCACCTTAGGAAATTTGGTACATTCATTTATAATTTTGGTTCAATTGAATAAGTAGCATCGTTAGTATATTTTCATGAGGAGGATTATCCAAAGAAATGAGGTAAGATGTATAAAATGTGAAAAAATTGTGTATCGTTAATAAATAACTATTCCACTAGCCTTCGAGTTATGAATATAACTAGCAGCCAGTTGAGAATGTGATATAGTTGAGTAATTGGGGGACATTTATCACAAATGTTTGCCTTCTCGTCAAAAGGCTAGAATGACATTTCAACCAAGCCCGTTAATAAAGTATGGACTAGTTGAGTAACCGGGAGACATTCATTCCAATTGTTTGTTTTTGCATTAAAAGACAAAATTAATATAAAAAATTAACAAAAATAGTGTATTGATAAATAAATCCTACCGATCTTTGTGAATAGCATGATTTTTCATGAAAAGCTACTTAGGGATAGTTAGTGTTTTAATTGACTAACTAATTATCAATTTGTGTTTGCAAGTGCTGATGGTGACTGAATATGACATTAAGGTCTTGATTAGTATGCATATTTAATATGAAGTACTTAGCCATAGATTTCATAAGTTAATAAGTTAGAACAACATAAAGGATTGTGTTTGACGTTAAATTATCTTCATGAAGTTCGATGTCATTGTATCATTACTACGAATACATGTATATATGTGTTATTATTTGTTGTTTGAGTTTATATTTGTTTTGTTTTTGCTTGAGGAAAAGCAAAATTTTAAGTTTGGGGATGTTTATATGTGTAATTTATATCATGTTTTAGTAGGTGTTTTAGTGTGTTTTTAGATGTTAATTAGATGAATTGTGCATGTTTAGAATTAAAATTGTGTAATGTGATTATGTGTTTATGCTTTTTAGCATTATATGGTTTAGAGCATGTCAATGGACTTTAATTTTGTGCGCTTTATGTATTTTGATATGTTTGTTAGTGTTTGAAATTAGATGAAGAAGATTGAGAGAAGATTGAGAAAAGTTTGGAAGAGGAGCCAGGCCACGATCGTGATAAACGTGATTCAGCCAAGAATCATGATTGTGATCATTACAAAACCTTATTTTCAAGGGTCACGATCATGACATAAGCTTATTTTCAATGATCACAATCATGACAGGGGCGAGACAAACGTGAGATATGCTTCCATTTTCATTTTTGGACGGTCGTTTTGGACTTCTTGGCCTAGGTAAAACCTAGTTTTTACCCTAAAAGGCAGAAGAACTATAAAGGGAAATGAGATGACCTTAATGAAAAAGGCCTCCATCTTACCATTTAAAGAAAGAAGTTAAGGAAGATAGAGAAGGAGAGAAAAGAAGAAGAAGAAGAGGAGGAGGAGGAGTTGTTGCTAGCCACTCCTTGTCATTCCTTTCCAAATTTTTTTCTTATTGCTCTTGTTATTTACTTCATATGACATATGATTTGGGTATAAGGATGATGAATACCTGTTTAAGAATGTTCTAACTTCATTTGGGATTTATTCTTGAATCAATTGTGATTTGATTACTTTTGATGTTAATGTGTTTGGGTATTGTGATTGTTTATCCTTTTTTCATACTTCGGTAACATATTGAGAGATTAAGTCGATAGTAACATGATTAGGTTGCATCCTAATAGATCATATAAACATCAAATTGGTAATTACATAAAGAAAGATCTTGTGTGAGGTCCCAATTGTCTATTAGATTGCTTAAGAACTAAATAGAATGCGGGTTTTTTTTAATTGAGAAATTGCAAAATAAAAAAATTATGATTCAATTAGGGATTATGATTTAGGTGTTAATGATTATATCTCGAGAAAGAATAATCAACCTTTCGAAATTTTAGGACTGATACTAATTAACTCAAAAGTAATTAAGTTAGCAATTGACGTAGAATGAATCCCCTCTTTTCATAATTGGTTAATCTTGTCTTGTGTGATTTCTTGATTGGTAAGTGGTTGTGCTCTATTTTGATTTCCTTATGTTAATTTTAGAATTTCATTTTTAATCAATTCATAATCAATTGTTTAATTTTTTATTTTAGTTTTTATTTTTATTTTTATTACACTTGTTATAACCTTAGATAACATTAGGATTCAATTAGTTCACTAATTCCTCGAGGGATCGACAGCTCAATTACTATGCTTTATGACTAGTTCACTTGTGGATTATTGAGGTTTTTATAGAAGTAAAACTTGCTCAACACTTAACACATCATCATTTATATTAATATCTAACCACATTCAATAACTGGTATGGATTTAATATTACCTTATTGATGCACTACTCTGTTTAAACCTTGTAATATAGGTCCTTCTTTTCATAGACCTCTAAAATAGGCAAAAAATCCTAATCAATGTCATTTCTCAATTAACAACCTAAGACTTATTAGGTTTGCTAGAATGATCTAATTATGAAATTCAACCCTTGATCCTATTCTATTCAATTGGGATTGATCTAGATAGATTTTGGCAAAGTTTCCTTTTTGAAGTTGTAGATCTTTTTTTTAGCTTTCCAACGCTATATAGTATGGAATTTTTAGACTTCTAGGCCGAAATTCATGGTCCTTATAAGGGAAGATGTGCAAGAGAGGAGTAGCTTCTTCTGTATTTTGCTTCTTCTATGATGACGTCATCTCCTTCTGGATTTTCTTTGTGATGACGTCATCTTCTTCTGTGTTTTGTATCGTCTGTGTTTTGCTATCGTCTGTGTTTTGGATCATCTGTGTTTTGTTATTGTCTGTGTTTTGTTGACGCATCTTCTTCTGTGTTTTGCTGACGCGTCTTCTTCTATGTTTTGCTGACGTGTCTTCTTTTGTGTTTTGTTGATGCATCTTTTTCTGTGTTTTGCTGCCCATCTTCTTTTGTGTTTTGCTGACGCGTCTTCTTCTGTATGTTTCACTTCTTCTGTCTTTTGCTTCTTCTAGGTTACTGCTCATAAACTTCTTCTAGGTTACTGTTTATGAACTTCTTTTGTCTTTTGCTATCTTCTGTGTTTTGTTTCTTCTATTTTTCTTCATGACCTATCTTCTATTCCATTTTCGATCCTTCAAACGATAGAATCTATCTTCAAGTCTTCATGAAATTTGTAGATCTTGGAGTTCTCTTACGAACCATATAAAGAAAACCTAACTCCGATATCTGTAGGGAAAGTTATAATAATTTTTCCAGTTCTTCTGTCTTTTTCTATTCGTCTATTTTCCCTTTTGGCTTCGTCTGATCCTACTATCTGGTCCATTTTGACCATTCAGATGATAAAATCCGACCTCAAGGTCTTCTTCAATGTTGTAGATTTCAAAGTGAG
>JANVCQ010000006.1:33715752-33728398 GCA_025531925.1 Erythroxylum plowmanianum | reverse complement strand
GAAGTCTAGAGGTAAGAAAGAGCAATCCGGACGGTCTAGTCCGATTCAAACTAGATCACATACCTGGGCTCATAACACTCAAGCTTCAAGATGGTGAAGAAATTACTCAACGAAAAGACCTTTTAATGAAAGCCGAGAGATACTTTAAGAGCTTTTATGGTTGGCTACGTACTCAAGCAACTACTACTCCTCTTTGCTCCTTCATTCAAAAGACGATCTCTCAGCAGCATGTTGCACACTTATTAAACCAATGGAGGACAAAGAGATAACAGAGTTGGTTTTTCAAATGCATCCTAATAAATCTCCTGGACTCGGTGGCTTTAATAACTACTTCTTTCAAAAGTCTTGGTAGGAAGCTGGCCCTATGGTAAAGAGAGTAGTCTTGGAATTTTTCTCAAAGGGAATGCTACTAAAGGATATTAATAAAACTCATATTTGCATGCATCAATTTCATCTACAAGGTAATTTCTAAACTTGTAGCAAAAATAGGCTGAAGATTCTCTTGGATTCACTGATCTCTACTAATCAAAGTGCCTTTTTATATGGTAGACATATTGGGGATAATATCTTTATTGTTTAAAAAGTGATGAAAGGGTATCAGAGAAAGAATAGCCCTCCTTATTGTATCATAAAAGTGGATTTCAAGAAGGCTTTTGATTATGTGAAATAGAACTTTATCCTTCAGACTCTAAGGCTTTTGGTATTCCCAAATGTGTTTGTTAGATATGTTGAGGCTTGTATTACCACTGCATCTTACTCTATTCTTGTTAATGATATGCCAACTGATACCTTAAAGAGTTTTAGAGGATTGAGACAAAGAGATCACATCTCCCCTTATCTCTTTATCATATGTATGGAGGTTCTAAGTCAATTGATTCTTCATAAGGTGGGTAATAGCAAGGACTACAAAATTCATAGCAAATGCAAGAGGGTAAGGCTTATTAATTTATGTTTTGTGGATGATCTTTTTCTTTCTTCCAAGGCCTATGGTCAATCTATTGAATTGCTCACCTCGACTCTGTCTTTATTCAAAGGCCTTTCAGGGTTGGAGGTAAACCTCAGAAAAAGTCATTTCATTCTAACTACCAGTGCAACTATAACGGAAAATAAAATCTCTTTAATCACAGGGATGAGTAGGAAGCTAACTCCTTTAACTTAACTGAGCCTACTCATTACCATAAAAAGGATACAATTCTTTGAATGCTTTCCCTTGATAAAAAAAAAAATACAGAGAAGATTGAGTATGTATTCTAATGAGGTTCTATCTTTTGGTGGGAGATTGTAACTCATCAAATCCATTATGAATTCCCTTAATGTTGACGGGTCCTTCAACATATCCTTAGCCGAAGGAGTCATTAAAACTATCAAGAAGTTATTTAGAAGATTTATGTTAGGAAACTTAAACTCGGCTAGCCACTTTGCTAAGGTTAAATGAACGTAAGTATACAAAAGAAAAGAAGGGGGTGTCTAGGATTGACCTCTATTGGCAACTTTAATAGATCAACCTTGATTAAAGATCTATAGAACATCCTATTGGATAAGAAATCTTTATGGATTCGATAGTTCCATAGCTATATCCTTAAAGGATCTAGCCTTTGGTCTATTCCTCTAAAACCTTCCTCCTTGATTCAACTTTTGAAGTTAATATCTATCTTAGAATCTTTGGTGTTTTGTAAGGTTGGAAATAGAGAAAAGACTTACTTTTTGGTTTGATAATTAGACTAGTAAAGCCCTCCTAATTAGACTTCCTCAAGCTCTTTAGTATTGGAATGGACTTCCTATCAACTCGAAAGTGAATTCCATCACTCGAAGTGGCCAATAGAAGATTCCCTCAAAATTATAGCACCACACTCCTAATTACCATCCTAAATTAGGAAGAAATGACCTATTCCAATGTATCAATCTACCTCCAAACACCTTCAACTTTGCAAAATTTAGAAATTGGTAGAATCAGAATGATCGAAGGCAGATTTGGTTTCCTATTATTTGACACAAGACACTCATGCCTAGCTACACCATTCTTTTGTTGCTTACTGTGCTAAATAAACTAAGCATAACAGACACAATGCACTATATTTCTTCTAATTCTACTTATGTTCTCTATGAGACAAAGGAAAATCAATGAACCACTTATTTTTTCTCTGCCTTTTCTCCAAATTTATATGGGAGAAGATATTGGAGTTGTGTCTTATCTTTAATGCATGTCCCATCTTTATGAAAGCTCTTGGTTGGCTTCTGAAGCTGAACCATGCTCTTAACTACACCAAGCAGATATATATCATCTCCTTCACCTCCTCCATCAAGGAGATTTGGTGAGAGAGAAACATCAGTAGTTTTAAGAATATTGCATGCTCTAGAAATGAGGTTCTCTACTCTCTAATTGGTGGAGTAAGAGAAAAACTCCATTATACTCTAAGGTTTGAAAGAGTCTGCCCTAATTTAGCATCTTGGTGGAGAATCAATTAATATATAGACGAGGCAAACAATCTCATGATAGAGTAGATCTATAAACTTTTGCAAGAAAGTACCTGGTAGACGAGAAGCAAGGGTCCTGGTAAGTCACAAATCGTCTTCTCCCCTTTTTTTGATGTGTAGTGCACGAACATAGACTTTAAATGTGAACATTGGTCTATGGAACACGAAAACACTTCTGATCCATGAGTGGTGAGGAGGAGCAACACGAAACTTTGAAGATCAACCATTGACTGGAGCATTCTTCTGGAACGCAGTGAACGCTTCTCTACCTAATCCTAATTTGGGTGGGTTTGGTAAAATGGGGTAAGACAAATGCCCCATTTTTTTTTTTTATGTATGTTTATTAGACGTTGTCGTTGCTTTGTTATTAAGCATGTGATTTGGCGTGGGTCATCCTATTATTAATACAACTTTACTTTATAAAAAAAAGTGTATTCACAATGAAGTAGACAGCCTAAATTGTTAGGAGGATCAGAAATATTTCAAAAACTATTGGAAGCTCACCGAAAAAAAGATTCCCTCAGATTAGATTAGAAATCGGAAAGACATAATGAAGAGCCTCACAAGTCTTTTACAGACTGCAAGAGGATATACAGGATGCAATTACTGGCCAGTAATTGCATCCTGTATATCCTCTTGCCAGTAATTGCATCCTGTATATCCTCTTGCAGTCTGTAAAAGACTTGTGATTAAATCTAAAGATGGATAAAAGACGAATAAACAAATGGAGTTGGAGGATAAAATAATCCTCAAAATACCTAAGATGCATGGAAAATGGAATAAACCTATGTTTGTATCTTCCTCGACGTAGACAAGATGATGACAGTGTGCGCTGCTACATGCAATATGAGTGAACTGGCATAAATTCGATTTGTTGGACCTGAATCAGACGTAACCTCCCTTACTCAAATTCACAGGATAATCTTTCTTGTTCGTTATGACGATGTCTTATTCTCATCTTCTTCAGCAACCCAATACTGTTTAACAGCAAACAACATTTTCTCTGGGACAAGAGGGCCATCCTCATGATCAACTAATTTCGTATTCCATCTCATTCCTCCAACAACTCTCTTCATTTTGATTAGCACATCCAATTGATCACGGACTATGACTGTTCCTTCCGGCCTTAAAATCCGATCCATCTCCAGCAGAATGTCTTCCATACTGCACCTGCAGTAATCACAAAAATACTTTCTCCAGATTCCAGGCTAAACAGTATTGACAATATTTGATCTAGAGCTAGAGAGACCCTGGTTTATCCGAACGAATAACAAATGTTTTTTCTTTTTATGTTTCTCAGTTGCAAGTTTTTATAAGCAAGCTTCCATCACTCGTAATAGGAGATCATCGTAAACAAAAGATCTGATTTACTACTGTTAGTACTAAGAAGAAAAGATGTAAACTTACTTGTCTTTGTACAAACTAAAAACACTATTTGCATGAATAAGGTCATATGTCCTTGGGTATGTAGAGAAGGCTTCACACCTGGTAAATTACAAAAGAAGATTATGAATTAGACAATGTCACTAATGAAATAAAGAGGCCATGTTCAGTATCATCAGGGTCAATTAAGTTCTTTAGAATGGATAACTCACTTTAGTATTAAGGGCGATACCTGCATTTTTTTTTAGCAATGTCGATAAATTCCATAACATTCTTTTTTTTTTTGTTACCGAACATTGGATCCAGTTCAATAAAGGAATGCTAGAGGAGGAATGAGATGGAAAAGAGGTATATTATAGGAATTACCAATCATGATATATGCCAATCAAACCACGCTCATAAATGACGCCCAATGTGTCTTTCTCAGCTATTGTTGGCATAACGTTCATAACCCACAATTTTGGAGATTCAAGTGCTGCAGCAAAACCTCCCATACCAGCATTCATATCCATGATATTGCGGTACCTTCCAGAGTCAATGATTTTGTTTGTCCTCTTATAACCATTGACATGTTTCTTCCATGTCCGACTGTCCTCCAGATACGCCTCAACAGATATCCCAGGAATGGAGCCACTGGATATTCTGGAAGGTACGGCATAAAGTCTTTCGGGAAATGGTCTCCAAGCTCCGTTACTATCTGGATAAGGTGTCACGCAGGCTTCCATTCTTTTATACCTATTTATGATCCAAAGCCAAATGCTAAGAAACAATGTGTGGTAATCACAGCTGAAACATGCTACTTTGAATAATTAACATGTTAAACTTTGCTACTGGAGCAACACAACTTCTTTAATAAAAGATACGATTCTGACTTTTCCTATTGTGTCCCAGAAAATAAAGGAGAAGACCAATGTAATAAGACAAGTGACAAAAAGGACAACGAGCAAGAATTACCATCACTTACTCGTTTTGTCCGGGCGAAATAACTTCATCTATTACCATTACTTGGAATCATGTTCTTCTCAGAAGAAAATGATTGTTTTTTGTCCAAGAAAGTGCAACAAACGACCTTGAATTCACAAAAGAAATGCCTTGGAATTGTTCTCACCAGACATCATCAGAATTTATGGACTGACAACTTGTTGGTTGGTTATATTGCCAGGGGCAAGAATCTTTGTTTATTCTCTTCTGCCAGATAGCTATTTCACCAATCTCCTGTTTCTTTTCCCAACAAAGGAGTTTGGCAACGTCTTCAATCTTCTTCTGCTCCTCCTCAAGCTCCTCTTTAGGACGCTGCCATGCTTGGTAATCTATCCTCCAGTTAATAGGAGGACCAGAAAGGACCCAATAGCCACCAGGTCTGAGAACACGGTCAACTTCCATCATGTACATCCCACCTGTAAAAAAAAAGAACCAAGTTATGATCTTATCTGAAACTTCCATCACTACTATCCCCAAATGAGAAAGACATTAATCCTAAAAAAAGTTAGGACCATGAAGCCATTTCAAATGTAAGTCATTCATCACCATCTGATTGAAAATGGTTTCCTTACTCTTGCCAAGTTCAAAGAGATTAGCATTTGCAAAATTACGGGATATCCAGATACTACACAGAAATAACAGCTCAAGCTGTTTTAGCTGGACCATACATCAAAATGTTATAGCAAAAATATTAATTCAGAGGAAATATCATTATATTCAGCATGTGGTCATTTCTGCTTTGCTCAAGAAGACGTACATCACACAGCAAACTCAAAGCAATCATCCTCACCGTTGGCACCCCATGGAATCAAACAACGCGAACAGTGGGCCATGTCAAAGGCTCGCGAAGGATATGGAAGCTTGATAGTTCCAAGAACGCCAATAGTGGCTGGAACACCTCGTTCCAACGCAAATTGAACTTGTGCTTCATGAGAATCTCTGGGGGCAAAGGACATCGCTATAACGTTCTTTTTGAAAAGGTACGCCCCCCAACTTGCAACCTATGCACAATAGCAAATCGTGAAGAGGAAACCAATAAAGAATGGCACTAGATGTTCAGAAATATAAGTGAGAATTATTTAACAAAAAGAAAATATAAATGAGAATGAGCAGTCCATATAAGAATGCATTATGGAAGCTAAAGAAAGGTAAGGACCGCATACCCCACATCCAGTGTCCAACGCAGTTCTAACCATTCCATTGTCCATTGGGATCACAGAAGCAAGCTGATTAATGTATGCATCTGCCCCATGAGGGAATTGAGTTCCTCCACCAGGGAACCTAAACACATTGCCCTCATACTGTATCCAATTCTGAACAGCCTTCTCAACTGTCAAGCTCTTGTACGGTGCATTTGCGTATGGTACATAGTCGCGACTCTTTGGCCATGGAAATGGGGTCGCATACCCTTTAGGTGCAGGAATAAGGCAATGCAACTTCTCCTCTTCTGGAGGACAATGTCGTTCCCTATATGCCATATTATCTCTCGGAAAAGTCATTGCTCTCATTTGATCATGACAAGGCGTGTAGTCTGTATACTTGGCCTCACAAGGCTTGACCTCCTTGACTTCTGAATCAGAACCATCAAGCATGCCTCCGTCCCCACTTGTCTCGTAATTCAGATTGTTAAGAACAGAACAGTCTTTCCGATTAGTAATCTCCAGAGCTATGCTATCACCCTTCCCAAAGCCACTTTTTTTCCAGACACCCAATATGTAGAAGAAAAAACACAAGCCAGCTGCAACAGCAATCGACAGAGACCTCCTACTTCTATGGTCTCCTGGATTCCCTTTTGTGGCCATGAGGCACCTGAAATGAATTTACTTCTTTGTATAACTACATGATAAATAGCTAGAACAAATCACATAAGAAAGACAATACGGAGAAGAAATCCAAATTCAAAGTTTCTTCTAGAAGGAGTTATGAGATAATCAAATAAAACCACCCGGTCTATGGTTTCTCAGGGACTAAAAACCTTGAGACGTACACTTCCAGGCAAAAGCAATCAATGTTAAAGCCCTGTTTTCATCAAATTGTTTAACGAAGATTCTAAACTCTACAGATGTATGTTAAAACAATAAGAAAGGATTCGACTATAAATTAGGACAAATTCAACGGCTTGACAAGTCAGCGTTAATACCGGTCCTGCTACACTTCTCTCAAAGAATGATTCAACTGTAAGAAAAATAATGAAACAAATCCATTATAAACAAGGCACCATTAAAGACACCTTAACAGCTATAGAGAGAAACAATAAATGAATAAACATCCACATTAACGAGAAACACAAAAGAAACAAAAAAATACAAAAAATTCAATCTTTTAACATCTCCAAAATGAAGAAAGAGAGTGGCTTCACGTCAAAAATTGTTACTTTCCGTTTTATTGCAGAAGGAAGAAAAACAGAAAGCACTCGAGGGGTGAAGTAAATTATTCAAGTCCAGCCAGAGCAGTATAGCGTCAAATTTGGACAAAATCATACACAAGGCAAACAACTTACTGCGACGAAATTAAGGAGCAAATGTATCTTGATCTTCACAATGAGATGCTAAGAAAGAATATGGAATGGGAGTGAAAGTGGTAAGAGGAGGATTTAGGTTTGCACAATCTTAGGAACAAGAATGCCACTTACGCCATTCATTTCTTGCAATTGGACAGGGCTGTTATTAATGTAAAACCCATATCTATGAAGAATTTCCTTGGTAGTTATGATACGTGTGAGTTTCTTGATACAGTTTTTCTGTTAGATTGTCTGGTGCCCAACCACAGGCCGCCACTTCAGTTTCCTCTCCATGTCTTCCTCAGAAGTCACACTAACAGGCGTGCTTAGTTTTGCCTTTTCTATTTCTCATGAAAGTACATTAAATTCAGCTACTTATCCATTAGAATTCAACCAAACTAGTTTCATGTTATAAATATTAGATGTTAAAAGATTTAATCTATTTATTACTTTTTCAGGTACCAAATTCAAATAGCTATGAAATCATATATTACTGATTTTTTAAATTCAGTTTCACTATTTCTATAGAAACCTCTTTTTTTTAATATAAAAAATCAACGAGAATTATTTATGTTTTTGTTATGTATGCTTTGCCATGCATGGCACATGCAAACGTGAGATTGACTGGGTTGTTGCATGACACATGCAGACGTGGGACTACTGGGTTGTTGCTGGTTTATTGTTTGCTTTACTGAGTTGTTGTTGGTTTATTGTTTGCTTTCTTGTTATTTTTGCTTAAGACTTGGCCAATTAGTTAGTCAAATAGTTAGTGGGAGTTGTTGAGTAATTTATGGCATCAGTTGGCCGGTTAGGGTTTTAGAAGTTAGTGATCTGTTAAATTTGTTATTCCTGTTGAATAATGCTAACGAGATTGGCTATAAATTTGTATCAGTGTTTGAAATAAAGGGACAAGCAATTACCAAGTATCTAAATCTCTTTGTTTCCTAAATTCTTTTCCTATTGTTATTTAGCTTTCCTAACATCAATCAAAATTTTCATAATATTTAGTATCAAAGCAAGTTTACTCTTCATGGAGACTCGGGGGAAATTGAATGCCGAATTCCGTACAGAGGTTTCAAAATCAATTGCTAAGCATGAAACAAGTATCGACCACATGAATATGATGCTTCAAACCATCATGATTGAACTGCAGACCATCAAAATGTCAACGACTTCACCATGCTAAATACAGGGGGAGAATCCATTTTACTCAGGTAGGTCCTTAAACTCAGGAAACAGTGTCTCTAGGCACATACAAAGCTTTTATTTTCATGTTTGGACGGCGGCGAGGACCCAGAAGGTTGGGATGATAAGGTGGAATAGTATTTTGCCTTCCATATCGTGCCAATAGATGAAAAAGTTCCTTTAGCTTCCTTTCAGTTGGACGGAACAACTTTACAGTGGCATAGGTGGTATGCAAAATATAATAACTCTGTAACATGGACCGAGTTTATGAAAGCCTTACTAAAACGTTTTGGGCCAATGGATTATGAAGACCCTACTGAAGCGTTGACACAACTCCGGTAAATTACAGCGGTGGATTCTTACTAAGAGTCATTCGAGAAATTGTCACACCAGGTAGATGGACTTCTTGAATCTTTTCTTATTGGTTGTTTTGTGACTGGGCTCAAGGATGAGGTAAGCTTGGATGTCAAAATCAAGCATCCAACATCCTTGGCAGATGCTATAGGCGTGGCTAGGTTGGTAGAGGAAAGAATTTCTCTCCAACGCCGATCGGTTAGACGGTTCACACAACTTCAACACCCAAAACCGCAACAACTACTTCAAATCCCAAAATTCTTGGAACTATACTGGCCGTATGAGGTGGGGTTACAAATTTCTGCTAGCTTACTCCTCCAGAGGCCAGAGAGCGCTGCGAGAAAGGATTATGCTACTACTGCGATGACAAGTTCACGCCGAGACATCAATGTGTTTGTCCACAATTGTTCATGATAGGGGAAGTCATTGAAAAAGAAGAAAGTTATTCAGCCGCAGGTGAAGAAGAAGATGGAGAGCTTCCTAAAATTTCATTCCATGCCATTTTCGAAACTAAACATCCACAAACTATTCGTGTGGTTAGAAAATTTGGGAATAAAGAGTTGACTGTGCTCATTGACGGTTGAAGTTTACATATTTTATTGATAAAAAATTGCTAATAAATATGGAATACCAATAGAATCAAGCAAGAGATTTCAAGTGATCGTTGCAAATACGAATAGCGTGGAGTGTGTCAGAATTTTCTGAGGAGTGAAATTATTAATTCAGGGATGTCCTATGATGGCTGATTATTTCATTCTTCTTGTTTTAGCTTGTCCAGTGGTTTTGGGGGTTCAATGGTTATCTACACTAAGACCCATTAAAACTGACTACAGTCAATTAACGATGGCTTTTAATTTGAGTGGGACTAGGTATGTTTTCCACGGACTTAAGCAATAAGAATTAATGGCTCTCATAGAAAAAGAATCCAGTCAACTATTTTCTATTAGTTCAGTTGGGCTTGGATTATTTATACAACTTCTCTCTACTGAAATCCACTCCTACAATATCTCTATCAATCCTTTAGATATTGATGACCTTTTATCTTCTTTTTTTGATGTTTTCAAAAGCCCCACTGAATTGCCTCCACGTAGAGATTGGTACCATCATATTCTGCTTATCCCAAATTCACAACCTGTTAGTGTTAGACCCTAAAGGTATCCCCATTTACCCAAAAACTGAAGAGAAGTAAGTGCATGCGCTCTTGGCAGCAGGACTCATTAGACCAAGCTCCAGCCCTTTTTCTTCTCCTGTCCTCTTGGTTTGAAAATCAAATAGGGATTGGCATTTTTTTCCATTACCAAGCACTAAACATGATTACCGTTAAAGATAAGTTTCCAATTCCTATAATTGATGAACTCATGGACGAACTATTTGGTACAAAATATTTTTCCAAATTTGACTTACGAGTGGGGTACCGTCAAATTCGAGTAGCTGACAAAAATATTCCCAAGGTGACATTTCTCATGCATGACAGGCATTATGAATTCATAGTGATGCCATTCGGCCTGACTAATGCCCCTGTAACCTTTCAAAGTCCCATGAATGATATCTTCAGGGCGGATCTTTGTAAGTTTGTCCTTGTTTTCTTCGATGATATTGTTATTTTTTTCCAAAACTTGGAAAGAACATGTGCACCATTTAAGACAGTGCTTAGTATTCTTTCTCAACACTGACTGTATGCAAAAAGGAGTAAATGTGTGATTGGTGTCCAACGCATAAAATATCTGGGGCGTATTTTGAATGGGGATGGGATTGGATCGAACCTAGCAAAAATTCAATCAGTGTAAAAATGACCTACTCCATCCACTGTGTGTGAATTCTGGGGATTCTTAGGCCTTGCGGGTTATTACTGTAAATTCATTAAGAATTACGGTGTAATTACAGCTCCACTTAATAAACTTATGGGGGAGGAGGGCTTCGTATGGAAAGATGTGAAGTGAATCACAAGTTAGTATACACTTAATATTCAATATACAAAATGCACAAGAAGGGGGGGGGGGAGGGGTTGAATTGTGTATCCGTTTTTAAATACAATCCCCTTTTAACCAAAAACTTTTTTTTTTAAAAAATTGCTTTCTCAAGCGATTTGAAAAACAGTATTATGAAGTATTTCAATCTACTTATAAGTATTTGTATCAACAATAGAAATTAAATGTTGAGAGTTGAGAGTAAGACTTGACACAGTAGTTTTATACTAGTTCACCCCAAACCGTGGGCTACGTCTAATCCTCAGAATCTTTTCTAAGATTTTGCTATACTTCTCAAAGATACAGGTATTCTTTTCTCCGAGCCTCTTCAGGTCTCTTACAACAAGTATTCTTTTCTGACTTAGCCTCTTCAGGCTATCAGCTTTTCTTCCTTCTACTGAAAGATGTTTTGAGCTATGTTACAGACAATAGTAACTCTAAATTTAGCACAATGAATAAAATTTCTAGCTTTTGGAATCTCTAGCTTTTTTAAAATCACTAACTTTTTCAGTCTTTGACTCCGACTCGTATTTATAGCCTTCGTCTTTAACTGCTTCTTTCTTTTTGTTTCTTGATCTTTGAAGAAACTATTATTCAGTTGAGTTCTATAACTTACTCAAACTAATTGATCACCTGACATGGTATCGGATCTTCGTCTTCAATTCTTTCGTCTCATTTTCTTCCGTCTCATTTTCGACTTCGCTTCATCTCATTTTTATCGTCTCATTTCTATCGTCTCATTTTGTTCTTCGCTTCATCTCATTTCTTCCTGCATTATTATTTGGTCTTCATCAAAATCATTAATCGTAAATTCATTTTGACTTAACAATCTCACCCTTTTTGATGATAACAAATAATCATAAAAAATTGTAGCCAAAAACAAAAAATTTTCTTCTTCTATTCTTTTCTTCTTTTATTGTTCTCCCCTTATCTTTGTCATGTCTTTCTCCTTTTCTCCTTTTTCCTTTCTCCCCCTATTTGTTATTGATAAAAAAGATCATGACCGTAGATGCTTCATAACTTTAGAAAATATTTCTCTCATTTCAGTGCGAAGTGACTTGAGATCTTGTCGAATATACTCTACTTCTTTATGCAAGTCACCCATAGAAGCACACAGATTTTCAACTTTATCTTCAATGTCTTCATCATGCTTCTATTGTACTACTTCAAAACCAACAGTCGGAGTATGTGCATCTGAAGATGTGACACCTGGTTCAGTTATTGTACGGGTAGGAGGTTTGACAGATAAGTTTGGTTTCGGGAGATCAAGATCATCAGGATTGGTTAGTCGTGGAACTTGTCTTCTGAATAGGTGTAGAATATCTCCAATTGAAGACACAGTTGTTAAAGGTCTAATGTACATAATGAAGTGCACAAACGACTCTATTGAATAGCTTAGGTTTCCAATCCTAATGGATCTGTACTGCCCTTCTGTAAGTCTTCCAACTACCTGAAAAGAGTCTTCAGTGGTTCGCTGACCACAATTGCTTCTTGGTGCTTTCGAAATGTAGTGGGAAACATAGGTTCCTGTCTGTTGGACTGCATAGCATGCTTCATCAATGATTCTCACTTCAGCTTCGATCTGTTCTTCTGTCAGTTCACTTGTTATCCCTTCAGGATACAATTTCTTCTTTCCTTTCTCCTCATTGCAAACAATGTGAGGTCGTGGTTGGATGTCAGGCATAACCTTGATCACAGTTCTCTTTGTGATTGGTAAAATAGTGTACTTCTACCTTGTCATCTGTGTGGGGTATGGTTTGGTTCCTTCATCCCTCAGAAAACCATACATACTTTTCTCGTC
>JANVCQ010000006.1:33681948-33699869 GCA_025531925.1 Erythroxylum plowmanianum | reverse complement strand
TCAATGTCTTAATGGTTGTCTCTAATGACTAATTATTCATTTAATAAATGATGCTTAACCCTTAAGAAAGCCTTTAATTGGTCATTAGGTGTGACTTACTAATCCACTCACATCATTATACACAAAAGACCAAAATGCCCCTTTAATGTGCTTAATTCACCAACTAATCGAACTACAGTCCAAAAATATTCTATAATCGTCTTATCATCAAGTTAACCATGAAATTTTCTAATTAGGGTCAATATTTATTGATTGGATTCTTTAAAAATTTTAGAATGGGTTTAAAATCATTAATACCCATTCCTTTCCAAAAATGGCATTTTAGTCCTAAACTTTTGGAACTCATAAACTCCATCCTATCGGACTTGTTTTCAATCCGTTTCATTATCATTTAACTCTAAAACTTATTTCGAATATTTTTCATTATTTCGAGGTTAGGTCCCACAAAAATTCACTATTCATTTGAAAACACTATTCGTTGAAAATAAAAAATTTTATTCAGTGAAAGAAAAGGTTTGGGGTTTTACAATAATTTTTATTCAGTGAAAGGAAAGGTTCAAAGTTTTACAAAGGATAACTACCCTATCACTCCCATTGCAAAAAGTAGCTTGGGAAATCTATAAACTCCTAAGTTATAGGAAACAAATCTTAATTAATTCACATAATCATTAATCTTAATTAATTAACGTAATCACTAATCTCATAAGAAGAGGGCTTCCATTCTTAATCCATTTCAAACAAATTAATTTCTCTTTTTTGAACTCTTTTAAAGCTTACCAACATTTTAGATTAATTAATTTACATTTGTTGATTGTAAATATTAATAGGTAGGAGAATGACCAATTAATATCTCTTATAATTTAATTTGTTACATCCATTAAATAATCAAATGAATGAATAAGGTTATTTAACTATTTAATTATTAATTAAATTTAAACATAAATTATTTATTAGTTTATATTCTAACATTCTCCCACTTGACCTAATTATAAAATAATTCTAAAATTAAATAACATAACTTTTAGCACTTAAAGATAAATCTTGAAAGTTCAATATAACAATTGTATATTATTTATGCATCATACTTCCTTCCATATACTACAACATTCATTGTTCACTATACTAGGTCCATAAATAATGATATAAGAAAATTCCATCCTATCTACAATTATAGCTCATGGTCTTTCTTTTTTAAATTATCAAAACATAAATATATACATTATTATAAAAATAAACAATCATTAATGCATAGTCAAAAACACATAAGCAAGCTTAGAGTGCTACCATCATCATAAACAAATGTCGTTTGATGGTACAACTAGGACACATTCTATGTACATGTTCCTTGTTACTTGTAATTCCTTTATTAACTGGCTTGTTGTCATTAGATTAGTACTAATATATACAACAAATATTTTTTATTTTTAAACTTTCTCCTTAACAAAAAAACTTTAACTTCATTTTTTGACCTCTTTAAGAAAAAAACTAATACAAAATTATCATAATAAATTTTCAACTGCTTCATAATGGTTAGCAATCCAAATTCCTAAAAATAAATTTTGCAACCATAATGTATGAACTATGGCTTCAAAACATGCCATGAACTCTTCTTCTATAGTAGATGAAGCAGTGATAAACTATTCAACACTCTTTTGTGGTATTACTCCATTCTCTAAAAGAAATAGGTAAACAAATATGCATTTTCTGCTATCAATACATCCAGTAAAATCTAAACCACACTATCCAATCACTTTTACATGATCAAACCCTGAATATATAATTATATAGTTCTTCATTCCTTGAACATATCTCAATTCTTTCTTTTCAGCTTTTTAATGATTAATTATAAGGTTACTTTGATATTTGCCTAACATTTTAACTACAAAACTAATATTTGGTTTTGTATAAGTTTGTAGATACATTAAATTGCCTATAACCAAAGCATAAATAATTGATTATATCTCTTTTCGATCTATATTTTTCTTTGAAAATTGTATAATACTAAATTTGTCCCCTTTGTCAATAGAAACAATTATTGTTGAACACTTGTTCATATTAAATCTCTTCACAATTCTTTCGATGTAAACTTTCATAGACTATCCTAATAATCCTTATGTTCTATCACATATTATGCATCTCGCATATCTTTCATCTCAAAATTCTTACAGAGAAAATATTTTCTCAGTAATATACCCAAGTTATTGGCAGTAACTAAGATATTATCAATATATAGAAATAAGAAAGCAAACTTAAACTCTCTCTTTTAGTATATCCATTGATCATCATTGTTTTCTTAAAAATTGAAAGACTTTATATATCATTGTACTTAAGATACCATTATCGAGAAGCTTGTTTAAGTCTATACATTGGCTTATTAAGTTTTTACACTATTTGACTTTTTACTGAAACCTTTAAGTTGGTCTATAAATACATCCTCCTAAAGATCCCTATTAAGAAATGTTGTTTTTGCATATATTTGGTGTAACTCTAAATTATACTAAGCCACCAATTCCATTATAATCTTTAATATGTCTTTCTTTAAGAGAGGTGAAAAATGTTTCTTTATAATTGACACCTACTTTCTGAGTATATACATTAGCAACAACTTTAGCCTTATTTCATTTAATATTACCATTTTCGTCGTATCTATTTTTAAAAACCCATCAACACCTAATTTGTTTAAAACCTTCTGGCAATTTAATGATATTTAAAACTTTGTTTTCTTCCATGGATTGTAATTCTTCTTTCATGGTATCAATCCAATTCTCAGACTCTGCACATTTTGTAGCTTATGAAATTGAAACTGGATCTTTATTAATTATAATATAAACATTTGAATCTTATAAATAAACCATATAGTTATTTTAAATAATTGACTTTCTCTCTTTAAGATTTTTTCAAAGGTATTAATTCTTGTAGTTCTTATGCGGTAAGTGGCTATGAGTGTGTTTCTTCATTTAAATATTATTCAGTATTGTCTAAATTTACATTAATTACTAAATGATATTTGAATGACTATAAATGAAGGAGTCCTTATGGAGAAAGGAACTTTTATCGTTACTTCCTCGATAACTATATTTTTTCATTCATTACTCATATTAACTGCACCATTCTCAATAATTAACATTTCCAATTTCCATAATTTTAATATTATGATTTGAAAAATGAATCATAAATACTTTATATTTATTTAGGTACCTACAAAGTATCCACTAATCATTCGAGAGCCTAGTTTCCTTTCATGTAGACTATATATTCTTGCCTCTATTGGACAACCTCAGATATGCAAATATCTTAAACTAGGTCTCCAGTACATAGTTTAAAAGGAGTTTTTAGAGCTAACTTACTAAGAACCTTGTTTAATAAATATATAGAAGTTTTAATGGCATACATCTATAACAATTTAAAGAATGAGGAGTTACTTATCACACTCCTAATTATATCCATCAATTTCCTATTACACCTTTTTGTCATATAATATTTTTGGGGTATGCTTAGCATAATATACTATGCATATATGACAAGTCCTTTACAAAACTTTGTAAGTGGACTTAGACATTGTCATAACCCATCATATTTTCATAGTATTCATGTCCTCTATCATATCTTACAATTTTAACCTTTTTGTCTAATTGTTTTTCAACCTTAAAACATATGCCTCAAGGGCATTCGCTACTTGAGGCTTTTACTTAAAAAGTATATATAACCATATCATGAGAAGTTATTGATAAAGGTAATGAAATATTTTTCTGTACCAAAAGATAGAACATCAAAAGATCTGCAAACATCAATATGTATAATTTCAAAAAGTTGAGTGCTTCTTATGGCCCATTTCTTATTATTTTTTATTGGTTTTCTCTTAATGCAATTCACATGTATGCTTTGGATTAACAAAATATAGAATTAGAAGAATATCATCTTTTACTAATCTTTCCAACCTTTTTCAGATATATGACCCAAGCATCTATACCACAAGTAAGCTAATTTTTCATTTGATACATTATGTTCAATTCCAACATTACCATGAAGTATAAGCAAAGATTCAATAAATTTATTTTCAAATTTCAATTTATATAAACCATCAATAAAAGCAATAAAACCAATGAATAAAATGTTCTTAAATAAATTGAAACATCGATGTTCAAAATATGTTTAACCTTAATAACATCAAGTTTTGAACAAAAATTAGATTCTTAGAAATTAAAGGTATATAAAGTGCTTCCAACAAATCTAGTTGATGAACAAAAATCAAGATTAAATGATAAGTCCCTATGCTTTCAATTGGAGCCTTTATAGAGTTTCCAATAAAAGAAAATTCTCATCTATATTTACAGTTTTGATTTTGAGAAATCTTTGTATCATATTGGCAACATGAATAGTAACACCAATATCAAGCCACCAAGAATGAAGAGGAACTTCACATTGATTCAAAACATAAAAAAACATAATATTTACCTTTCTCTTTTGAACTAAGCCTTACATTTTAGGCAATCATTATGTCAATTTCTAACTTTTTTAAAGATCTTATATTTATCTACCCTTTCTTCTTTTGTATTTGCTTATGGAGCATTAGCAGGCAACTTTATTCTTTTTAAACTTATTGGCTTTTAGTTTCAATCCTTTAGTATCTTTTTGATGCACTAGGCTGATAAAATGACTCCTTTGTTTCTCCAATATTATTTCCTCTTGAGTATGATTAATAGATAATTCATTAGCATCTCATTTTTTCCTCAATAACATTATATTTAATTTAAAAAGGTCGATTCCTAAGAGGTAATGAGTTTAAATTGAACTATACCATAAAAGAGTCATCCATTACCATTCTTAATGTCTTTAACCTTGATATAAAGTTAGTTATCTTAATAATATAGTTTACACACTTTACGACCCAACATGCTTCATGGTTATGAGTTTTCCATAAAGGTACCAATAAATACTTGTCTATAGAATGAAAATGTTCTTCCATAATTTCAAATATTATCTTGCACTTCCAATTTTGGAATAGTTCTATTAGTGTTGTTAGCAACAGCCATTTGTATAAACAATAGGCTCAATTGATTATAACTTTCTCATGCTTATGGTATTACTTCTCTCTCTCACTACTCGTATTCGTAAAAGCAAAAGGTTGATCCTCTAATATTTCTAAGTCAAGTTCTAATACACCTAACTGAAAATTGACTTACTTACTTTATTCAAAAAGTATCAAAATAGATAAAGCTTGCAAATTAAGAGAAACAACTACAAAAATTATACATAAATGCTCACATTATGTACAATTTCACTTATGAATTCAACAAAAATACTTAAAAATATGGTATATTTATCCTTTTAGTGGATACTACAATAAATTATCATAATATAAATGCCAATGATAATCAATTATAAGTAGGTAAATTTTTCATAACAAAATGTCATCTTTGGACATACTAACATATTTGATGAAAATATTAATTTAACGCATTATAGTTACTCTCTCATATTCTCCTTTGGGTGAATCAAAAAATTATGAAACAGTAAACAACACTTTATCACATACTTTCCTCTTAGACATTTTGTTAAATAATATGTATAATTGACCTTTTATTTGTTTGTACATATCAGTGTCATAGTTTGGCCACTTTGGTGACTAACAAAAAAATAAATATATAATTTATGGTTAAATAATAAGTCTTGTTTTAATATTATGGATTTATATAATAATAAAGAATACTAATGATAAATACAATTAAAAATACTTTCCTTAAAGGTCAAACTTTTATTACATGAACTATGAATTACTTAATTATAAAATTTTCTCTAAAAATATTCAGGATGAAAAAACATAATTTAGTTTGCAATAAGACCAAAAAAAGTGAAAATTTACAAGGGCAAAGTTATAAAGATTAAATAATGGTATAATGATAATTTTTTAAAAGATAATGGTTGAATCATAATTTCTTTTTAAAAAGGTGGCAAAATCATGTTTTTCTAAAACTAATGGACAAAGTTTAGTTATTCAATTAAGGGTTAAAAAAAAATAATTTTATAGTTATCTTAAACCTTAAGATGGATCATACAACCCATCTTCAATATACCTTTGACTTACAACTTGAATAAGTGATTTCTCGTCATCATGTAAGCAAATTCCAATCATTTTAAAGGAGTTCTCTCCTATTCCTAAAACTAGCAATTTTATGTCATCAATTTGAACAAAAAGAAATACTTAGAAAACCAATTAAAGAGTTAAAAATTTAAACCACAATAAAAAAATATAAACCAAGATCTAAAGGCCTTTTATTTGAATGACTTGCTTGAAGACACACATATATACCCCAAAATAGTTTACCTATTATTAGATATATTTCAAAATTTATGAGATTACGAAGATAAATAAGATCTTGAATAATAATTTCAATTCTTCATGAATAAGTAGAGAAATTATATGTTCAAAACACACCTTATTCTAATACACATATAAACATTTAACTATAGAGCATTAAGAAATCATCCTCATTCATTTTCTTAACTAGATTTTGAAATTGAGGAATAAAGTTCGAGAAGGGATCTCTTGCAAAATTGGGAATAGTAACTTGACATATGTCTGGTTTGACAACTAGTCTAACTTGGGACCTCTCATACACCATTATAGCAGTTTAAGCAGTCCCCAAACTGCTTCACTCAAACTTAAACTCAACTCAACGACTGTAGAGCGCAACTAGAATTTTCTTTAATTTGAGGCATCTCCAAACATCATATTTTCCCCAACCTAACTCTCTGGACACATTCTACTGGCAGACCCAACCCATCCTTACTCTCACCGACAAGGCTACGAAAGATCTATTAAGATGTAGGAAATAAAAGGTGGATTGGCACAGAGTTGTTTGGTGAAAGGTATTGACCCCCAAGGGTATCTTTCATATTATGGTTAACAATCCTAAATAGGTTGAACACTGTTGATAGAATTCACTATCTGCAAATGGACAGAACATGTCCAATGTGTAAGAACCATATGGAAACAAGAGATGAACTCTAACATGCCCTTATAGCAACAATGTATGGGAATCTATAGCTAACAGGTGTCTATGGCTAAATCTTGGGAACATTATCACAGAGATTGTTCAAAAATTAACTAACCACACAACCCCTCCAAACCCAAATAGACAGACCCATGTTCTATCCCTAGGACTCTGTGTGTATTGATTATGGAAGCAAAGGAACCTCAGATGGTTTGGTGCAACCAAGTTGCCCAAAGAGGTTCTCGTATCTGAGATGTTGTATGAACTCAAAGAGCTCATTTCACTTCAAATCCTCAATCAAACATGCAACATAACTATCCTAGCTTCACTGAATGTATAACTTGAAGCTACGCTCAGAATGTAAACATATGTACAATGAAGGGATGCAGAGGAAATACAGAACAGAAAAGGCAGCAAAGATGAAACTAAAATATGATCTAATTAGCTGAACCAGCTCAGTCAAAACCATCAGATCTCTACGAGTTCCTTGTCACTCACTAATTTCCCCTGCCGAGATAAACACATAGCTGTGAGATTGCAATCCAAGTTGCAAGAAGGATGAAAAGAGGGATGATAAACAAAGATCAAATCCTTACCTCTAATTAGATGGTAGAAATCTGAGAAAGGAAACTACCTCTGATCATACCTTCTTCATTGGCATAACCCTAATTCGATAATATTAGAACATTCGATGCATAGAAAGGGAAGATCCTTACCTTAGTTTCAAATGACAATGTTTAGGTAAATGAGTGTGTTGTTTGTGTAACGATGTAGTTCCAATAGTTGTTAATGTATGACGTCATTTTAAGTTGGCTTTTAAGTTGGAGTAACGATGTAGTTTCAAATGACCACTAATCCAAGACAAAAGTGTAGCCATGCCCTTAGATGATCTCCAATTCCACATATTCCTTAGTTCTAGCAAACGAGTTAGATTTTTTGGTGATGTCAACTTCTAGTTAAAACTTATCGTTAGAGGACTCATTTGGCACTATTCCCTGATACAAATATTGTGTAAAAGAAAGGATAATTGATGGTCTTGCAACTTGTGTTTATAATGAGAGATGGGAATTGAAGAAGGTTTTGTAGTTTTAGGAGCAAGTTTAGTGGAATGACAGAAATTGACAAGCATTAAATAGTAGTTATCTTGAATCTTAACAATTTTTGGTTTTAAATCTCAAACCGATAAAGAGTATATTCAATCCAACTCCTAATTACATGAATATATCCAAACTAATACATGAATATATCCAAACTAACTCCTAATCACATCATATTAAACCAAATATATTTACATAATATATACATAGTATGGTCCAATACTCCTCTCAAGTTAGAGAATGAAGATTGTGAATTCCTAACTTGTCGAGAAGGTGTTCAAATTGATGTTTTTCCAATGCCTTGGAAAATATATCATCTAGTTGATTATAAGATAAAACATGTCCTGTGATAATGAGGTCAACTTGAATTTTTTCTAGCACATAATGATAGTCAACTTCGATATGTTTGGTGCATTCATGGAAAAATATATTAGATACAATATAGAGGGCAACATTGTTATCCTAATACAATCTCATTACTTGAAACTATTCTACACCCATGGGTCGAGGTAAGGCCCTAAGCCCTGTTAAATCATAAGTAGCAGTAGTAGTAGATTTATATTATGCTTCAACGGAAGATCAAGAAACTGTTGGTTATTCCTTTATTTTCCAATAAATAGGTAAATGCCCAAGGAACACAAAATATCATGTCATTGATCTCCTATTCAAAGGACAATTAGCCTATCTAAATCACAGTATGTATACCATTGGAGATCAACACGTAAAAAGATACCTTGTCCAAGAGTTACTTTTAATATTAAACCAATCATAGAGTTACCTCCTAATGTTTTTCTCACTACGCTTGTATGAATTGAACTAAGATATGGACACAATAACTTAGTTTAGGTCTTATGATAATGAAATAAATACGTCATCATACCAAATGAAGATAATGTTCTAGATTAGCCTATAGGTTTACAAAAGTCATTGCTTACTTGTGATTTTGCTCGAGTGGGAAGCTTGTAGGTTTAACACCTAATAAACTAGTTTCTATGATTATATTAAAGGCATACTTACATTAATACATGAAAGGTACTCCATGTCATTTCAATACTAAGAAAATATGTCAACATGCCAAAATCATTCATATGGAAACACCAACTAAGATAAGACTTGAAATGACCTATAAAATCATAATTGTTGTCTGCCATAATAAGATCATCAACATATACAAGAACGCATAAAATCACATCATCTCACTGAAATATAATTAATGTATAGTCAGCATAAGATTGAACAAACCCAAAACTCTTAAGCGTGTTAGTCAACTTCAAAAACAAATTATAAGGAGCTTGACAAGGCCTATATCAAGACTTATATATAAGGGTAAAGTCATGTACTCTTCTTTGTCAAGATCTTCATATAGAAATGCATTATGAACATCCATTTGTTGCACTTCTCAGTTTCTAATGGTTGAGATAGTCAAGAGAGTATGTATTGTAGCCATCTTAGCAACATGGGTAAAATTCTAGTTTTACTTAATATTAATTACTTGAGTATTAAAGAATCACCAAACGAGCTTTAAAATGTTCAATAAAGGCATCTGAATTATATTTGATCTTATATACCCACTTATGGCTAATAGCCTTTTTTCGGGAGGAAGTGTTTTAATGGTCCATGTCTTATTTTTCTCCAAAGCATCTACTTCACACTTTATGGTCTCACCCTATCGTGGGTCTCAGATAGTGTCAACATATGTAGTGAGCTCTACCTCAGTAACAGAGGTAAGAAAAACTTTATGTTTAGTAGGAACATAAACACTTCACATAATGTGTAATAGGATATAACATACCTACAAACACAAAAAATGTAGATGAGATAGGTGGGTTTAAGCAACATATGATGGTAGTGATATAACCTCTAAGTCGAGTGGAAGGTTGTTTGATGTGATGCCTATAGCCAAGTAACTTTAGAGATGTTGTTCCATCCTCAATACTTAAGACCTCATTCATTGTGTCAACCCCTACTTTATGCTCATCCTACACACTCTCTTTATTTTCATTTCCTTCGCCCTTTCTCCATCTCGTTCACTCCCCCTATCACATGACCATTACATGCTTGCTTATTACAACTTCTTTGTGTGTAATCAACATTCTTAGTTGATGTTCGAGACCCTGTGACTACCTCCCACTCATCTAAATACTACAGTAAATATCCTGAGGTGGGGTTTGAGAACTTAAATGGTTCATTGTTATTTATTTTTGCAAAAGAAAACTGACTCTCCACATCACAAGAGACAAAGCTCTCTCTTGTAAGTAAGTCATACAAACTCTATCCTTTTTTAGTATACAGGTAACCCACAAAGATAGATCTTCTACTCCTAGGCCTAAACTTGTCCCCATAATATCCCCATTAGTGTCCATAACACAAACGCCTAAATGTTCGTATACGTGCATATGAAAAGGGTTTACCATGTAAGACTCCATGAGGTGACTTTCCCCCATTCAAGTTAGATGGAGTTCTTTTAATTAAATAACCCACAGCTAAGATACATTCTCCCTAAAACTTGATCGGTAAGTGAGCTTAAAAATATATTGCATGTTTAACATTAAGTATATGACAAATGTTTCCTTTCCACCTAACCATTTTGTTACGGAGTTCTAACACACGAGGTCTGAAGTAAAATCTCATTCTTAATGAAATATTTATTAAGAGGGAAAAACTCTATTCTGTTATCACTCTTTACTATTTTCATTTTGCAATTGAACTGAGTTCGAGTCATAGCATAGAAATTTTTAACAATTTCAGTGACCTATATTTTATCACCCATTAAACAAACCCACACAACTCTGGAAAAATCGTTGACTATAGTTAAAAAATATTGTGACCCAAATGAAGCTAATACTTTACAACATGCATCACAATATACTAATTCAAAAGGTAAAACAACTCTATTATTACTCAAAGGAAAACTAGTACGAGTGTGCTTGGCATTAAAACAAATATCACACATTTTATTTTTTCCACTACAACTACTACTAGCAACTCTAAACAATAATTTAACAATTTAAGAAGTAGGATTACCTATGTTTGAGTGTGTAAGAATCCACTACTTCCACTCAACTTGCATTTGCACACAACATCGTAACACCACAGAAGTAGTGAACCCCATTTTGTTGCTTACCCAAATCAATCATGGTCCTTAAAGTGCAGTCTTGTATCACACATAATTTTTCAGTAAATATGACAACATATTTTAAATCATTAATTAAGTGAGCGATAGAAATTAAATTGCATTCTAATCTTGGAACTTATAGAACATTATGTAATATGACTTCTACTCCTAAGTTAATTGAGCCCTCTTGTACCACTGTTAATGATTTCCCATTTAGCACTCCAAATGGAGAAGTCACTATATCTCTCATGTTGATCTAAAATTTTCCACTTCTTTTCATATGCTAAGATGCTCTTGTATCCAACAAACAACACAAGGAGAGGCTCTTACCAATCAATTTTTTAGTAGAAGAGGAGCCAAAGCTTTTATGAGAATTAATCATTAACACAAGGGTAACCTATTGTTTTTCCAAGAGCTTCAACAAATTGACCTTGTCTTTTCTTGGAGGCTACATTGTTTCTGCCACTGATCTAGCACTTTTGACACCCTATAGTGTGTTTGTCATAGTACTACATCCTCACCCTATGCCTCCCCAAACACCATTGTTCTTCCCTTTGCCATGACCACCACCTCGCCCAATTGACCACCATTCTAGATAGCCAATGATTTTGTAAAAATCTCTTGCCTCGGGTCTTGACTTTTTACAATTCGTACAAACTACCTTTGTATTTTCTCCATTACTTTGTGACGTGTTAAGAATTTGAACCGTAAATTCCACTAGTTTAAATCACTCCTCTCTCACACATGACACTTGCTTGTGCCTTTCCTCCTAAATAACAAGTCCATAGGCTTTACAGAGAGATAATAGAGGCTTCATAATTAATATGCTGCTTCGTGTGTAACCATAGAGTGCAGTGTGAAGAGTCGTGCAAAAATCATGCACCTTTTCTTTCTCTCTCATCAAGGTATTGTTAGGTGAGGTTGCACTTACACCCTCTACGATGACATGTAAGTACCTTCATGTAATCGACAACTTCCTCCCACATCGTTGCTAAGCGTCCAAAATGAGCAACTACAGTACTTCCTTACTATTTACAATTTTTAGTGGCCTCCCTCAGTTAATGCACTTTTACACCATTACTAACTGAAAAATGCTCTTTCAAGTCATCCTAAAGGTCTTTCATGTTATCTATATAGGTCAATAAGGATCATATAGTAAGGTCTATAGAAATCATGATCTAATGTACAAGCACCAAATTTATGCTCCACCAATCATCTATTTCATCTAAATCATCCACCGGTTTCTACAGAATTCCATTAAGAAATTGCTCGTTTCTCTTTGCCTTAAACGCATTTCGCATGGCCTTACACCACTCTTCATAATTTGATTCTCTTTTGAGAATCATCCCACAAATGTTAATGCCTTGACTATCTCTAGGATGAAGGTAGTAGGGCGACGTTGAATCCAACATTTTGCTCTTCTTACCTTCTCCACTCGAACCCTCACCTTTCATATTCCTTTCAGCCTCTTTAGTTGAAGATGACAATTAGCAACAAATAAACCAAAACCAAGGCAAATGTAAGCTGGCATGTCTAAGCTATAAACATATTGATAATAATGACTTAAAGACCAACAAATCAACATGCAAGGCAAAGGCAAGGCAAAACCAAAACTAGTTCAACATATTGTATAATGACTGATTTCAATTGAGAAGTTGCAGATACTTAGGTGCCATCTAAGCACTTAGATTGACAATGAGAAATTAAAACTAGGCAGGGAGACTAGGCAGCTATTATAACCCGCTCTGATACCACAATAAATTTATAAGAAGAAACTGTATTTATTTATTTATATCTCTAATGAATACATGCATGAATGTGCATCCTTCCAGAACCAAAGAAAATCTCTTAATATCATGCTATCTATCTCCTAGAATCAAGCTGATAAGAGTATATTAATCTAACTCCTAATGACATTAGTATATCCAAACTAACTCCTAATCACATCATGATATACCAAATATATTTACATAATGTACATAGTATGGTCCAATACTTATATTATTAAAGACTCGAGAACGATGAACAATAAAATAGAAGTCTCAAATTTTCTAACATTGAAGCAAAGAGAGAGACTTTGACTGATGATGTCAATAAAGAACATCTTCTTAGGCATGAAGAATTACAACCCAAACAATAATCAATAGCGTAACTAATGATCTCGTTAGTGGAAAGAACTTCGTACAATGTGGGCAAAAGTGATGCTTAAAATGACTCAAAAGCTACTATTCAAAGTCAATCCTCTTATGCTTGTACTAATTGTCACCATAAGTTTCTTTTTTCTTTGTCTCTACCAAATCTCTTAATTGTGTTTTCATTTGAATTGATTATGTAGAAATTGAAAAACATATTAATTAACATGGATAATCAAATCAACATCGTTAACAAAGTGTCCAATAGCACATTATTTTTGTAAAATTAAAATTTTGACTATTTTATTATCATTTTTTAAAATTCAGGCTATAATTGAAAGATATAATAAAATTTCAAATTTTAATTACAATATAATAAAATTTAAAAGAATTAATAATTAACTCTTAAATAAATTAAAACACATAGGATAGCAAACCTGCACTTGATATCCATCTCGGAATTCCAGTTAATCTCCAATATTATAAGTGACTAATAAATACGACAGCATCTTCAAATTCTTGTCGGAATTTCCGCTAATCTTCAACAGAATTTTGTAGGACAACTTTGCTTGATTTCACATGTAAATGTAGAAAATTTCCTGATGCCATGGAAGAATGAAATAGTTAAGTTACAAACCGAAATTAGTCCAACGGTGTTGAGAGCATTTCTGGAAACTTATTTTTACATGATTTTTCAGTTCACAGCATAGCAATTGCACTGACTAAAATTCCATCCTTCAGAAAAAAATTCTTCATTGATTTTTATCAATAGCAAATTGTTGACAACTCGCCATGACAAACAGTTGCAGCAAAACCGTTACTGGTTAAAATTTATCCACAGAACATTGGGCAAAAACATAGAGATAGTGGTCAGTGATCTCTTATCAAAATGAACGAATCAGAGCCCTGAATAAGATGGACAGCGTACTTAATGGTAAATTGGTAATCCAACGTACATTTGCTATCACTTTCCACGGGTATACGGTATATCCTTGTTCACTATTGAACGTTGTCAAGACTTCCCGCCTGGCTGCTATCATGCTGCACTCTCCCAGTGATCTCCAAGCACAGACCATTCGGAAGGCTCTTAGTTGGTTGCTTACCCTTACCAGGCTTCTTAGTTCGGCCTGGATCAATAAAAATTGGTTGTATTCTAAGAGTAGGGTTTGGCTTGATTCTGTTCACTTCTCTCTCTCTTTCATCAGGTGGTCGTAATATTCTGTTCTCTAACTTAAGTTCTGAAGCTTCATCTTCATTCACCAAAACCTGCAAAATATATGCATTTTCAAGATCGTGAATGGAACAAAACAAGTCAAAGATCCTCGACATGACAAGTTTTGACAAAAAGGAAAACTTTGTGCAACTCCTCGTAATTTATAGCTCAACAGAACTCTGAAATGCAAAATTGAAACAGCTTGTGGAATGATCCAACTAGACATTACTCAGGATGAGTGTCTAGGCCAAGAGAGGTGTAATCAAGGTGCAAGTTCAACATGCAAAGAGAGTGATTTCGATTTGCCCCTAGAGCAAGAATCTATAAGAGAGGGTTGAGACTAGAGCGAGAATCTGTAAGAGAGGACTAAGACTTATGGCAGCGACTGAGGAGGACTCATTCTATGATAAACAAATGACTCTAAACAAGAACCTCAGGACAGCCAATCCTAAGCTAAGAAAAGTGGTACTAGGACCTTCAATTAAAGGTGTAAGATCCTGCCCCCGTTCTAACCATCCTGAATGAGGAGTGGACAAACAAAACGCAGAACATATCAGAGATGTTGATACTTTTAGGGGAAAAGATGAGCGATGCTACGCACAGGAAGGTTATGATCAAGTAACCTCCTATTTGATGCTTAGATAATAGAATAATATTGCAAGAAGGTTGCTGACCAGTACCTTTCGACCAACCAAATCAAACGTCACAACTACTTTGCTTCGTTTGGCTTTTTCAGCTGCTTCTATCTCCTCTTGTTTCTTCTGCAAAAGCTCTTTTTCCTGAAATAAGAAGGCATTGACAGATGAGATTACGTACAGATATGAAAATGTGGTTACAACAATAATGTTACACTAACTTCGATACCTCCTTTGACAGCCAGCTGTTGCCCTCGATCTCATAGTAATCACTTTGGTCATCAATAACAGTTGTACGTGCTGCAGCATTGCGGTCATACTCAACAAGCCTCTTTGCATATGCTTCAGCAGCTGCTTCAGCATCTGATACTGGAGGCAAATCTTCTTCGAGGCCAGCATATGTACTCCCTTCCTTTAACACAAGGGCACCACAAAAATTGCAAGGCCCCTCTCCTTCTTGTTCACAAACAATCTTGCCACATGACAAACAATTGCTCACCAATCTGTGTTGACGGGCTTGGCATGAACATGGCTTCCCTCGTTGAAATACAATTGAACCTTTAGCAGCTTCTGCAAGCGAAATTACTTTTCCAGTTTTCTTCTTCCTAGAACCAGCATGGCTTACTTTCTGGTTTTTCTCACTGATTTCAGTAGCAACTCGGGATTCTTGAGAACCAGTCGTTTGCATTTCTGAATTATGACTGGGAACTGGACCCTTTCTTGATTCAGCTTGATAATTGGAAACTGAAACATCTTTAGGTGTTCCAGAAGGTTTCTTGATTCCATTTACTTGCCTTGTTTCTATGGGTTGTTTGACATAGGTTTGGAATTTTGACGTTTGAGCAGCAGGTACACTACCACTGAGATTTGAATAACCTCGACGTTGTAAATATTCATCAATCACAATTTTTCCTGCTTCTTGCCCAATAATATTCTGCAAAAGGAGATAAAATGAGAACTTCAAACACAGACTTTGCCACTGCATACTATAAAACTCAAGTCAATTGTGATAGGAAATAATGCAATACTTTTGTTAGGAAATATGTCTTTCACTACATCTCCATTACATGATCACAAGGTTCACAAGACTGCCAATCCATATTTCAATCCTTATGAAGAATAACTTGGGCAATAGAACAAAAAGTAGAAGCCAGTGAAAGAAACTAAAACATAATGATGCAGGATGAAATTGTTGCGTCTTGCAGGGGGTTCATCTACTCAGTAACAAATAGAAAGCACAAACATAAGCGTGTTAATGCCTACTGGGACTGACTCTTGAGAGCATACACTTGTAGGAAATTCTCTCAAGAAGCAACACTATCATGCCTACACCATTATTTGACAGGCTTTACACACAATTAAAAACCCGAGCTTGCTTCTGGTTCCATAAGCCTCAGAAAGCTTGTTACACAACTTTAATGAAGTCGTCAAGCACTGAACGTCCTCATCAAGCAAATAACTATTGAGGTAAGAGACACAGAATTGATCGTTGACAAGTCTATACTGGGGCACTCAGGACCCGATTAGATAGCTAACTGATGTCGGGAAAACACGAAATACAATCAGTAAAACAAGAACTAGCACTAAAAAAACCACAAATTTGAAATCAAGAAATGATTGTTGGATTGTATCATGCCAATAAATAAGTTACGGGTGTAACCAACAAAAATTATATCCCAAAATCGATGTACAAACAAGAATCCAATCCATGTTAAATGAACCAAAGAATTGAGACTTTAAGCAAAAAAAAGAAAACTCCATTAACCAAAAAGTAATAATATCGAGATTTATATGGAGCCAGAGAAGAGTTACATCAAGATATTCCTTGGCGTCAAGGGGTTGAGCGAGCTCGCAATATGAGACCAAGCCAGAGATAACATCCCTATCCAAATCCAACCCATTCTCTACTCTCTTGCACAAATCAATCAGCGACTTCTCTAACCACTCTCCTGGTGATCCCATTGCCCCTCTCTCTGTGTTGCTATTTTCCTATAATTGTTCTATGATGTCATTACAGAGAAAGAGAAAACAAAAAGTTGCTCTTGCTGCGATACAAATAAAATGGTGTGATCCCACATAAAATCGGGATGAAAGCATTTTAACCGCCGATGGGCCAAACCGGGTAAGAGGATTTATGAACTTCGAGAACCTACTTAAGCATTGTTGGGTTTCAATTCATTTCTTTGTTTGGGTTTTCACGTGGGATTTCATTCTCAGTATCGCGCTTGTACTAGCGTTATTATAGCTGTTATTTTTGCTTTTTTTATTTTTTTGTCAAAAAATGTAGGTTCTTAAAGTAACTCTGGTCAAAGTAACAAGTAAGGGGCTGTTTGTTTATGTTTTTTTTCTCTGTTTTTTGTTGCCGTTTTTATAAAAAGAAAAACAAGTAAGTAAAACGTGTTTGGCTTACTCTGTTGCGATTTTTTGTTTCTGAAAATAAAAAAACCACAACAGTTTTAGAAAAACCAAAAAACATCGTTTCTTTGAATTTTGACAACATGTTTTCTTCTACAAAAAACAATCATAACCTTGGTTTCTATCTCGAAATAATAATAATAATAATAATAATAAATTTTATAATAATAATTAATAATTAATAATAATAAGATAATTAATTTGGTATAATAAAATTAACAATAAAATATTAATATTAATATTATTAAAAATAGTAAGTAGAAAATTTATAACAATAATTAATAATAATAATATTATTAACAATAAATAATAATAATAA
>JANVCQ010000006.1:33653717-33667300 GCA_025531925.1 Erythroxylum plowmanianum | reverse complement strand
CCTACTACATTAATGACCCAATTCTAAAATAATAAATAATTAAACAAACAACCAAGCATGAATAAATCATTAAGCAAATAATAATTAAAATTTAAAGCAAATCGGGATCCAACAATCACACCACTATTGCACATACCACCACCTAAGCAATGTTTCATATGATCTCGAAGGATCCGTCCTGGATTTGTTGCGCCAGAATCATGTTGAAACATTGAATCAACATTTAATTTTACAGTACCTTTAGAAGGCATCTCCCATTTCATTGTCGACGATGCTGCACTAGATAATACACCAACCTTCCTTGCCACCATTGTCGCCTTCCAATCTAAAGCAAGATGGTCAGGTACTGTACATACTGCACCAGATGAAGTACATCTTTGGTTCCAAACAAATTCATATCTAGACCTCCAAATCTCCCTTATAGTCGCTACACCACGCTACTGTTGCTCCACCGACCAAATATTTATAACGTCTTGCAACTACTGTTGGATAGACTGCACATTAAAACTGATCGACAACTTGCTCCAAAATCACACTTCCCTTGCAAAGACACAATCAAACAAGATATGGCAAATTGTTTCAACTTGTTGGTTACATAAAGGAGAAACCTCATCAATGTTAACATACCGATATCTCAACCTCTCCTTCATCGGCAAAAAACCACGAAAGCAATGCCATAAAAAGTTTAGAATCTTCTTTGGAAAATCTAACTTCCATAGCCAGCTCCATGGTAGAGTCAACAATGAATTATTAACATGAAATCTGCCCATCAATAACCTATAACCACTTTTAACATTATAGAGGTCACTTGTATCTTCAAACCAATTCCAAACATCATCACAATCATGTTTTAAACAAGGGATTTTCTTAACAATAGTCACCTCCTCACTTGACATTAACAAATCAAGCTTCTGCGAATCCCACTTCCTTCCATCCTCACTTCGAAGTTCAGCAATAGTGACTATCTCCTTGCTTGTATTATTTTCCGACTGAATTCAAAACCCAAGTAAAAGATAGAATCCATGGGTCATCGAAAACTGAGATCGCAGCTCCACTACCAACTTTGTACAAGCTACCTTCTCTGAGGATGTCTTGTGTTTTATGAAACTTTGCCACATAAAGCTCGAGTTTGATCCCCCTGTTGCTTTTAGGAAACCGCATTTAGGAAAGTAGCGAGCTTTATAAGTTCTTGTCACCATTGATGTGGGTGTTCAAATCTTTACTTTCAAGTATGTAAGTATCTCTTGAAGTTACTCTTGTTCTCATGTGACAAGACATTAATTTTCTCTTGTTTCAATGCAAGGTTTTCTTTTTCATAATCATTAGGTCATTATTTCATTCTTTTCTCTATTCATTTCTTCTTCCGTTACTCTATTCTTTATTCTTATCTTCCCCTATTATTAATTTTATTAAGTCAAATCCATCTTTTATCCATCATGGCTGAGAGTTTTGAGGCTTCTGAGGCTAATGCTTTAGTGGATGAAGTTTACAAGAGTTTGTTCCTTGATGAAGAATGTGGTAAGGTTGATTTCATAGAGTAGGATGGTAAGGAGGGTGATGAAGAGGAGGTGATATCACATTATTATTATAGGGACAATAGTTTAATATCTCAATTGTGGAGAATCTTCCATATCCTCCATTTAGTAGAGGAATGAAACTAATTCCTTAGTAGCAACTCTTTTTTAAAAATATTTTAAATACTAATTAATTAAATACAACTAATTAATTAAAATATTATTAATTAAAATAATGTTATTAATTAATTAATTACAATATAATTAATCAAAATTTAATTCAATCATTAATTAAAATATTATAATTAGTTAATTAATTAAAATATAATTAATTGAAATAATATAATTAATTAACTATATTATAATTAATTAATTAAATAAATTATAATTTTTAAAATATAATAAATTACAATATAATTAACTAAATTATTATTAATAATTTATTTATTTATTTATTAGTTACAATATAATTAATTAAATACAATATATTGATTAATTAAAATATTATAATTAATTAATTACAATATATTGATTAATTAAAATATTATAATTAATTAATTACAATATTTCATTATCATTGATAGCAGTTGGTTTGTAAAAAATATTGATAACTATAAGTTAATTAAATTTTAATTAATTAATTAAATAAATTTATTATATTGAAATTAATTAATTACAATATTTTAATTAATCATAATTAATTAATTACAATTTAAGTAATTAATTAATTAAAATTTAATTAATTTGTATTTATTAATATTTTCATAAACCAACTACTATCAATGGTAATAGTAATCATTCATTCCTCTTAATCGACCATCATAATTATAATGATAATATTCATTCTTATTCTTCATTGTATTCATTCTTATTCATATTATCATTCTTCTATGCAAACCAACCGGCCCCTAATAATGATATAACCTAGATAAAGGGATGAGACATATGACCTATGTGGTTTAACAGCTAGAATAGATAAGGAATAGAATAATTATTCTTTACCTATTCTGTGTTTAAATGAGGTATTTTTAGCCATTCCTGAAAGTATAGTAATAATTAAACTTCTTCTTCTTCTTCTTCTTCTTTGCCAGTCACGACTAGAGTCATAAGGTGACTTAACTAGATTAAGATGATTTTTTTTTCTTTTTCTTCACCAACTGACAGTGGTGATAAGTCACCACCTCAATAAGGTGGTGTGACCTGACTTGGTGATAAGTCGCCTCCTTAATAAGGTGGCGTGACTAACTTTTAAATGTTAGTCATTCACGGTGGTGACTTACCGTTTAAGTTAAATGCTAGTGACGACTAGAGTCATAGAGTGACTAGGGACTTGGTAAATCACCACCGTGCACAGCTAGCGTTTAAGTTAAATGCTAGTCACGACCAGAGTCATGAGGTGACTAGCATTTAGTAGAGAGGAAACATTAGGGAGTTGCATGATCGTGCATTGATGTGGTTCCGCAAGTTCACAGGTCTCAAGTAGTATAGTATAATATCATCCCACAAGGAGTAATTGTGTAAGTACCAGGCTTGGATCACTCAATTAATTGAACTAAACAGATGTGTAGGATTGGGGAATTAAATTAAGAAAATTAACTATCAAAAATAACAAAATCAATGCTAAACAAAAAAAATACGAATATCTCTAGGGGTTACTCCGAATGGAATGTGGTAAGCTTCAAGGATGGTTCCACTTTTAGCATTTTCTATGAACTTTACTTGGATCAATTTACGAGGCAAATTTTGGTTGATAGACAATTGAGCCTAGAGTTTTTTAGATCCTTTTTCAAGATATCAAAGGAGTATTGCACAATAATCCTAGTCTCCTATTGTAGCCTAGCAATCAAGCATAACCCATTAAGATCTTTGCTAACCTGGTTTTCTCTCATAAATTCAGTTTATGTCTAAATCTGAAATTTATAAGTTCCCTGTTTGGAGTTCCGTTATCAAATTTTGTCTATCGGTTCTTCAATTAACAACTAATGTCAAGTAATGGTTGGCCAAACACAATACCAACACAATTAATCTCAAATCAGAGAAATCAAAACCAAAAATCTATACTTATAAGTCAACCAAGATTTAATCCATAAAAATTAGCTAAAAGCTTCAGCCCAACCTTGAAGCTTTGAGGAAACTACTCAATCATGATAAGATGAAAACCACAGAAGTCACAGTCATCAATCAACATAAGAGGCAATAGAAAATAAAGAATGGTTTTTGGGATCTCCCTTTCTGTATTTCTGTGTCTCCCCTAATGCGTCACTGTAGCTCCTATGTTGGTGGGTCTCGTCTCAAACACAGCTGACAACGTCTCTTGCCTATATCACCTGTTGCTAGAATTTCTCTTCTCTCCACTAAGCTCACGTTTTTTTTTCTCCCTAGCTCCAGTGTTTTTGTGGCTGTAGAGTTGTGTTTTCTGGTGGGGTAACGTGAATGCTCAAAAACCCAGTTGCCTTCTTTTTGCTTCTCCAACTAGCTTCCACGTTCTTTTTCAATTATTGCCAACAGATGGAAAGTGTTTGTGTGTAATAGCCAACTGAAAATAGCGTGAGTGGAGAGTTGGTGGGTTCAGAGTTTTGCTGCTGGAGTAACGTTGGTCCCTCTTCTCTCTATTTTTCGTTTTATATGTAGAGTCTCCTCCCTGCGTTTCTTTTCTTTTATGGGTCACGCACTCTCTTCCTGCTGTAGCCATCAGTGGTGGGTCTCCTCCCTTGCATGTTTTTTTTTCATTTTTGGCTGCCTTGGTGAGTCAGTGTGTGGTCCCCGTTTTCTTCCTATATGATTTGACAATTTAATTTCTCCACTCCTGTGTTGTTAGCTCTCCATTTTCAACTCTTGCATGGGGTCATGGTGGGTCTTCTTTGCATTCCTTTTCTTGTTTTGGCTTTAATTTGCTCCCGTTGCTCACGCACGTAGCTCCTCTCCTCTAAGGTGATTTTTGTTTTCTTCTTTTGTCTTAACACCCCTCCACGCCTCCTCTAGCTCACCTTTTTCTTTCAGCTCCTATCTCCCTTTTTTTCCCAGCTAACGTATGTGAAAAATCTTTTTAAACTCCAGCTGTCTTCATTTGGTAACTCTTCTCTCTGCATGCATGGTGATCGCCTGGTGGATGCGTGAATTTCGTTTGTTGTGTGCATGGTTCTCAATTACTGCGTGATTTTCTATTTGTTATGTGCATGGTCCTCAATTACTGCGTGATATTTCTGGTGAGGTACTGCGCTGTCGTGGGTCTCCAGTGGTTTAACGTTATTTTTTTCTGATGGTGTGTGGTCGTTTGGAGGCAGCCCTTGCAGTTCACCCGTGATCTGCTTGCGTTCTCGCCTACTGTAGCTCCTTGTTTTCGTGTAGCGTGATTTTCCTTCTTGCTTGCTACGTGCGTGGACGTTTTGGACAGCCCTTAATGTTGTATTTTCTCCTTTGTTTTGCCTTGGACTGTTGTGGTTCTTTACAACTAAAATTAAGTGCATTTCCTACAAATTAAACATGAACAATTATAAATGCAAATTCATGTAAACTAAACAATTTAACAAGAAAAATATATATATAACCCAATGATCGTATGCAAAAACTAAAAGAAAATGCCACTCATTTCAATGATAAAAATGCCTGCAATATGCATCGTGCACAAGCACGTTGTGATAGAGAGGAAACAATAGGAAGTTGCATGATCGTGACAGAGAAAGTGCATCAAGGAGTTGCATGATTGTGACATAGAGGAAACATCAAGGAGTTGCACAATCATGTTTAAGGCACATCAGGGAGTTGCAAAAGCACGATTGCGATATAGAGAAAATAATAGGGAGTTGAATGATCGTGCATAAGTACAATCGTGACAGAGAAGGTGCATCAAGGAGTTGCACGATCATACACAGAGAAGGTGCATCAAGGAGTTTCTTGTTATTATTATTAAATTTCTTATTCTTATTAATTTTATTATTCTTATTTTTATTTATTATTATTATTAATTTTCTACTTTCAATTATTCTTAATATTCTTAATTTTATTAATTATTATTAAATTCCTTATTATTAATTGTCTTCTCCTTATTATTAATTTTATTATTCTTATTATTAATTATTATTATTATTATTAATTTTCTACTTAATGTTAAAAATATTATTATTATTATTAATTATATTTATTATTATTATTAAATTCCTTATTACTAGTGAATTTATTTATTATTTTTGTTTTTGTTTTTGTTGTTGTTGTTGTTATTGTTGTTGTTGTTGTTATTATTATTATTGTTGTTGTTGTTGTTGTTGTTGTTGTTGTTAATTTTCTTCTTCTTCCTAATTTTAATATTATTAATATTATTGTTATTATTAAATCCCTTATTATTATTAATTTTCTTCATATGACTGTCCAACATTTTGCAATGGTTAATCTTTCTTGATGCGACTCATATTAACATTCATTATATAGTTGAAATTGTAATATAAGATAACAATGTAACGATATTGAAAATAAATATAACATAGGGCTTTAAATTGCCAAAAAGTTATTTGGTTGAACAAAAATTAAGTTTCAGCCCGATTTTAAATAACTAGACAAAATATTTAAACTTCAACATAACCTTCAATATGTGGCAAGAAACCTCCTCACCTACCCAAGTCTTTGAGAAGGCGAAACAGTGAAAAACACAAGCATTTGTGTAGGATGATCAGGAATTTTGCCTAAAGTAGTATCCATTTTATCATCTGTGAGTCTCTCTATCTCACTCAATGCACTATATAACTGTTAAACTTTTTGTTGAATATGCATTTCAATCACAATTTATCTCCAATCTGATTTATGGTATCACTCAACATCCTGGCAGTGACAATAAGGTTATCTACACAACTTGCTTCTCCCTTATCACTTCTCCTTTTTTTTCCTCCTTTCTGAAATATTTTCAGCTTGTCTTTCAAGATTTGATGCTTCAGGTTGGGTAAATGACTCATCTATATCATGCAAACCATGCTTATATTGATATTCACCACCTTTATTGACACCTTCTTGCCTTTCCATTTCTTCAAGAAAGTGAAAAATTTAATACTTACACTTAAGTAAGGATCCCATATATGATCTTCAACAGTGATCATCTTCCTTTCGGTATCGCATCCAAATCCAGTAGTATCTTTCCTTATCATATCATAAACAATGCTCCACTCTTTCTTTAAAGTCTTTATCCTAAACTCTATGTGAGTTCTGGCCTTTAAGTTTGAATTAGGAAGCTCTGTTGCTACCATTCTTTCTAATTCATTAAGATACTCAGCTTTAAATTAAATATTAGCATTGTACGTTCCCACATTATGCAAATCAACCATGTAGGAAACTAGCACAATATCCTCATCATAGTTCCACTTTCTTTTTGTTCCTTTTGAACTTTGAGAATTAATAGTTGAAGGGGAATTCATTGACGTACTTATCTACCAAATTAAAGCAATTTTGATAAATTAAAAAATAACATCATAATAAAGGAAACATTTATAAAATTCTTCATACCAAATAACATTAATGATTAGTAGCTTAAAAAAACATTCATATAGTGTTCAATAACAATATACAACAAAAACAACAAAGAGTACAACAACTTACATAAACAATAATATAAAACTTCCTAACACTCAAACATAATAGAACACCTAAAAATGTCAATTCTCATTTTGCCTAAATGTTCGTCATTCATTGAACATTTCATGTGCCAATTCATTTCTCCAATTTGTCCAAGCATTAGTTGGGTCAATAGCAGTTATACACTCCTCATCAATAACTGGATTGGTGTGAAAATAATCTCCTAAATCATTCTCTATTGGATCAAAACTCATCTCCTGCCTAATAAAATTATGAAGCAAACAAGAAGCCATAATAATTCGATTGTGTGCTTTTATTGGATAAAGTGATGGACTCCTAAGAATAGCTCACCTAATTTTTAGTAACCCAAAACACCTCTCAATTACATTGCGTGCAGTCGCATGTTTCATATTATAAAATTCCTCTGGAGTTCTAAGTTGATAACGTTGGCGTCATTCATTCAAATGGTATCTTTGACCCCTAAAAGGTACAAGGAAGCCCTCACAATTTGTATAACCTGCGTCAACTAGGTAATAGCAACCTATATACAAAAACACTACATAAATTATATAAAACAACACTACATAAGTTATTCAATGTACAATATCTCATATACAAAATTTCAAACAACCTTCCTATATCATATAGGAAAGCTTAGCATGAGGCACTTTTAGTCTATGTCTTCTAGTAATTGCATCACGAAGAACTCGACTATCAGTTACTGCCTAACCAAAAGGACATAAACAAATTGCATGCCAGGTATGCACACACCTAACATATTTGTTGCAATATTGCTTTTACGAGTTCGAAATCTAATAGGCATATTAACCCTCATATGTGTCCCAACTAGAGCATCTAAGCAATTCTACAATTAAAATGGAATAAAAACTAATGAGGAACCTTAATCACATTCATATTAATAGGATATAAAAGTAATAGGGTGATTATCTATCTTAAACCACAACCATTGATAGTCCGAAGAGTTTGTTGGTATGGACCCAGGTTTCCTAAACAAATGATCTTCCAAATGAATCATTGCATTTCAAACATTATAAAACCACCGACTAATTGTCGCACCTGACCTTCTAAAATTTTTCCTAATAACTCGATTTTTAACATGATGAGTAGTAATATATAAGAAAATTGCTACTTATTCATCAATAAGCATTTTTTTTACTTTAATCCTCCTATACTTTCTAGCATTTCACATAGTTTAAATAAAGCTTGCCTATTCATCCTAACCATTGAAATACATGACTCATCATTGTCATGCATAACTCGTCTCGCATAATCTCGATTTGCACAAAAATTTAGAAAATAACTTATAACCAGTGGCCTATAACTATATAAAGAAACCTCTGATGCCAACAAATTGAATAGAAAACTAACAACATTACACAACTGCAACCATACAGTCAAGACAGTCGTAATCCTTTTTGTTCTTTCGGCATTTCTACGTAAACTCAAACTAAAATGAGCCATGACTGCAAAAAATAAAATTTCTAATGTATTTACATAAATTTGTTCAAACAATGTACGATGCAAGAGAACAACTATAAAATAATTCAAAATAGTTGAAGACATAAAGTAGAATAAGAGAGAAAAATGAAGATAATGTTTCCAAAGTTAAAAAGAGAGGATTATAGAACATAAAAACCAAAACTCAAACAAACAATTTAAATGAAACCCTAACTCAAATAACCCAACACTAATTTAAGGAAGATAGAAAGAAAGGCAAAAGCATAATAAGCATAATGACCCTACTAGCTAAGGATAAGGAAGTACATTCATATCTTGATTTTGGTTACAAATATTTGTGAATTTTGCATATAAGTTAAAGACACGTAAAGTTGAATGAAAAGAGAAATAAAAAATTAAAAATAGAAAGAAAAGAAAAGTGATGACAAGTGTCACCACCTTACGATGGTGATAAGTCACTGTCTTAAAGGTGGGGTGACTAATTTTTAAATGTTCGTCATGTACGATGGTGACATTTAAGTTAAATGCCATTCACAACTAGCATTTAATTAAATGCTGTCACCCCTTTGAGCACCACGCACGGGGTGACTTAATTAGTCCCTCCGTGTCTAACATTTAAGAATTTTTTATGACTTCTTTCAATTGCTAATAACACCATTTATTCAATATTCAATTTGAATGTCACTATATTAATGCTTGTTGCTAGTCTTTAAGAGATAATCTGCTATTCTAAACAAGTTATGTAGTAGTAGTTTACTGGACAACAATTACTTGTGCGATATACATATATACTGTTATATATATTGCTATGTACTGCTATATAAACTACTCTATGTCTCTCTTTACTTATTCTTGAGACTGTGTACTACTATATATATGCCTTACATTTTCAACTTTAAGTCTTTATTCTCTGTTTTCAGATCTAAGAACCAGCAATAATTTATCAATGCTCCAACAAGTTTGTCAAGGATTAAATTCTATTAAGACTAGTAATAATCTTCTCTCTGAAGATAATTAAAAAATTTTCCTATCTTCCATAACATGAAGAAGACATATAGATGTCTAGATGTAGGGAGCCAATCTCTCCAACTACATTCATACCATATATAATCTATTGAAAGAAATAAAAATTTTGTCAATGACTAAATTTATTTACAACCAGTGATTTCCTCTTCTAGTTTTTGCTTTAATGGAAATCTATTTGAGAACAAACTCTTCTAGTCTGGGTCATAACCTAGATAGCGCAGACACCTACTACAATCCATATTAATACCACATAGATAATGCATTTTTAACATAATTCATACCACCCAGATATCTAAGAAACCTTTCAGTTATATCAATTAGCAATTAACACGCGTCCTAAGTAGTTCAGATGATTTTTCACTCCAACTTTAAACAACTTGATGCAAACACATTTAAACAAGTTGACCCAACTGCTTGACTACCCCAAAGGGGAACAAGTAGGTTATTACAACTCTTCATCAAACAGAAAGACTCGCATAGATACAAGGAAGAGACGAGAAGTACATAAATTGGTCTCTTCTAATCTTGGTCAAGTTGATTGGAAGAGACGAGAAGGCCAAATAAGCATTACAAAAGTTATTTGGCTGATGAGATAAGCCAAACAACCACAATGATAGCCAAAAACAAAAAAAAGCAACGAAGTTAGGTTTACAAAAAACATACCTAATTCGTGCAACTGGTAGAGAAATGTTGGAGAAAAAACTAGATTGTGAAGATAGAGAGAGACAAGAGCGATGAGGACAAGAGCAAGGAATACGAGAGCATGAAACGTGAAGATGAGAGGAAGAGAGACAAGGATATTTTGGTTTTCAACATGGTAATCTTTATTTTGACTTACCAGAATAGGTAAAGACAAAGTTACGTCGTCTTTAGCTGTTCCCCAAGAGAAAACACAGGAATAGGTAATTTTGAAGAATAAGTTAGGAATAGAATAATCAAACATGCCCGTAGAAGTGGATAGATGAGATTTGTTAACTCAGAATTAGAATTGGATCAGTAGCACTGCATCTCTTCTCGATAGGTTATCAAATAAATCTGAAATCACACTGCGAGCGCCGTTTCAATCTCAAGTTAGGGAATAGGTAGGATCCAGCTATCTTCTTAGCGGAAATCAAAGTTTCATTTTTATTGAAAAGTAGAAACCAGAAGCTGCAGAGATTAAATAAGACCACAAGTCGCGCTACAAATTTTTAAACAATGGCTTTCAATTGCGCTACCATCTCTGCAACATATTTATTCTCCATCTCTCCATTCAACAGAAATTCCTTCCACTTCTTGTGATTTTCCCTAATGTTCTTGCCAGGCTCCTTTTCAACATCTACCATCACACTTTTAATAGCCTCAGAAATGTCATCCTTCCCAAAGTACCCATCTGCCTCTCTTCGGTTGATTTCAAACCCAGCTTTCATGTCTCCGGCTACAAGCTTTGAGTTAAGGAACTGATCTCCTTTTTGTGGCAGCAGAGCCAATTGACAATCATTAACCAAGGCTTCAATCACTGAGCTGAACCCTGAGTGACACAGATAGCACCCAACACTATCATGCGCTAGGATAAGCGCTTGCTGTACCCACCCTGTGTGCACAATCCCTCTGCCCTCAACCCTCTCCATGAAAGCTTCCGGTAAAGTTCTGGTTAGCTCGCTTTGGCTATCAAGCTCAGCAGGAAAGTTCAATACTAGAAAAAATGGTAAGCCAGTGAGTTCCAACCCTATAGCAAGCTCTTTAATTTGATCCTCATCCAAGAAAGTCTCGCTGCCAAAATTGCAAAACACGACAGACTTGGCAGGAAATTGCCCCAGCCAATTAGCCCACTTATCTTCCAGAACGCCTTTTGGTGGGTCAGGGACCAAAGGACCGGCCAGAAGGAAGGGCTTTTGAAACTGGGTAGCACAGTAATTTATGTAAGGTCCTTCCATTTCCCTACATGCTTTGACGACAACAGCTGTACAATTGGTGAGGCCTTCACGAGCTCTAACGTACACAGGAGGGCCACCGTCGAAGCTTTTGAATAGGTACATAAGATTTTCAGCCTGGAACCTTTTAATGGAAGTAACTGAAGAGTTTGAAGGAAATCCTTTCGGTGGTTTCATCATATCTTCAACATCAGGAATCTTGCCTCCAATAGTTCGTACAGGCGCGATGCAAAACGCATGGGAAATAACAGAGTAAACTGAAAAGTGTAGAGCCTTGATACCCAGTTCGCAGGCCAGTTTTGGAATCCAAGGTTGAGCAAAGTCAAAGAATACGAAATGGGGCTTGAGTTGGGAGAGAATAGACTTGACTTGAGGCTGCATGAGATCGAGGGCTTTCTTGAGGACTTCAGCCATGTCAGGTGTCATCTCGGCGGTGCTGTCAAAGCCTGGACGAAGGCCCTCAACCTGTGGTATTGGAAGAGGTATGATCTCAGCTTTTGGTGTGAGACGAAGAGCGGATTTGATACGTTCAACATTGCCTGGGGCTGAGAAAAAGGAGATTCCAACTCCTTGGAGAGAAAGCTTGTTGGCCAGTTGCACGAAAGGGCTTATATGACCAAACGCAAACCATGGAAACATCACTACGTGAAGCTTAAGTTCTGATTGCTGAGCCATTTTGTCGTTGATAAAACTCTTCGTATGTTTCTCAGCTTGGTTCTGTTTTGGGCGATTAACGTGGTTATATAAACACTCAAAAGGCAACTAGAGAAGGCGGGAGTGGCGTTGGAAGCACAGTAGCGATGCATTTTTGTGGGGGGTTGGTAGGAAAACTAGAGGTCATTGGTTCCTCCCCATTGTGGGACCATGATTCCGCTCCCTACAGAAGTAGTTGCGGAAGTAATTATCTTCGGTCAATCCAGTCGTGAAAAAGTGAACTGTTTGGTAGCTGTGCAGTCGACGCAGCTTTTACTTTTTAAAGTGTCATAAAATTTTGCTATAATATTTTCTTTGCCTCCCATGGTTCAAATAAAAAACAAGAAATGATCCTTTTAGAGAGAAAAGATAGAGTGACGTATTAAAAAGTAGGTAGGAACGTTTTTTTTTTTGCAGTAGGTAGGAACGTTTTATGATAGCGAATAAATTCCCGAAGAGAAGAGATAACCCCCAACCCAACCCGAAACTTCAATCCTTGGAGGTGCATACGCCACTGCCTCAGTGATAGGGTGTCCCACCAGTTGGTGACATGCGCCATTTCTTCAGAAGGTAACAATATAGATCAAGGAGACCCCTACTTCAAGTGGATTTCTATTAATAAAAAGAGAATGAGATATTTTAATGGTTAAAAGGTCATACAATTTTTAAGTGGTTTTAAATTTTTTTAATAAAAAATTGTTAAAATAAACATCCCTAATCAAATATTATTATCATCAAAAATCAATTTAGCTCTTAAATCTAACATAAATCAATTAAATTTTATTTTAAATTATTTTAATTTTAATTATAATAAATTATCAATTTAAATTATATTTAATTAGTTTGATTGATTTTAAAAGTTGTAATGAATCATTATTTAAATACTTTTCAATTAATTTATATGTGCATAACACATGTATTCTTTCATTATTTATTAACCAAAATTTACAAAATTTAAAAAATTATAAATTATAAAGTTTTTTAATTTAAAGATTAAGAGTTTTTTAAATTTAAAATTATTTTTGCCATCTTAAATCAACAAAAAGACAAATATTTATCGTATTATTCTGAACACAAGGTGCAAGGTTCTTCCTTTAATGATTTTAGTTACTTAATTATTAAGGGCTCTACTATTACTTTTAATTTTAGTTTTTAAATTTCATAAAAGATTATTAGTTGAGTTTCTAATTTATAATTTTAGTTTATTCATACTTTCTGTTGGCCCCTGAATTTTTTTTTATTTGATTAAGCATGATTAGATGATTTTTGGGATCTTGCAAGATTTATGTGTGTTGGATTAATTAGCATGTTAGCATTAATGAGAGTATGTGACTTGGGTGAAGTGAATTAAAGATAAAGTGTTAAGTTGCCTAAGGGGTAGTATGGGAAGATCACTTAAGCA
>JANVCQ010000006.1:33622464-33638374 GCA_025531925.1 Erythroxylum plowmanianum | reverse complement strand
GAGGTCAGTTTGTGGTCAGTTTTGGGTCTTCCATGCTTTTATGGGTCCGAATGTTGGGCCTCGGAGACGGGGTCCAACAATATTAATGTTGTGTTCCTCTAAAATTATGTTGAAACTTCTCCATCTTAGCTCTAACTTTACCCAAATTCATTCTTTCTTTATTGAAAGTCTAGAATAAGGCTTTGAAAAGAAAATATAAACCACGTTAAGTATTAAATCCTATAAAATTATCTAAATACAGGCAAAATACTCTAAAAAATATAGTTTAATTAATAGTTACCAAATCCTCCCACACTTAAGTATTTTCTTTTCCTCATGTAAATCAATCTCATCACTCATAACTTAAATATGTGATAACTTCAGGAAATAATTTATCAAATTTGTCACATCAATTAAGACTTTCAATTATTGTTTAATTGAAAAATTCATCAATTTGCTAGGCATTTAGCTATTTGTGTCAAGTCATAAATTAATTAAATTCAATCCATAATTGTTCAAACTTTAACTCAATCTATAAAATCTGACCTAATGCATAAAATTGAATATACATGAGAAAGATGTTTCAACTTTTAAATATTTTCGTAACCCTTATTTAAAAATACTAACTCTAGAACTTGTTTGAAAAGTTAACTAACCATTTGACGTGAAAGTAACACCTTATCATGAATACTCATGGTTACTTAATTAGGTCACCATTTTAAATGACTTCTAGTACTACTATTTAACTCTAACATTTTCACTTAGTTTATAACCAATAAAGTGAATTTATTTTAACTCACTTTTTTACAAACCATTTTTAATTTTTTTCTTTTTGAGACACTAAAAATGATTAATAAAGAATTCACTTCTAACCAAATTTGCATATCCAAATTATACTCAAATTATCATAGTGTAAATTAAGTACCCATTCTCAAAATTAACGAAGTAAATTGAAAATTATTTTTTAAAAAAGTGAATGGTATATAATAACCATAAAAGGCAATCAAATTATAAGTTATTGGAGACTAGAATATTAAAAAATGATTGTGTCTATATGATCACTACATTAAGAGCTATTTACTAGTTCACAACAATAGGTAGGTTATGAAATTCTCTAATTAAAGCCGGTGTTAAAGATGAATATATGCTTGTCTCTGTAAGCAAAGATGTGAGTTATAATTTTGTTGCATACTAAATATAGGAATGTTTTTATGTTGTTGCTTTGGCTTATGTATATTCTCTTATTCCTCTCATCCCTTGAGCTAGAGACTAAGTAAGCAAGGGCAATTCTATATATCCACATATCCCTTTTATATGAAATTTTCAACCTTATACTCCATTCAATTATTTCAAGCTAACTCAATGGGCTAGTGACAATTTACAATTAAGAGTATTTCATGTCATGCATCATTGCTATATTGACATATGAAAAACATGTGTTCGGTGTCTTCTAGAGAATCTCTACAAAGCACAGACCAATTTTGCATACATGAAAAGCTTGTTATCCTATCCAAAGTAAGAACCCTATTCCTTATGGCTAGCCACAACACATGGGAGGCTCTCGACAAGTTATGTGTGAAAGGACCCAACCCAGATTTCCCTTTCTAGAACCCAAGTGGAACCTCCCAGCGACCCCACGTTAGCCCTTCAATCAATATCTAACTCAACTGAAGGGTTCCTACAAAGTCAAACCATTCAACTATTAAAAACTTTTTATACTTTAAAAGTTAAAAGTGCAAAACTTTTTATACTTTAAAAGTTAAAAGTGCGGAAAATAATGGGAAACCCTTTTTTTCAATCATTTTAGTAAAAATTTTGGCAGCACAACAGCTGTATTTTGACTTCCTAAAATTTCAAAAACCTACATAACACATTTTAAAACACTTTTAATATTTCATATAGCATCTCAACTTCTAGAATGAGACCTTAGGTCCACATCCCAAGTAATCACAAGCATATAATTCTAACATTTTTAAAACATCTTTGAGGATCAAAGCCTTCGTAGGTTATTAAGTAAAAGATATTTACAATTCCACTAATATTCACAAGATCACACTTTTGAATTGTTTCCAAAATAATTAAAAACATATCATATACATAGCAAAAATAACATAAACACAACAATACCTAGCGATACAACTATTCTTGAGGTAGAGTCCTAATTACTACAGCACCTGTACACATACCTGAGGTGATTTGTTTAAAAACATAAAAATAAGAGTGAGCTAAACGAGCTTAATAAGTGTAATCAATTTACAAGAAAATTAAACTTTTCATAACAATATAACTGCAATATTCCATAGAATCATAAAGCTCATGGTAAAGTATTTTCCATAACAATTTATTCGTGCATCATCAAATTTGATAATAACATAAGATTTCATAAAACACAATTTTAATTTTTTTGAAATACTATTTTGAAATGCTTTTAGAAATTAAACTCATAATGTAAAAGTTTCCATTTTCTTTTTCCTTTTTTCTTAAACAATAAATAGTGGTAGCAATAAGTTTTCTGAAAACTTTTATATTGAAAATATGCCAACCACTAGAATTGGTACTATATGGTACCTCTCAAATCACTTTTAAAAATAAATAATGACGGCATTATTATTACTTGACTTTTCTTACTTAACATAGCCCATAACTAGTTTCTTTACCATACATTAACTAGGCCTAAAGTCACAAAATTAGTTCTGCATCACTTACTCGCGATTGGTTAATCACTATTTATGGAGCTAGTTTTGCATCACTTACCTATAATAGGTTAACCACTATAAATTGGTAGTTACGGAGCTGGTTTTGCATCGCTTGCCTGTAATAAGTCACAGAGCTAATCCTACATCACTTACTTATGACTGGTTAACCACTATTTACAAAGCTAGTTCTATATTGCTAACCTGTAATAGGTTAACCGCCATAAATATATCGATATAATATCATGGATAAAGCCTAGAGTTGTACAATAGGCAAATGTAACTCTTACATTTATAACTCAATCTTATTTTCTAAATCAAATATGGGAGGATTCATAATTGAATTATTTCAATGTAACTCTTAATCATATAAAATTTAACTTTCAAATTAAAACTCATATATTGCCAAAGCATACATATATGCTAGCAATATTCACTTATAAAATATCATTTGCATAAAACTTAGCATAATATTCATTTCATGATCAAATGAAAACCATTTGCATAAAATCAATTTAAAGTACACTCACATGTCATCAATTCTTTTGCAAAGAATTTAGTCATATAAAACAATTAAAATACACTCACAACTTGCTAGTTTCATTTTCACCACTTCGAAATCCTTCAATTGGCTTCGTTTTTCTATCAAAAAACCTAATACAAATACATTTAACTTCTTAACACATTTTCCAATTAATTACACCATAAACAATGTCAACTTCATTACTTTCCATATGCATTCCATATACTAATTTTTCTCCAAATAATAACTTAATACTTCATTTTTCCAATACCACAAATACACTTAATGACCATACTTAATCACATTCATATGGTCATTAAATCATAGCCATGCTTTTGTACAAAAATGCCTTTAAGGATAAATTTAAGATATTTAATATTAAACTTTTCCAATTTAATTCCATTTGATTTCTAACATTCAATCTAAATTCACTTCCATGAAATTTTAATACACACTTTTAAGCCATAAAATTTCATTAACAAATTTTTATAGAATCAAGCAACCTTGGCTGAATTTCAACCAAAACTAATTCCAAACCAATTCTTTTTCATTTCTTTACTTCATTAGCATCAAAATCATGCTATAAACATCATAAAATATCAAAATAGGGGTTTGGATCATATCACATTAACAACACTAGCCATGGCCAAAAACTTATCCAATCATTTCCATGGTTTTTCTTTCATTTTTTTATCATTAAACTAACTTCCCAATGCCACTCATTAATCTTAAATCATCAAATGACAAAACAAAGCACTTTAGGCAATATATCGCACCTTTGACCAAGTTTGACCAAGGCTTCACACATTAGATTTTCTTCTCCCAATTTCTTCAAATGCAATAAAATCTTGATATTACATCAAAAGGGTGTAAATAAAACCATCAAAATCAAATCTAAACTAATTTTGACCAAAACTAGTAAGCGTACCTACCCATTTTCTCCTTCCTTTTCACTTGTATGGCTATGGAACCTCATTGGATGCTTCAATAGAGGTAGATACTATGAAAAATGCTTTAGATCACTCCTTCATGGCCATAGTCAAACCTCTCTTCTCCTTTCTCTTTTCTTTTTTTCCTCTCTCGTCCTTCCTTTCTCTCATCCATAATCGTAACTCACCTTTCTCTCTCTTCTTTTGTTCTCCTTTTTCCACTCTCACCTGCAGTCTCCATTCACTCTCATGGCTATATTAAAAGAATGAAACAAAATGTTGTTTTTATACTCATTTAATGGATTACAAATGTCACCTTCTTATTTGTCATCACTAATGACTCATCATACACATGTCACTTTCTCATTGGTCATCTCTAACAACTCACCAATCCACTAATGTCATGTAAAAAGACCAAATTGTCCTTTAATGCCTTTAATTCACCTACTGATTGAATTAAATTTCAAAAATATTCCATAACCATCTTGTCATCAAATTGACCGTGAAATACTCTAATTAGGGTCAATACATTGATTGGGTGCTTTTAAAAATTTCCAATGGGTTTAAAATCACCAATACCTATTATTTTCCAAAAAGAGCATTTTAGTCCAATAATTTCAAATTACCTGAATTCTATTCAAACAACCTCCATTTTGACCTGTTTCATTTCCTTTGGACTCCAATCCTAAATTCGGAGCTTTTTTAAAATTATTCGATAACTTTTTTCAATTTTTGAAAGAATTTTCTGATTGAATTTTGAAATCACTGAATGTCACCAAAATTATTCAGATTTCATTCAAAAGTGTCACCTAAATATCCAAAGCACATTTTAAAGCTTTTAAAGCTCGTTCGGCCTCATTCCGTAGCTTTTTGAAGTTAAATTTTTTGAGAAATTTTTGGTCAAGTCCAAAACTGTCTTTGGTCTGTCCGTGATCTCTGTTATAACCTCAATGATACATTTGAATACTTAGATTACTCTAGTATACCATAAATAGAGCATACTATATAAAATGCATGTACAACACATTACACAATACAATAATCAAACTAGGATATTACAATGTGCCATATAAGCTTATGCCATAGAACCTTGTCATTGGAACAATTGAGTAATTTCGAACACAATTTGTTGGTGAATTCACCAGATGGTGAGTGTTTCCATTCGATTATGTAACGTCGGACTTTATGAGCCCTTTTGTGTTGTCTTGTATTTGGAAATACTACTGTATATTGATATATACATGGGTGCATATGAGTTCAAAGATGTACTTGAATCCTTTTGGTATGTATGCCAGTGATATATAATATTATATGCCCTTACATGAACTTAGAGCTCATCAGTCTGTGAAATCTTGGAGATTTCTTGCATGTAAGCTTCTAAGTGTGTAAAGCCGTGTCCATTGGATGGATATGGCCATAGTGGTTGAATTAAATGTTTTATAATGCCTTAGAGGTGATTAGACATGATTTATAGACTTATTAGACACTTAAAAAGCTTAATTTGAAAAGTTGATATACATAAGTGCTTATTTGCATGATTGTTAAAAGTTAAAGGACTTAATTGTAATTTTTCAATTCTTGGAGGATAAATTTGTAATTTTATAAAGTTAAGGGGCTTAATTATAATTTTTAAAAATTTGAGGACCAAAATGAAAATAAAAGTTTTGATCATTCTTAAATTTTGGGTTTAATTGCAAATTAGGAAAAGTTTGAAAGGTAAAATGGTAATTTCATATAACCTAAAGGCAAAAAGATAAATTCACCATGTTTGGTCAAAGAAGAATCAAATTCTAGACCCTTCGTCTTGTGTGTGGCCGTGCAACCTATTATTTGGCCTTAAAACACTTTGTTTTAAATTAAAAAAACGGAGAAGAAAAGAGAAAAGAGGAGAAGAGGAAGTTTTGACCATCACTTAATCTACACCAATTTTTTTATTCTTCAACCCAAACCAAGGTGTTCTAAGTTAATATGGGGTTAAGGAACTAAAATCTATCATTATATTTGTGAAATTCTCAAAGGATTTGAAGATATTACTAAAGAAAAGTATAGGGAAATTTTGTCTCATCTCTCTCTACAGTATGATTTTGAGTTGGTGTTAAGATATGTTGTTCTCCATGCTTGAATATACATGAAACATGGTTTAGATGAATGAAATGAGTCATGGAGAATCTTCCTTGAACCAAAACCGAAATGCCCTCTCTTTGGTGAAAGTTTGTGAATTTTTAGATAACTTTTGGAATTGACGATTTAAATGAATTCTATGGTGTTAATTATACATGTATAATGTGAATTGATGATGAACAATGAAGAAGATGTATATTGGACAACGTTGGGTCGAAATGATGGGAGAAGAAGTGGATTAATGTAATGAGTTGTGTAATTGATAAATGTAGCTTAAATGAAGGGAATTGGTTTGTATAGAGTGGTGGAATGTGTCATTGATTGAAAATGTTACTATATGACATGATAGGAGCATGAAATATTATGATAAAGTCTTAAAAAATGTGACTTGAAAGTCATGCACATTAGGTGTTTGATAAAATGCCTAAGTGAACTTAGCTTAGGATTTAAGGCATTGTAATGATATGCATTGGAAAACACTTTCATGTTTACTTAGAGTGAACTTGAATTACTGCTCAGATTGATGAGTAATAGCCTAATGTGCGAGTATAAAGATGTGCTTAATTATATTTTGAAATGAGTAAATATTGGATTAAAGGCATTAAATGCCTTAGAAAATGCAAAAGTAAAGCTAATGTGAATAGTAAGGAAGTAACCATGTGAGAAGTTTAATGGTCGAATTCTATAACTTAAGGGGAGTGGTATTATGTTTTATACACTTATGTGATAGTGTATAAATATGAAATTTATGTTTAAGTAGTAATTCATCATATATCTTTTTATATATAAAGGCTCAGGAGTTGTGAATCAAGGAACTCGTATCGAGGATTTTTGAAGGCAAGGGAGTGCACACCTTCTTTTAAGGTGAGTTAGGGAAACCATATTTCTTAAATAGGATTAGAACATCCTAAGACAGGCATGATTACTTGTATGTAAATTTTGAACCTAGGCAACGTATGGTAGAATTGAATTTCAAATGGATGCTAATATGCTTAGGTATTTAATAAATGACATTGTTTTGAATAACTCTTTGCACTTGGAGTACAACTTATGTTTTCATTACGTATTTTGAGAAATGATATTGCTTTTAACAAACCTACAATTAAAATGCAATGGATGACATCTTATTTCCTGAAACTACATTTTTTAACAACTTTCCATTTGGAGTACAAAAGATGACTTTTATTGAATGAAATAATGTTTTAAAATTTACATTTGCAAAATCAAGTCATATATGTTGCGTGCATTTGTTCTCTTTTGGCTTAGAGCCATAGCAAGGTTTCATTTTTATCAGTTGGACAGATAAATAAAGGCATTATGCCTTATTTGATTTTTGTACTTAATTGTTGTATATGATTTTTTATGATTAGTGAGGAAACGATTGGTCAATTGTGTGTTAGGCATAACTAATTAAGTGACTCCAGTACCCTTGATGCTAGTATATAAAAGTCAAGTTTCTGTATTGATACTTTTGACGGGACTTGCGGGTGATTCCATTCTTAGGGTCTGGACATCGATGAGGTCATCACCTAGGGTCATGACACTCCTATTGACTATAGTCTGGACTCACCATCGAGAATCAGTGGGTGTACACATTAGTTTGGTCAACTAGTGATGACACACATAATTATTTTGGCTTATCCTGGTATTTGTCTTCTGACAAGATTTGATTTATACATATGATGTTTTTATGCTTTTGTGTACTAGAACTAGAACCTATGTTCACCGAATAAATGAATTAATAGGCTAGGTCTATATAGTTCCTAACCAGTATACGTTGAGTCATAAGCTAGGCCTATGTATTTCTATGTGTTGTATGTTTACTTTATAAGTTATATATACCGTTTTGGTGTCTGTCGAGTTATATTCGTGATATATGTTTTTTCTGCTCACTGAGTACATAGTGCACTCACCCCCTCCACTTTCCAACCATGAAGGTTAATTTAGTCAGCTTGAAGCTCTGTAAGGATTGTGCAGTCTTTTGATGTTCTTTTGATGCTTTCGAGACATTACCACACTGGGTAGTCTCTATTTTGTACTTTTATTGCAAAGCGGCTTATGAACTGTTTTCTTTAGGTTGGTTATGTCAATATGCTTTATGATTTTATAAATTTAACTATTGACTATTTTGTCATTGAAAAAGACCTTATGTATGAACTTTGATACTATTGTTGAGTTTGCTTTAAGTGGACTTTAAAGTCCTGAAGTTTTAGTAAAATTTTTGGTATGAATATAGAAATGTGTTTAAAATTGTTTGTAGGTTTTGGGATTTTTAAAATACAGTCGTTGTGATGTCCAAATTTTTCAAAAAAAAGAAAGATATTCAATTAGCCTTCCATAGTCAGATTAAGGATACTGTGAGTGTCTTTAGGCCAGGTACGCGGCAGTTGTCATGAGCTCGATGTAGTACTGGGTCGTGACAGATTGTGTCATGTTTAGTACTATCCAACCTATAATTTAATAGCAAGGAATAAAGAGCTATTGAAGGAAAAGAGTTGAAGGTGTTTCTAACTGAGAGTGCTTAAGCTACTACAAAATTTAACTTAAGAACTACTCTCAGTGAGTTAGCTTCATCGCATTACCCTAAAAGCGCTAACGGGGTCTAATAATCATACTAAAAGGAAGTATGCATGACACTAACAATAATACTTGTGCATGAGTTCCTTGTCTTACTTCTCATTATGAGTAGGAATTTCGTTAAAGATGAAGCATTACGAGGGAGCTTAGCTTTCTAGAAGTTTTGATCTTTGATGTAATATATATAAACTCACCCTACCTGTAAGGCATGTTGATCTTGTAATAACCTCCATATTCTCTTATTTAATAAGACTGAATTGGAAACTTTAACTGAATGTATGCCTAGGCTTCCATGTTTCTTTGATTTGCATAATTCAACACCACTTTATTTTAACACTAGTTCATAAAATTGGGATACCTAGGTTTTTGATGAAAGTTGAGCCAATCTAACTCAGTGATTAAAGAAAGCCATGTAGCTTGACTACTAGCACTAACAAATACAAACAAACTACACTTATCTTTATTTATGCTTAGACCCAACTTCTTATGGAGCAACCCCAGTGCACTAATGAGTGAACTGAAAATATTGATTTGTAATATTCTTTGGAGAATATGAAAAACATCATTAGCAAAGTTCAAGCTAATTGTCCCCAACCTCCTACATTTGGGATGGAATTCCTTTCAGTAACTTTTCTTAAAAGTTACTAAATACTTTTGTCACCAAATAGAATAGGTAAAGGGATATAGGGTCCTCTTGCCTGATGCCCTAAGGGCCTTGGATTGAGCTAAAAGGTTCACCATTTACTGATATTTGTATGAGATTGTGGACAAACATTAGTCAATCTAATTAATAAAATTACTAGGGAAACTAAAGGCTCTTAATATGTTGAGTATGAAACTCCATTCCACAGTATCATATGCCTTTTAAAAATTGAATTTCTAAGGCACAATTTTTGTAGCCTCTTTTCTCATTATAATGCTTGAAAAACTTATAGTGAAATGTTATCTATTATATGCCTCTTGGGGATATATGCACCTTTAGAAGGATATGTATGAACTTGTAGGATATGTTTCATCTTTTTAGCAATCACCTTATACACAGAGTTATAACATGAGATAGGCTAGTAATCCAACAAGAATTTCTACTTGTTTCCTTTAGGGACCAAGGTAATGAAGGTATTATTTAATTCTTTAAGCATCCTTTTCCTTGAGAAGAATTCATGAATGGCATCAACCACTACTCCACTTTTAAGGGGTAGGTCTTAATAAAAAAAGTAAATGTTAAACCCTTCAAGGCTAGGTGCTTTGAAAGGAGATAAGGAGTTGAGTGTTTTTTTAGTCTCTTTTATATTAACCAACCTAGAGAGAGCTTCAACTTTATATATTAACAACTTAAACTTAATGATTTATTCAATAATCATAATAGAAGAAGTACTAGGTGAAAGAAACCTTAGTGAATCTGAGAATTATCTTTTAGCTTCCTTAATGAATTGAATTTGAGTGGTCAAAGAGGTGTTATTGCTCTCAAAAGCAATAATCCTTTTACTAACCTTCTAGAAATAACTAACATGTGAAAGAAAGTAGTGTTTTTATATATCTCTTTCATTAGAGACTAATCAATGATCACTGCTTACGTGTAATTACGTAAGGTCATCTTTTCTACTTCCTAAAGAATATAGCAATTTAGATTTAGTTAAAGCTTGAATTGAGCATTATTAAGAGTTGCTTTAGCTATATAAAGAAGATGATGCAGATTGTTCATGCTCATTCTATGAAAAGATTACAACTGTTCCTTTATGCTTCTTAGATTTTTAGAATATTGAAACTACTTAGAACTAGAAATATGTAAGCTGAGGCCCTTACTAACAACTTTATTAAAAACCTATCAGTTTAGTTAAGAAATTTTTGAATAAAAAAGGAACTCTGAGGGCAAAGCTTACTGATTCAAAATGAACAATTATTGGAGAATGGCCTAATAAGTTTAGGTTAAAGAACAAAGCTTTAGTGTGAGGAAAGCATTATAACCATTCTAAATTCCATAATCCCCTATCTAGCTTTTTCCTCAACAAGGTATCTTCCTTGCTTGTTGCTCCAAGTGTAGAAATTTCTCCCACTAGGCAAGTCAGAGACTTGAATGGCAAGCATACATTTTCTCAAGTCTTCATATAGATGCTTGCTAGAGTTGTAGCCTTCTACTTCCTTTGGATGTATTATGGAGTTAAAGTCTCCAACTAGAAGCAATGGGCTATTAATGCTTTATCATACTTCCTTAAGCTTTGCCCATAGTGAGGATCTTTGATAAGTCTTATCGTAAGCATATATGGTTAAAATATGCATTAACTTATTAAGGTTCTTATTTATAACCAATAGATGAATTTTCTAGTCAATAATTATAGAGCTGAGAACTTTTGACTTGTATTTATTGTAAATAGCTAAGATTTTGCCATCGAGATGGAAGTCATGATTTGTAATAAGTCCCCAATGGCTAGGCAAAATAGAATGGATATTACAACAACTGCTCCTCATTCTGTACTCTAAAATGTTCATTGAGCTGGGTTTATTTTTATGATAAAGTCTCTAATTACTTGCTTTTTAGAAAGGCCTTCAATCCCTTTATGTATATGCAATCATGGTCATATTTCTGTGATAGAAAAAGAATGACTCTTCTTCCTATCAGATTTTATTTAGCATACAGTCTTGAATTCTTCAATAGCAACTAAGTATGATGGGTTAATAGTATTGGAGCTTTCTCCATTTACTACTTGAGTATTGGTTAATGGATTATCTTGTACTCTATGATTACCAATGCATACATTTGATCTACTAATTTCTCTAACACTATATGGATTTGCTTTTGTTTTTTAACCCCTTGATTGATCTTGTGTTTTCTCTTTACCTATGAGCTCTTAAAAGCTACCAGTTTTGAAGGTCCTCCTAGTTTGTTGCCATATCCTGTTAGGAATGAGAGTTTGTGGCCTCCATTTGTATGTTATCTTTTCCTTATCTTTAATTAATGTATAATTGTAATCGAGTTTATAATTGGGTTATCCTCTGGCAATTCATTCATAGCGTCAATTGCTACATAGACTTAGGTAAATTTTATTCTCTTTGTTTTGTCTATTTCATAATCAAGATAAAGGGGCTTTTTGATAAAGCTAGCCTCATCCATTATTTATGTGGGATGTCATGTATGCATATCCATTATAGTATGTTAGTAAGATTGATTTCTTTGTATTTAACTCTAGGTCTCCAAACTTGGATTAAAAAATGGTTTGTTTTAAATATACCATGGTCCCATCTCTAACGTATTATTAGCATAATTGGGGGAGTTAAACTTGAAGAAAAATACATCATCTTTGTTGACCATGATGTCTAGAAGATTATACTGTCTCCAATTTATTCCAACCCAAGCTTTCATAACTGGGAAGGAACTTTCTCATCTAGAAAGAATCCTATGATATTATCATTCCACCTGTCCGATCCTAGCTTCAATATGGTCATTGGTGGAGTGACAATTTGGTTATTGATTACTCTACTATGGGATAGTAGCTAAGTTTAGCTTTTAGATTTGAGTTGTCAGTAACTTGCACCCATGCACACTTCAGAGGATCTTGAGGACTAGCCAAAGGCTAATGCTGGCCGAAGGAAGTGTTGTTAAAGATGTTAGGATGTATTTTCATATGTGGAGTTTAGGTGGGTGGATGGTTCATCAAAGGCAAGAAAGTTTCTTAGTTTTCTAACACAGTTGAAAAGGAAAGGCTAACAAGTAAAAAGAGGACTAATGAGTAAAAGATTGTTTAAGGGTATCTAAGAGCCAATGCTAAGAAGAAGAAAATAGGTTAATAAAGGAAACAATAATAATATTAGCGAGGAACAAAAGGTGTAAAAGAATCAAGGTGTTTAGAAAGTAGTAAAGGTCTCCAAAGGTAGTTTATGAGTTACTTTGGCAGGTGAGGAACAACATGAACTCAACAAAGCAAAGTCAATACAGGAGTGGGAAGGAATTTAGAATAAAAACAGAGAGGGAAGATGAAAGGTAAGAATAGGATTGTAGATTAGTGGTAGGGATCTAAACAGAGAGGGATAGCTATACAACGAAGGGAGCTATATGGTGAATGTTTGTAGTGATTAAATTGAAATTAAGTTAATCATCAATACTCATGACTATTTTTTAGAGATATCAAATCATAATAATAACCAAACTTGTAATGAATCATCTTGATGAATCTTCTTTTAAAGTTAAAAATTTTTCTTAAAACGTTCTCTTGTAAGCTAATTATAATAAGATTGATAAGCATAATAGTTAATTTCCTCCCCCACATTTATGTTGTACATGTTTCTTATTTTGCACACATAATTTATAAAATAAGAGGAAACAGGAAACTAGAATAGCTAGCACCCCCTTTAATAGTAAAAGAATGTTAACCTTGTCTAATGCTATCATAATCTATCTTGGGCTAATTAATGTTACATAACTCAGGTTAATATTTCCTATATAACCTGCAAAATTCTATCAATTCACAATCAAAATAAGATAATCAGGACCAAAATCTTTGAATTTAAAAATGTTATAAATTAAAAACATATGCAATAAACATCAAAATTGTGTAAAAATAAATTAAAAATATTACTAAAGTTCCTAACAGCTACTAAATTAAAACAAAAATATCTAAATTATCGAGTTGAATCCTAGTAAGCACTAAATTTAATGTTTATATCTACTCTTGGTAACTAAGTCCTTTACCCTAGTGGTTCTTTAAAATTCCTTCTAGCAGTTAAGCTCTTATTAGCTTCCATAAGTAACTTATCTTATTGCATAGAACTTAGAGAAGAAGAAATGATAATAAGATAAGTACTATTTTCTCCTAAATATGTATAATGCAAGTGAGAAGGTAGCCACCTTAAATCATAACTAGGTATTTTATATGTAAATAGTAGCAATTTAGGTTTTCCTCCTTCTAATTCCTCAAAAATATGAGAAAGTCAGGGTCTATATCTCTCTCCTTCTAACCAAAAAGCATACTTAGCAAGGTTAAGATCCTCCTCTTTTGCATTAACTCCTAAATCTAAACATGTTTCTAAAGGGTAACCATAAATAACTTTAAGTAAGTCATTATGCACAATAGAATCAATAATGTCCATCTTATACTAAGTATCATCAAAGACAAACCCTTTTAAGGTCTTGAAAATGTTGAAGTCCTCCTTTTCATTACTTACGCTCAACGTCAACCTATCCTTTGCAACATAATTTAATGTCCTTCCAATAGTTATAGACAGTATCCATAGGATAACAAGAACCTTAATGTCACATTTCATGTCCATTATCAAAAAAATTGCAAGGAAAAATAGTTTTTCTATTTTAATAAGTCTTCCAAAACCCCCAACTGGGTATCTAACGAACTTATTAGCTAGTTAGAGTGACACAATTACTTGGTTAAGTTTTCCTATTTTAAGCTTCTTAAAAGAGATAAAGGCATAAGGTTAGTATGAATGTTGGAAACATTAAAATGAAATAAAATAACAAACAATTCTAGATCCTTTAACTTTGGTGGTAGTTTGTTTTGCGAAAGTGCACAACACTCCTTGGTTAAAGGTACTACAATATACTCTTCAAACTTATTTTTAATCAAGATGATTTCTTTAAAAAATATTGGATAAGATGAAATATGGGCTAATGTTTTAGTAAAAGGGATGTTACTGTGCAATTTCTCAAAAATATCTAAGAATTTCTTGAATTTGTCTTTATCTTTCATTTTTTTCCAACCTTTAAAGGTATGGAATGAGTGGCACTTAGTACTTGACAATAGGTTGATGCACCAATATTGTTGTTTGACCTTTAAACTTTAATCATCTCATCCTCTTCCTTAGGCTTATCTGAATTTTTTTCACTTTCTTTTCTTTAGTGGCTACAACATCAAATGTTTTATCACGCCTTAGTATGATAGTTAACAATCTCTGTTTTAGGTTTATTTTTATGTTACTAAGAAGCTTGCCTTAACCTTTTTTACCTACCATATGGGCAAATTAGTTTGCTTACATCACCAATTTGTGAATCGATGAAGAATTTGACTACATCATCTTATTAAGTTGACCAATATAAGATTTAAGTTAGTTTAAGTTATCCAATTATGCATTAACGGAAGAGACATATCGCTTAAGCATGTCTTTTATCCTATTGTTTAGTAAAGAAGGTGGTTGTTGAAATTGACGCCTTTGTTAGAACTTAAGAGATCTCATAGGTATACTTACTCTAGTTCTTTGCTCCTTCTAGAAAAAAAAATTGGGTAATGTCTCCAGCCAAGTTTATAATTATTAACAACTAGTTTTCTCCTATAAGCAGCTATGAAGTTTACATCTTTATAGTAATTTGAGGTAGACTCCATATTCATACATACGTAAGAGGACGCACATACAAATCACACTAATTCAAAGCCCCCTTTGTTGGAACCCCTCCCCGGTGAGTCGCGGGCCCGACATCCTACGTGACATCTAGGCGCGCATCCCAGGAGGGAGGGATTCCTCACCACACAAGGAATGTTGGGACCCGATCTCAGGAACCAGATCCCAACCGAAAAACGGAAACGAAAAAACGAAAAACGAAACAAAGTGCAGAATCGGAGCAAACAAAAAACTCGGAACGTCGCGAAACGGAATACACATCGAAGCGAATCGGAAACAAGTGTCCGACATCCGGTAACGAAGATTGGTCGAGAAACGAAACGAGATGCGTTGGATAACCTAGACTAACCATCCGAAACCGGTATAATTTTTTTTTCCTCTTATTCATTCCTTTTCTCTTTAATGAATCTTATACAAAGCATAATCAATCCATACAATTTCCTTTTGGAAATTTATCCTTATATAAATTTTAATTCACCTAATTCATCTTAATCATTTCTTATACATTCGTATAAATCCTCAAACTCATTTCTTTAAACCCATTTTACCGAGATTTCGACAGCACAACGGCTGTATTTTGACAGCCCAAAAATTTTTGCAAGGAAAAAATACACTTCTAATACATATCCCAATCAACACAAGTCAATATCGGACCTCCCGTCCGGAATCCATCTTCGGCAGAAACACACATCTACCTAACACTTCAATAATCTCAAACATCATTAAAAACATCATACCTCAACACAATC
>JANVCQ010000006.1:33602801-33618364 GCA_025531925.1 Erythroxylum plowmanianum | reverse complement strand
AAGGCAATATCATTTCAAATCACATTGGCTTCTTTTAGTAGACAACCGTTATTTTTTTAGTTAATTGATTGTCATCAATGGTTTCTACATTGAAGGCAATATCATTTCAAATCACATTGGCTTCTTTTAGTAGACAACCGTTATTTTTTTAGTTAATTGATTGTCATCACTTATTTGACTTTTTAAACGGCTATCAAAATATTTGATGAGTAACTTTTTTAATAATTTATTTAACATAAACAGTCACCGGTGAAAACACCCAAATACTCCTATATAAGGTGTTTTCATCAATCAGCCAAAATATTAAGTATTAAAGTCAAATTAACCCTTCTTGCATTTATATGTTACAAACATTTGCAATTTTTTTGTAAAATTTAATTTTTGTTCTATTTTTATTATTGTCATTTTTAATTTTTGCAAAATTAAATATTTAATCGTGACCTTACAAATTTTTTAAAGTCATATTTTTATAAGTCATTTTTAATTTATTAAATAATAAAATTTATATATATTATATAAAAAATATTAATATAATATAGCTCTCTATATCATTAATAATAATAGAAAATTTAACATCATATTATTATTATTATTATTATTATTATTATTTATTCTATGTTTTTTATTAGAGTTATAAACTTAACTTTTGTATAATTAAATATCTAAAATCTAAATTCCTATTAAAAAATATTCAACAAAATATTAAAATATATAATATTCATACCTTTTTTTTTTAAGTTATGTCTTCATAAGTCATTTTATACATAAATAGATAATACTAAACAACTAATTTTACCAAATATCAAATAGCAAATAACTATACATTTCGCTGATCAATTAGCTGATAGAATCAACTATCAAGTAACAACTAATGTAATCAACTGATTGTCAAATAGGGTCATTATTTTGAGAATTTACACGACGTCTTAACACTTAGCATGATAGATTTCTAATTAGTATCAATTATTTATATAAAAATAAATAAGATAATCATGAATACTGGAAAGCTAATATTAAAGAAACGTAAGTTTATTTTAATATAGTTGTAAGTTACTATTGAAATTTCTTTGTCTAATTTAATAAAAGTTGCTTAATTCAATGATAAAATTTTAGCGCCAAGAGGAAAACCAAAAAAAAAGAAAAAAAGGATCAAGCCAGCCATTGCTAGGATGATGATGAAATAGAGAGAGAAGGATTCATGAAACACGGGTTTACATACTCATCTTCCATTTGTGAGTGTCGATGACTGGTGCTTGCTGCTGTGTATTTGGATGTAATCGGTTGATCATTTGGTGACCGCGACGTGCCCATGTTGGTGTTGCTACTATCTTCATGTTGCTTTGCTGTGTTGCAGAATGACCCCGTACTACTATTGTGTATTACAGCTTTTGTATGAGTATGCAGTAGGAGTAGAGGAACCTTTATCTGTAATGAACAGCTCACAGCCTTTCTTCATTCTTTCTTTGTTAAATCACTGCAAGACTCTGATTTCTCTCAAGCAAGTTCACTCCACTGTTTTGAAGACTGGCCTCGACTCTAATCCCTCTATCGCCGGAAAACTGCTCTTGCATTGCTCCGTGTTAGTCCCTGACGGTATTGACTACGCTTGCAGGCTTTTTCGTCATACCCCAGAGCCGGATATCTTTATGTACAATACGATGATTCGAGGCCTCGTTGAATCAGATAGACCCAATAATTCTATTGCTTTGTTCGTTGAGATGAGGAAGAAATCGATTTATCACGTTCCAGATAGCTTCTCTTTTGCGTTTACCCTCAAAGCGGCTGCCAACTTGAGGTCTTTGAGGGGTGGAATTCAGTTGCATTGTCAAGCTTTAACTATTGGGCTGAATACCCATCTCTTTGTCGGGACTGGTTTGGTGAGTATGTATGGGGAATGTGGGTGTATTGATTTTGCGTGGAATGCGTTTGCGGAAATGCGCGAACTGAATGTTGTCTCGTGGAATGCGCTGCTTACGGCGTACATGAGGGCGGGAGATGTGAAGGTTGCGAGGCAAATGTTTCTTTCTATGCCTTGTAGGGACTTGACCTCTTGGAATGTGATGCTAGCAGGGCATGTAAAAGCAGGGGAGTTGGAGCTAGCAAGAGGAGTTTTCCTGGAGATGCCAGATAAGGATGATGTTTCTTGGAGTACCGTGATTGGTGGGTGTGCTCATAGTGGATTGTTTGACGAGGCTTTTGAGTATTTTAGAGAGTTGAGAAGAGAGGGGATGAGGGCAAATGAGGTCAGCTTAACCGGGGTGCTCTTAGCGTGTGCACAAGCAGGGGCGTTTGATTTTGCCAATATACTGCATGGATTCATTGAGAAAGCTGGGTTTGGTTGGATTGTATCTGTGAACAATGTGTTATTGGATACTTATGCTAAGTGTGGGAATGTTAGAATGGCTCAACTGGTCTTTGAACGACTGCCCGATAAAAAGAGCATTATTACTTGGACTTCTATGATGGTGGGGCTCGCAATGCATGGTCACGGAGAAGAGGCGATCAATCTTTTCGGTGAGATGGAAGAGTCTGGAATTAAGCCTGATGAGATCACACTGATTTCACTTCTGTATGCTTGTAGTCATGCTGGGTTGGTTGAACAGGGCTGTGAATTTTTCGATAAAATGAAGCACGTGTACAACATGGAGCCATCTATTGAACATTATGGTTGTATGGTTGATCTATATGGTCGAGCAGGCGAGGTCCAAAAGGCTTATGAATTCATATGTCAAATGCCACTGCAGCCAAATGCTATTATCTGGCGGACGCTTCTTGGGGCTTGCAGCATTCATGGTGATGTCAAGTTAGCGGAGAAAGTGAAGGAAAGAGTTTCGGAGTTAGAGCCCAGTGACTCGGGTGACCATATTCTGTTGTCAAATGTTTATGCTGTTGCCGGAAAATGGAAGGATAAGGCCTCTGTGAGGAGGGCAATGACTTCCCAGGGAATGAAGAAAACTGCCGGATGGAGCTCAATTGAAGTTGATAGAATCATATATACTTTTGTAGCTGGTGCAAAACATGATGAGATTACAGAAGAGGCTTATGAGAAGCTAAAGGAGATAATGTTGAGGCTTAGGGCAGGAGGTTATACTCCAGAGGTTGGGAGTGTTTTGCATGACATAGAGCTGGAAGAAAAGGAAAATTCAGTCACCATGCATAGTGAAAAGCTAGCTGTAGCTTTTGGGATAGCTAGGCTCTGCAAAGGAAAGACCATAAGAATAGTAAAGAATTTGAGGATTTGCAGGGATTGCCATGCGGTGATGAAACTTATTTCTCAGGTCTGTAATTTGGAGATTGTGGTTAGAGATAGAAGCCGCTTTCACACTTATAAGAGTGGCACTTGCTCGTGCAGAGATTACTGGTGAAGAGTGAAACAACTGAAACAGATAAGTATATGCTTCTTGCGTCGAGGACACATGAATCTTAAAAATGTCAAGAGGCCCACTGAGACATGGTACCATTGGGAAAATGGCAGTTGAGGAAAGGCCCAGAAGTCGGGATCACTGGTTCAAATGCTGGGCTGTTTTATAGGAAACAGTTGAACCCCTACTTTAGAATAGAGAAAGCAAGAAAATGACTTCCAAAGGACAGTGGCAATTGAATTCAGTCTAAGTAAAGCCAATTGTTTTGTCTTCTGAATACATACTATATTGTTCATGGGAGAGAGTGATTTGATTTCGAGGGCAACTTTGGAAAGGGTAGTTGCACTGATGCTATATAAGTAATTCAAAATTTTAATTATATATTAGATCAATTTAAAAATAATTTTTTTGTTAACTAAATCTGTTTTTATCTAATATTTGTTAATAAATTTCAATAAAAAATTATTTTATTTTAAATACATTTTGATTATTAAATAAAAATTTTAGTTTAAATTTATATCCGTAAAGCTATTTTAAATTCAATTATATTTATTGATAATTATCAATTAAATTATTTATATTTTTAATTAATTGAATATAATATTAAATTAAATTATTTATAATTAATAATATATATTTGATTTATGATTAATTAGAAACAGGAAATAAAAATCTTATTAAATTTTGAAAACAAATAATATTTTCACTAAACTTGAGAATAAAAATAAGAAATCTTTTTCGAGAATATCTGTACATCAGTCAGTTTAATTATTTTGTCATTTTTTCAAATATTCTTTATTAAAAACCAAGCGGTCAATTTAAAAAAGTATGTTCATTAATTTTCAAATATAACTTGGACAGTGTATGTTTCTGGAATTGATATGAATTATTACTGCAAAAGAGTAAGGACATGAACCAAAACAAGAACATTGGGCCAAAGTCATGACATGTAAATTGTGTAATTCCAAAGATTGTCCGATTTTTCAACACAAACACCAAAAAGCTGAGTGGACTTTATGGCTCTGCTTGCACTGCGTTGACACTTGAAAGTTCGGAACTCTGTTCTACCTCCCCGCACCCATAAACACCAATGGTTTCCTCTGCTTTGTTGTCAGCGCCATCCTTCAACGTTTCTTATAGAAATTACAACCCATTTCACTCTCAAACAGCGGATTTTCTGAGACCCATCTGGGTCAAAGCTTCTTCAACCTCCGTTGAGCACTCTACAGCCTCCGTGGCCGATAAAGTTCGCGTAGAATTTAAGGTGCGCTTCAATGCCCATTTTTTATTATGAGCAAAAGGAATTTGATTTTCTGGTTTTATGTATCTGTTATGTATTTTTATTGCCTCAAAGCTCTTATCTTTTTAGATTTGATGTGGGCTTTCAATAGTTTGTTTGAGACTTGTCACTATAAGCTTGTTCTTAAGAACAGGAAGAACATTTGAGACGAGTTAATTGCTTGATTTTGTCTCGTTCAGTAAAGGTTCGTTTGCGAATTATCTAAGTTGAGATGATAAGGATGTTGGTTCTGATAGTGGAATTGAGAATTTGCACTTGTTTTGTGTGGAAAGAGGCTTGGAATACTCAATTAATCTCGATTACAATGATCAGATAATAAGATTTTCTTGCATGTCAGTGAAATCCAGCTTTGAAATTGGGTTACAGAATCATGGGTTGTTCTTTAGAAATTTTCGCATCCTGGTTTTCCATATTTTCTTGCTTCATATTCCAAGTTAAGATTTCACAAGACCAAACACTGATAATGAATGTCGGCTTTAGATGAAAGTGAAGAGAAATGTAAAACAGAGATCAACTTGATAAGTAGCTGCTTTCTGAATTCTCTATCACTGTGCAAATAGCCATAATTTCTGGAATTCAGGAACTAACCTACAAAGTGAACAATAAGATCAGTTTGTTGTATGATCTATCTAGTGTCATCAAGTATCAAAAAATCAGTAGGAAGTGAATTGACTTTAGTTTTTGATATTGCTCAAATCATTGTATAATTATCAAAGCTAACTTGTGTTTGTTTTGTTTATAAACTTTCTGCTTTCAGTCAAATAACTGGCATTGGAAATTCAAAGACAAATCTGTAGGCATCTATTATGAAGAACATGCTAGAGAAAGTATGGATCCAACCAAAAATATCCTTATGGTACCAACTATTTCTGATGTTAGTACCGTTGAAGAATGGAGATCAGTGGCTAAGGACATTGTCCAAAGAGCAGGATGGCAGGCAACAATTGTTGATTGGCCTGGTTTGGGTTACTCTGACCGGCCAAAGATGGACTACAGTGCTGATATTATGGAGAAATTTTTGGTTGACTTCATAAATTCACCAGATAGTCCATGGAGCCTTGCAGGTGGTTAAAACTAGTATCTATGTGTTGAGCATATTGTACTCATTGATAGTGCTTTATTTATGGTCTTGATAGCCTGGATGCTGCTAATTATAGTTGGAAGAAATATATGTTTGTATGCTTGTTGTATATGCTTTTACATTCAGCGCTTATACTGCTTTCACTTTTCTTCATTCCTGTTTTACTTAGGGCACATCCTATTTAGCTTATGCTTTATCCTCCCCAAATTGCTTCAAATATGAAATGCTTATATAAATGGTGATACACTTTACTTCTGTGATTGCCCCACAAGATCCCTAAAGAAGTAGAAGAAACTGGAACAAGAATAATGTGTTCTTTTGCATGTTTGTGAAAGTTTAAACTCTGCTTTCTTCTCTTTGTCACCATGATGTAAATCTTTGATCTTGTCACAATGGTCCATGTGTTCATTGAATATCCATTTCAACCTTTGTTCTTGAAGGATAATCAGTTAAGCCCAAGAATTTGAAAGCGACAAATAATTAAACCACAAATGTTGGGACAGTGAAGCAACATACAGCACGTGACACTTTTTAGCCATTGAAGTCAATATGCACTAATGATATGAAAATCCTAACACCATCTATCATTATGGCCTGTTAAGTATGGTTTCTGATGAAGAAGAGGAGGTTTCATATCATTTGAATCATGTACTTCACTGTGTTTAACATTTGTTGCTTAATTGTCTGTAATTGCCAAACTTTAGGGTTCAATTGATGTTATGCAGAAAATGAAAATTATAAGTCAAGTTCAGGAGCTTGATAAGTTTGCCATTTATACACCCCAAATGGCTATTCTACTTTTGTTAACCTTCTTTTGGTTTCAACAAGCTTGTCCTTTTGAAGATTCCCTTATGGTGGATCTGTTGATAATGATTGTTCGTAATTTGGTGATGATGCACATTCTCCAAACCTTATGTATAGAAACTTTAACTGACTCTTCAACAGAAGTGGAAGTTCTGTTGGTTCTTGATATCTTTGAGGCCCATTGAGTATTCATTTCATTTTTATAGGAACAGTATTTATGGACTTTATAATAATGTTCTTCTGGTCAAAATTCATCTCTTTCTTACTTCTGTATTTCTGCCTTTCTAGTGGCATGTTCTTCACGGTATATAACAATGTTCATTGAATCTTTAGCACAACATATGTTTCTTTGCTCCTCTTGTGCCCTTTGTTGCAGAGCATTTACTGTTGATATCCTAACCTGTTAACATAAGGTAATGTCTATTTAAAATTATCAGGCAATAATTCTTGCTAAAATTTTGTGTTGTCAATTCAGAAGATAATTTTGTGGTCTTTGGAGGAGGTCATGCTGCCACAATAGCAGTTCGTGCTGCCAAAAAAGGTTTGGTGAAGCCAAGAGCAATTGCTGCTGTTGCACCTACTTGGGCTGGTCCACTTCCTATTGTCTTTGGTCGAGATAGCAGCATGGAAACTAGGTATGGCCAACTTCACTGTCACCTTATTCATATAAATGGAATGCAACAACATATGAGAGTTATTCATGCCTCCGAAATCTCAGTATCATTCACGTGGATGCCAGATAATCTTTGGCATGCAACCAATTGATTTCTAATGTGTAGTTAGATGTCCTTTCAATGTTAAAAGAAATCATGAGTCCCCCTCTGGTGGGATATTTCCTTGTGGTTGTTATGATCTTCAACGAAACTTCGGATTGTGTTTGCTCAGTGGAGCCTTCATGTAGCTTTCAGTGTAATATTAGATGGTCATCTTCTTGTCGGTTGGCTTTGTTCGGTGGATTGGATTGAAATGATCTCTCTTGTCCTTCAACCTACCAGGTATGGGTTACTTAGGGGTACTTTACAGGCGCCAGGTGTAGGTTGGATGATGTATAACATGCTTGTCAGCAACATGAAGGCGATTGAATCCCAGTACAAATCACATGTTTATGCAAGTTCTGCCAATGTGACCCCAGATATTATTGAAAGTAGATATGCACTAACTAAAAGGAAGGGTGCTCGTTATGCGCCTGCTGCTTTCTTGACAGGTCTCCTTGATCCTGTTCAGTCCCGAGATGAATTCATTGAACTCTTTGCAAGTTTGGATGGAAAGATACCAATCCTTGTTGTCTCAACCTCAGGATCTCCTAAGAGGTCCAAGGCAGAGATGGAAGCGCTTAAACAAGCCAAAGGAGTCAACAAATTCGTTGAGGTGCCAGGTGCTCTTCTGCCACAAGAGGAATATCCTCCTTTGGTAGCAGAGGAACTTTACCAGTTTCTCCAAGAAAATTTTTCGACCACTATTTGACATCAACCTGATATGAATATTCATCTTGGAAATTTATGCTTGATGCATTTGCAGACATAATGTTGAACCTTGGATTTCACCTGTTACTTTTGAGTGTGGGCATATCTGGGGTATTGATTATATTGAATTTGAGATCTATGGTCATTTTATGGGAAAAGGTTAGCTCCATATAAAATTGCAAGAACGAAGCATGCCCAATGTTTTAGACAAATGAAAGTAGTTCACATCTTACCATGAGAAGCAGGCATTTAGACTTCTTGATTGTTCTTTACAGAATTTGTGAAGTAATTTGTATGTACCAGAAAATTTTTGGAACATATACTAGAGACGGAAGTTATTAAAACATGCATTAATGACCTTAAGGAGTGGATGAAAGGTCACGCTTGTAAGCAATGTCCTACATCCAAGCAAGCAATACAGGAGAAAGGGATGGATTGTTGAATTTCACCATCACTAAATGATGGTTCACTTGCTCATTTCTTTAAGAATTGCACATGTCAAAGTGTCTAAGGTTGGAATTGTGAGCTTATATCCCTCCACATGGCTGTAGAAAGTTGGCTTGTGCAAGTGTCTATCTATTATTGTCTGTCTTCAAGCTTTAAAGTGAACACTTTAATCTATTTGTTTTTTTTTTTAGTATTAAGTTACAGCCTAACTAGTATATGTTCTCCAATGTATTGAATATAACTCGTATCCAGGTCAAGGATAATTTAATACAATAGTCCTCCGAACCCTCTATTTTGTAAGTTAGAAGTGGCCTAGTTTTGAACTTGGAACAGTAATATGCTAAAGTTTTAATTGATTAGTAAGTAATGACAAAAGTTGGTTTAAGTCAATTAACACTTGACAATGACAGAGAAACAAAAGCCGACTCTGTTAGGTGTTTTAAAGGAGTAATCAAAGCCTTTTTGTTTGATATATTTTCTTTTCAACTTTTGGAGGGTGGTCTGAAGGATGGACATTGTTGTTTTTCTGCTATCCTTCAACCATATGCCAATAGTAGGTAAAGTGGATGAGTGAAGACTGCGGTCATATGTATACAGTGCCTTATTTACGACATTTTATTGGACCACAGTATGTCAGAAGAACAAATATTTGAATGCACTTGGATAGTAGAACCACAACCTCAAGAGCAGGAAAGAGGTCATAGACAGGTAGAATAAGAACCGTGACTGCCTTCTCTTACATCCAAATCAATGCCAAAACCATGACACGCGATACTTCCCATCTAACTTGAAAATGATAAGTGAAGAGCAAGCAATTATAGACAACGATTGCAGGCTTCGCACCATGAAGGAGTGAGGTTATTATCAATATCCTTACAAGTACATGCCACGGTTTCCAAGTTTTGATTTGTGGTCATGGTTGAAATGGAGAATGAAGTACTGTGGAACTTTTTGGCCAACTACCCTTTAGATCTTGCCCTTCAAATTCTAGTAATCACCCTGTGGTTGCATTCATAAATTTACCCTTTTTAACTTGATACTCGATGAGACCTTTTTAGCACTTTTACGTTGATAATCTTGGTTGTTTTGCTGCGCACATCACATTCGACAAAAGAATATGCATTTCTATCATTTTGCCTATTTTTGGTAATTGATAATGATTTGTGGACCATAATTTGGGTTCTATTTTGATTATTACTTCACCTTGTCTGACAATCTTAAGCTAACTCAAATACAAGATTTTAGTGGATGATAACTAAGCAGGACTTGAGTTAAGATATTTTTCTATGGAGTGGACAAATAATTACATTTTAACGTTTTAAAATAACTTATTGGTTAAGCTACTCAAGTTTAATTCAGATAAAGATAATAAAGATACTCAATAAAGGATTTGAGTTAGTAGGTTGAAATCTAGCGAGAAAAATAGAGCCCAGCCAATATGGACTAGACCCGTGTTGGACCTGTGATTGGGAGGCCCAATATGAATACTATAAATATAAGCTTAAGGTCTCCTATAGTTGTTTAATCAAATCGTGAATGTACTATACGATGACTCATTCAGAAGTTCACATATTAAGAAAGCTGTAGAAAGACATTAACTACGTCTCGGTGAGCAACTCTCGTAAAGATGTCATTGGAATAGCGCTTATTTCGGCTTAGGAAAGGTCGTCTAAAGTCAAGAAACTAAAATCAGTTATTTTTTGCATTTCTTCATTTTTTTCCCTTTCACGTTCGATCTGAGATGCGTAACTAAGGCTCGTGTTACGCATTACATGTGATATCAAAGCGGTTACGTGATCAGGTGGACAAAAATGAAGGCTTTTTGGTTTTTTTCATAAAGACTTCGGAGAAAAACAATCTATTTTTGGTTTTTTCTTGCATATAGATGCTTGAATATGTGCTATATGTGGCTAATATCAAAAAATGGGTTGAAAATGACCTGAAACTCGCCAAAAATTTCCATTTTCTAGTGAGGTGCGAGAGATTGTCAGGCTCGTGTACGACACATGCACAATGCACGCACGAAGGTCGTGGATCTAAGTCGTGCAACGAGCAACATGTGTTATAGCGAGATGAAGGACATATGTCACGTGTGTGATACACATGCCAGCTCGTGAATAGTACCTACCCAGAGGTGGTGTGCATGCACCAACCACCTATCCAGACACGTGGTGCATGGGTGAGACGAGTGCCAAGCTTGTGTGATATATGCTCTAGAACAGTGAAGCGTCTATGCGCATAACGCACGTGCGCGAGTCAATGCATTTTTAGTAGGTGCAACACACGCACCTGACGCATGTAGAGGCGCATCAAGTGTGGAGCGTGCATTGCACGTGCCCTCTAGCTCCACCCGTAGTCTGACGTCAGTTAAAAATAATTCAAAATTTTCATAAAAAGTGAGTTTTTTTAATTTTTTGGGATTTATTACATTGGTAATAAATAAAGTTTAACTCCAGAAAAAGAAAATAAAGCATTCTAAAGCCAGTTTTGAGTGAATTTTCATGTTTCAACCTTGAATGAGGGAGATACAAGAGGTTTTTGTGTCTCATATGGTAAGCTTAGTGTTCAGTATTGTATGATAGTCACTTTAATTGAGATTTTGTAGGAACAAAAGTCTCAAATAAAGTTCATTGATAATGATTTCATTCTTAGTATATGATAATGAGAATTTGCATCCATGGTTCATTGTCACATATTGTATGTCTATATAGAATATGAGGATAACATATAGGTGTATCATTTGTGTTTGTAGATCTTTTTTAGTGTTGATAAGAATGCAGTCACCACAGTGGCCTTTTGAGTTAGTATTTGGATTGTTTTGCTTGCATATTTAGGGGATGTCTCTAGTCTTGTGTTTGGCTATTTTGCCCATAGGTGTTGGCCTTATATGAGATTTTGAGATGTGCATAAAGACATTAGATGGAGGAAAGTCATTTCTTAAATGATCTATTCACTTACAAGTGATAGTGTCATGAGAGTTAGTGGTGTGTACTCTGATCGCTTTTATTTGAAGGTCTGATTTACATGTATTATGTATTCAGCCCATTGGTGTTTTATGATATGTGTAATCGAATTCTTGGTACATATACTATTTTATAGTTTTGAGTATTGATGTTATCCTACATTTGTTCTAATCTTTACATTGTCAATTTTACAATTACCTTCTCTGTAAACAATAACAATGTCACCATTGAAACCTTGACTAGTTTCAATTTTAAAAGGATGAAAGAGGATGTAGAGATTGCAATAAAGATTGAGGATATTAATATGGCCATAATTATAGATAGGCCATCTCCACCTACATTTGTCAGCTTAGAAGCTGATAAAGCAGCATATATAGTCTAGGATCGGTTAAACAAAATGTGTTACCTGGCCATTAAGAGATCCATTTTGGACCATCTACTTAGTGGACTTTTGGACTTGAACATAGCAAAGGAATTCTTGGATAATGTCTCCCAGAGATACAAAATCTCATCTAATGTAGAGATAAGTACCTTGATCAAGGAGTTATTTCCATAAAGTACACTAGAGAAGGGGGAGTGCGAGAATACATAATCAGGATGGTCCACCTCTAGAGCAAGCTGAAGGCACTGAATGTTTCGATTCTTGATGCCTTAGTAGTGGACCAATCTCTAAACACACTTCCTCTAGAGTTTGGTATTTTGGTCACTATATATAATTCATAGGATGAGGCTTGGAACATCAATGCTTTGATTGTCCGTTGTGTTGCAGAAATGAAGAAGCTAAAGAATGTTCCTTATACAACCTTGTTTGAATCAACCAAAGGAAAGGGAAAGGTCAAGCCCTAAAGGTTTAAAGATAAATGACCCAAATTCTCTCTGCATATGCATACTGGTTAGTCTAGTATTGTTAAAGGTTCATAAGATGTGAAGAATATGAGGTGCTTCTTCTGCAAGAAGAAAGGACATAAAAAGTCCGATTACTAGAAATATAAATCCTGGAGAGAAAAACAGGAATTGTTAGGTAACTCCTTGACTTATATGATTCATAAATCTAATCTTACTATAGCCACATCCAATTTTTGGTGGTTAGATAGTAGATCATGTAATCATGTTACCTCCACGATATAGGGGTTCATGTCTAGGAGAAAATTAAACAAAAGGGAGGAGAAACTGATGGTTAGCAATGATGAAGAAGTTAGTGTATTGTATTTAAGGGATGTATATTTAATCCTCGATATGGGATTTGTTCTTGTGTTACATGACATATTTTATATACTATCTTTTTTACGGAATCTGATCTTATGTCAATGCTAGAAAAAGAAGGTTATCATTTTGTCATTGATGTTTCTGTTGTACAGTTATCCATCGATGCAAAACATAATGGTATTGCCTTCTTGTCATATGGATTGTATAGAATGTGTCTTACCCCTATGAGATGTATGATTCTTCATATATTGTTGAACAATTTACTCAAAAGAGACCTCTAATTGAGGAAAAGTCATACATGTTATGGCATAAATGCTTAAGCCACATTTTCAGAGAGAGAGAGATGAGAGATTGATAAAGGATAACACTCTGCTAACTTTAGATTTTGAGGGTCTAGAAACATATGTTGACTATTGCAAAGGTAAGTTGACCAAAATAAAGAAAAAGAAGTTAACTTGAGCATTTGGCTTATTGGATCTTATACATATGGATATCAGTGGACCTTATACAACTACCTTATGCAATTCGAGATATTTTCTTTCATTTATTGATAATTATTCTCTTTATAGTTACGTGTTCTTACTTAAAGAAAAGGTTGAAGTTCTTGAGAAATTCAAGATCATTAAGGCTGAAGTGGAGAACCATTTAGAAAAATCTATCAAGATTGTCATATCTAACCATAGAGGAGAGTATTATAGCAAACATGGGATTTCTAGACAAGAAAAAGATTTCATTTGCTAGATATATGAAATAATGACTTAGTTTAGTATGCTAGGTAGTCCTCAGCAAGTGGTGTGATCGAAAGACGTAACCACACCCTAAAGGACATGATAAGGTTAATGCAGAGTAAGATTAACCTACCTGATTATCTTTGGGGTGAAGCCATCAAGAATGCATTGTATACTTAACGGAATCTTGAGCAAGTAAGTGTTAAAGACATCTTTTAAGATCTCGAAAGGGTGAAAGATTAGCCTTGCACACATTCATGTATAGGGTTGCCCTGCTGAGGTATGCTTGTATAATCCTCATAAGAGTAAATTACCTACTCTTTCTACTCTTTGCTATTTAGTTAGATATCTCAACCACCCTAAAGGCTACATATTCTACTGTAGAGAAACAGGGTCTAAATTTGTAGAATCACAAACAGCTAAGTTTCTGAAATATGATGTCTTTGATGAAGGTGGTCCTTCTCACCCTTAGATGAAAACATGATGAATATTATAGTTATTTCGTATCTGTCACTTATACAATTAGATTTAGTGGATCAAGATTTTAGTATTATGTCTGTACAGGAATAGGAACCCATACCTGTACAAACAGAGGTTCTTAAGGTACAAAAACCAATGCAGTTGTGGAGATCCATTAGATTGAAATCACCTGCTATTCTATCTAATTACATAGTCTATTTGGGTGAATAGAACTATGATATTGGACATGTTGCAGATCCAGCTACTTTTTTAGGGGCTATTTTTGGACCTCATGCATATTTGTGATGGGATAAAATAAATGATAAGATGTAATCCATGAAACATAACAAGGTATTAGAGCTAGCTAATTTTCCTCAAAATTACAAACTCGTCAGTTTTAAATAGCTACTTAAGACCAAGAAGGACACATAGGGTAAATTTGAGTAGTTTAAAGCTTGATTGGTTATCAGAGGGTCCATTCATAAAGATGGGGTTGAATTTCATGTTACCTTCTTTCTTGTATCCTTTAAGGATGCATTCAGAGTGATCATAGCAACAGTATCTCATTATGATATGGAGCTACATCAGATGGATGCCAAAATTGCTTTCTTGAATGGTGACCTTTGTGAAGAGGTCTATATGGATCAATCTGAAGGATTTCAGGATCAAGAAAAGTCTAACAAGGTTTGCAAATTGAGAAAATCGATATACAGTTTTAGACAAGATTCTAGACAGTGGTACCTTAAGTTTGATGAGGTTGTGACTTCTTTTGGCTTCGTGAAAAATAAAGTTGAAAGATGTTTGTACTACAAGGTTATGGGGAGCAAAGTTATCTTCCTATTATTGTATGTGGATGATATCTTGCTTGCATCAAATGATGTGACCATATTGCATTAGGTGAAGTAACTTTTGGCTGAATATTTTGACATGAAAGACCTTGGTGAAGCATCTTTTGTCCTAGTTATTTAGATTCTTTAGGACAAATCTCAACACTCCTTTAGCTTCTCGCAGAGTGCATACATTAAGTAAGTGCTGCAACAGGTTTATAATAAGTCATATTAAACTGTTGCAACACTTATCTCTCATGGTTATAAATTATCTCTAGCACAATGTCCAAAAAATGATTTCGAGAGAGAGGCTATGAAGAATGTGCCTTATTCTAGTGTGGTTGGTAGCCTAATGTATGCCTAGGTGTGCACTATACTGAACATTGCATTTGTTATTGGACTATTGGGTAGATATTTGACTAACCTAGGAATAGACGACTATAATACATATAAAAGAGTGTTGAGATATTTAAAGGGAACTAAGGATTATATCTTAACATTCTGAGCGGTCTACAATCTTAACCTAGCATAGGGTATACAGATTTGGATTTTGCTATGTGTCCAGATAATAGAAAGTCCACTTTAGGTTACATCTTCACATAGTAGATGGTGCAATATTGTGAAAAAGTGTCAAGTAGGCATTGGTGATTTCTTTGACTACGCATGCAGGTGGTTTGGCTCAGAACTTAATTTCTGACAATTTATTTACGGTATTGTTCAGTAACAACAATAAGAACATCTGTTGGGTCCCGATTCCTCTTTCTTATTAAATAAGCATGTTTAAATTATTTTGAGGTTTAGTTTACTATATTTCTTTTGGTTTGCATAATTTGAGGTGTTAGTACGTAAGTTAATGAAAATTTAATGGAGGGATTAAGTTTAAATTAGAGTTTGATATGTTGTTAGAAATTAAAGGAATAAGA
>JANVCQ010000006.1:33588520-33602701 GCA_025531925.1 Erythroxylum plowmanianum | reverse complement strand
TATTAATTAATTATATTTTATATTTTTAATTAAATGTATTTTAATTAGTTACATTTTAATTATATTTAATTAAAAATTTAAAAAAAAATGTTGGTAGGAATCAAACCCATTCCTCCTATACATGGAGGGTATGGACCATTACCTTAAACTTGGGTATGAAAAAACTATTCAATAATAATCAACCAACCATTATCTTTCATTCCAATCCCATTGATTTGTTCCCATACCCCTTAACCAAGCATCGCTTGAATGATCTATAAACTTCAGAATGTGAACAAATCATTGCTCGCCCTGGAGTATATTTCTATCTGAAATGCAAATGATATGATTAGATGTAGACATTGAAATCTGAAAGAGTTTGGCAAAAAAATGTCTTACGGTTGAACTGGAAAGTAAAGTTGAAGATGGTTCACGGATAACTGGAAAACAGTTGCACTTTAAAATGATTAGGTATGATTTTTACAACAGCCAGACAACATTTTTTTAGCAGGAAAATGGCAACTTGAAATGTAGTCTACAGAAAGCCTAGTATTTGAACGAAGATACCTACGTACTCTGGCCAATACAAGTTTGTGGTGTAGAAGAGAGATACAGCTGCACACTTTTACGACGAAGGGTAGATACAATGAATGCTCAGAGTACTCTGGTTTGTCAGATAGACTGTGACCTCCAGCTCCTGGTATAAACCGTGGTTTCTTTTTGTCATTTTTTCCTGACTATACTGACAGACTTGCATTGCAGGGCCCAATTGGTAAAAATCGTGAGCAAATGATAACTAATTTTTTTGTCGTTTCTCTTTTAGCAGAATCGTAAAGATAGCAGGGTCATGAGGTCGCTGGCCTTTAAGAAGCAGGTCCCTGGCAGCTCTTACAACCCTGAGAAATATGTGGTCTCTGTTTGTCCCTTTTAGTCTCTTACGTTAGTTGCTCGCGACCTTGGCAAGAACAATGTTTCTGTTTCCTGGGACCACTGTTTAACTTTCCCTCCCACATGTAGCTCATAAACTTTTGTAGTCAAGTTTTAAAGATTAATTAGAAAGATGACCAGACCATAATTCCTTGACAATATTATGATAGTCCTAGTGACTGAAATTTAATGAGAAAGTAAATAAATGACTTGAGTCATACTTGTCGGTCTCTACTGGTTAAATACAAGTCTGTCCATTCCAAGGGATCAAAGATCAAACTCCGCATTACTCCTTGAGCTTCCTCTATATTCACCCATGCAATTAGTCATTTTTCTACGAAGTATAAGAGCAAAACCTACCTAAAATTTGAAGACTTCCTGATAAAGACACTTGTGTGTTTATGTCCTCTTCTATAGTATCTAAATCAAGGAAAATGCTGTAATGCTGTTCCTCCATGAATTGAGGGCCTTATAATATAATAAAGAAATAAATGTTTTTAGATAATATGCTCTCAAATCGTGTCCATAAATTAATAATTCCTCTTAGTTTTATTTAATATGAAACCAACTGCATTTATGAAAACCAGCGGATCGTCATGGATATAATCTTGTAGGATTCTATCCTTGTATCTCAAATGACAAAGACTTTGAATTTTAATGGATCAAATGAATATAGTGTTGATAAATCGACTTAGATGCTCAAGTTAATGGATCAAACTTGCTAGAGCCCTGTAATAACGTCAGATGATGAATAACATTTTTTAACAGCCGACTCTCACAGGCACTATCTTAGGAGACGAATTTTGACGAGGATTCCCTTCTAGGACCCACCGAAGAAACCAATACGGATTGAAGGAGTAATTGCCAAGTACCCTACAATGCCTTCTACTCACGCCAGAGTTAGGGAGCGAGTGAGGAATGGATTGATTTTGAGGTGGCAATGTGGTTTTTTAACATGAAGTAAATACGTGTAGCAAGTGAGATCATGTATGCCAGTGCATTTGGAGATTAAAGTTTTGTTCCGGGACCTGCGGGAGGACCAACTAACTTATTCAATTCTATATCCTAGACTTGTGGATGTGAATTCATCTTGGGTGTCATGCTCTTTTTATACCTTCCAACCCTTACTTACAAGAGTCGTTCCTGCAACCAGATTGTGTAGAGTAGGCCATATGCAGGTTGTTCATTATTTCATTTTTTGTTGTAGTTTTGAAGAGCTCGTTCGCCCCACTATGCAGTATCCACCAAAAGTTGTGTTCAGTGTTTTGAAATAGAGTCAGTTGGGAAGACATGGTGAGTAGTTCAGCTCGTCAATTTTATGTCAGATAACTGTGTTTACTATACATATAGTCAGATAAAGTGGCTGATTGCTATAATATTGTCGGACACAATTATTATAACTTAATTCAAGCATCTTGTCGAACTCCGTCTTCTTTTGCAGCTAATATTTTATCAATCGACTTATAAAATTGTTGTGATATCAGCAGCGCCAATAATTAAGTTCTCGGAAGATTTGAGTTGGCAGGATACTTGCGTTGCCCCGCACAAACTCCCAGTACACATTCGCTTCGCTTATTGACGTAGCCAAAACAATCTCACAGCATATTTAACGGTTCGTATTCTAAAATAAATTTAATTATTTGATCATAAATTATTTATTCATATATAGACATAAATTAACCTATATAAATTATAATAATCATAAAATCTTTTAAAATAATAATTCTTAAGTCTTTTTTAAAATATGTTTTTGGGTTGACAGAGAAATCTTGTACTCAACTAGCACTGACGTATGCTCCCTTTTTGACATGAACGCTTTCGGAAGTAGATGTTAATTATCAACAAAGAATAAAAAAGAAAACAAGCTTGTTTCCAACGGTAGAAAACAAGTCGACCCTACTAAAAGCTGTACTAAATATGGTTAGTGAAACATATGGCTATCAACTAGAAACATAAGTTCCGAGGTTCATATGCTGTCTCCTGTTTTCGTTGGACAATTATTAATTATATTATTTATTTTTTAATAATTTATCGATTAAGTTACGTAATTTGATCCAAACAAAGATAATAAAGTGGCTCAATAAATGATCTATATTAATAAGTTGAAGTCCGAAAGGAAAATAGATCCCGATTAGTGTGAGTCAGACCTATATCGAGCTTATGATGAGGTAGCTCGATATGGAAGACATATATAAAGGTTAAGATCTCCTTCAATTGCTTATGTAATTCGTACGTATACAGATCCTCTGACCCGTTAAGAGCACTTACGCCTTAAGAAAGTTAAAGAAAGGTGTTAATCGAGTGTCGATGATCACATTCCATGAATATTCCAGGAGATTGGAGCTCGTTTTGACCTTGGAAACTATTTCAGAACATCAAATGGAACTGAAATTAAGTATTCCGCATTTCTTTCGTTTTTAACCCTTTTATAAACGATCTGGGAAACGTAATAAAATCTATCCTACTTGTTACACGTGGTATTAGAGCGGTTACATGATCGGGTTGCTAAAAATGAAGGCTTTTCAGTTTCCATTCAACATGGTTTTCATCAGTTTTTGATTCGTTTTTCGATTATTTTGCGTATATGATTATGTAAAAATAATATACATAAGGTTAGCTATAAAAATGAGTCAAAAACGGGAGACAAAGAGCAAAAATTTGGATCTCGAGTTACCGAAAATTGCCCTCCCCTTCGAAGGGCGATGCACCGTCAGGTGCATGCGCTCGACAGGGCTACAATACCATGGGAGTGACAGTATGGATGGTGTGTGCAATGGCATGTCACCAAGTGGCTCCACAGGTTGAGGGATGCGTATGGTGCGTGAGCGCACGCACCTCACACGATGCGCTCTCCCACGAGTGCAGAATGGACATGTGGACAACAAGGATCAAGACACATGGCGGCACGTGCAACGCACGTGCCATACAGTAAATGAGCATGTGCGCGTGAGGGGGCACGTGCTACCCAAGCGTCAGATGTGACGCATCTAACACGCGTTTGTGCGCTTGCGTACAACGCACGCGTGCCCCTCACCCATTCGCAGACTAACGCCTGTTGACATTAGCGCATAGTGCTGCACTAACGTTAACTTTACAATATGTTGACGTCAGGCTGATGTTAGCCAAAAAAAAGAAAATTTTCAAAATTTCCATAAAGGTGCCCCCAATCCTTTTGGGTGAGTTTCCAGGTCGGGAAATTTTTAAAGTAATTTTTTAAATTTTTCTGGATTTATTACGTTGGTAATTGGATACCGAAAAAGTTTTAAAGCTTTTTAAAGCTAATTTTGAGTGCATTTTTGTACTCTGAACTACACTTAAGGGAAACACTTAAAGTTTTATGTCTCATGCGGTAGGTTTAATATTTGAAAAAGTACGATAGTCACTCTCATTGAGTTTTTTTTAATATAAAAGTCTCCAATAAAGTTTAAAGACGATGTTTGCAATATTATTATGTGATTATTTAATTGTGAATCTAGTTTTTACAGTTATAATCGATTTTCACATATATTATGTCCATATAGAATATGAGGATGACATAAAGATGTATCTCTTATGTTTGTGGACTTTCTAGGGTACTAATGAGAATATAGTCACCAAAGTGGCCTTTCAAGTTAGTATTTTAGATTGTTTTGCCCACATGTTGGGAGATGTCTCTGACCTTATATTTGGTTAATCTACCCAAAGGCATTGCCCTTATATAGGGCTTTAAGATATTCATAAAGGCATTATATGAAGGAACACTGTTGCTTAAATGATCTATTCACCCAAAGTTAGTAGTGTCATGAGAATTGATGGTTTGTACTCTGATCGTTTTTATGCAGAGGTCTAATTATATATATTATGTATTCAGCCCAAATGTATTTGATAATATGTGTGAACAGATTCTTAATAGAGATAGTGCTTTAATGTTTTAAGTATCACTATTATCCTACATTTGTACTGATCTTTACATTGTCTTTTCTATTATACAATCATCTTTTCTATAAACAACAATGTTGTCACAATTGAGACCTTAAATGGTTTCAATTTTAAAAAGTGAAAGAAGGATGTGGAGTTTACATTGGAGATGGCTGACGTCAATATAGCAATGCATATCGAGCGACCTTCTCCACTTACAAATATTAGCTCGAAAGTTAATAAAGCAATTATGACGATCTGGGAGTGGTTAAATAAGATGTGCTATTTGACTATCAAGAGGTCATTCCTAGATCATCTACTGAGTGGATTATCGGATATGACTATAGCGAAGGAGTTTATGGATAGCATTTCCCAGAGCTACAAGGTGTCTTCTCATGCAGAGCAGAGCACCTTGATTAAGGAACTATTCTCCATAAAGTATACGAAAGAAGGAGGCGTTCAAGAGTACATTATCAAGATGGTACACCTTCAGACTAGGCTAAAGGCGTTTGATGTACCAATTCCTGATAATCTCATAGTCCATCAGGCACTAAATACTCTACTCGTGAGTTGAGACGTTGGCTACCTCCTACATCTCTCAAGATGAGACTTAGGACATCAATGCCTTGATTTTTTGGTGTGCTACAACTGAGAAGAAGATTAAGAGTTCTCCTTATACAACTATGTTTGTAGCTGCCAAATTTAAGGGGAAAGCTAAGCCCCAATAACCTAAGTGTAAGGGTAAAAAACTCAAGCCCTCTCTAAAGATTCAGACTAGACCGTCCAGCATTACTAAGAGGCCACATGACCTAAAGGGTATGGGGTGCTTCTTCTGTAAGAAGAAGGGGCATAGGATGGTTGATTTCAAGAAGTAAAAGCCATGAAAGGTTAAGTAGGAACTATCAGATAACTCCTCGGCCTATATGATTCATGAATCCAATGTAGCTATAACCATATCAAGTTTTTGGTAGTTAGATAGTAGAGCTTCTAACATATTGCTTCCAAAATGCAGGGGTTCAAATCTAGGAAAAGGCCGACTAAAGGAGAGGAGAAGCTGATGGTTGGCAACAATGAGGAGTGGATGTTTTGTATGTAGAAGATGTAGGATTAAACCTTGTTATGGGGTTTGTATTAGTTTTACGAGATACGTTATATATACCGTCTTTTAGAAGGAACTTGATATCTGTATCAGTTTTGGATAAAGAAGGTTATCGTTTTGTATTTGATACTTCAGTCGTAAATATTTATATCAATACAAGACATATTGGAATTGCCTTCTTATCCTACGGATTATATAGAATGTGTCTTACTCCTAATGAAATGTATGCCTTTTTTTATGTTGTTGAACCTGTTACTCGAAAGAGAGCCTTTATAAAGGAAACATCGTACATGTTGTGACATAAACATCTTGGCTACATTTCCAAGGAGAGGGTTGAGAGATTGATAAAGGATAACGTTCTCCCAATTTTGGACTTCAGTGATCTAGAAACATGTATCGATTGTTGTAGGGGTAAGTTAACCAAGATAAAGAAAAAGGGGTCAATTTATACTTCTAGTTTATTGGACCTTATACATACAGACATTAGTGGTCCCTATACAATCATATTATGTAAAGCTAGATATTTTTTGACGTTTATTGATGATTATTCCCGCTATGGCTATGTGTTCTTGCTTAAGGAAAAGTTTGAAGTTCTTGATAAGTTTAAGATCTTTAAGACTAAGGTTGAGAACTAATTGAAAAACTCAATAAAGATAGTTAGATCTAACATGGGAGGGGAATCCTATAGTAGACTTGGGGTTGCAGGATAAAAAAAGGGTTTGTTTGTCAGGCATTTGGAATCGGTTAGAGTAGTGGCTCAGTTCAATATGCCTGGTAGTCCTGAGCAAAATGGTGTGGCTGAAAGGCGTAATCACACCCTAAAAGGTATGATGAGGTTAATGCAGAGCAGGACTAATATACCCGAATACTTTTGGGGAGAAGCTATCAAGACGACATTGTATATCTTAAATAGAGTCCCAAATAAGTTAGTACCAAAGACGCCTTTTGAACTCTAGGTTGGAAAGAAGCCAAGCCTTGCATACATTCATATGAGAGGATGCCCTACTGAGGTAAGATTATATAATCTTTATGAGAGCAAATTACAATCTCCTTCCACTAGTTGCTATTTGGTGGGTTATCTCGATCACTCTAAGGGCTACAAATTTTACTGTAGAGAAGGAAAGGTCAAAATAGTGGAATCACATATGACTAAGTTTCTGGAATACGATGTATATGATGAGGGAGAATCTTCACATCCGTTAAGAGATAGCAGGACGAATACTGCAATTATTTCGTATCTGCTTCTCATACAGTCAAGTCCGGTGGATGTAGGTCCAAGTACTATGCCTACATAGGCACAGGAACTTATACCTGTTTAGAAGGAGGTTTTTGAGGTACAAGAACCTATGTAGTTATGCAAATCCACCAGAGAGAGGTGACCTGCTATCTCACCATATTACATAGTCTACTTGGGTGAGCAAGACTATGACATATGACATGTTATGGATCGAGTTACTTTTACAAAAGCCATTTCTGGACCCCATGTAGATATATGGTGGGAAGCAATGAAGGATGAGATGCAGTTTATGAGGTATAATAAGATATGAGAGCTTATTGACTTACCTCAACATTACTGATCTGTCAATTGCAAGTAGTTATTTAAGACCAAGAAGGACACACAGGCTCACGTTGAGTAGTTTAGGGTGTGTTTAGTTGCCAGCGGATTCACTCAGAGAGAAGGAGTTGACTTCAATGTTACCTTCCTCCTGTATCCTTGAAGGATGCATTTAGAGTGATGATAGCAATAGTAGCTCATTATGACATGGAGCTACATCAGATGGACATTAAAACTGCTTTCTTGGATGGTGGCCTTTATGAGGAGGTCTATAGGAAGCAACCTAAATGGTTTTAGGATCAAGAGGCAACTGAAAAAGTCTGTAAGTTGACTAAATCAATATACGGTCTGAAACAAGCTTCCAGACAATGATACCTAAAGTTTGATGAGGTTTTGATCTCATTCGACTTTGTGGAAAATAAAGTTGAAAGATGCTTATACTATAAGATTATAGGAAGCAAAGTTATCTTTCTATTACGTTACGTGGATGATATCTTGCTCGCGTAAATGATTTGACCACGTTGCATGAGGTAAAGTAACTTTTAACCAAACACTTTGACATGGAGGATTTAGGTGAAGTATCTTTTATCCTTGGTATGTAGATTCACTGAGACAGATCTCAACACTCATTGAGCCTCTCACAAAGAGCATACATTGAGCAAGTACTACAGAGGTTTAATATGGCTAACTATAAACATGTTGTAGCACCTATCTTTCATGGTGAGAGATTATCTTTGGCATATTATCCAAAGAATGAAGTTGAGAGAGAGGCTATGAGGAATGTCCCATATTCTAGTACAGTTGGTAGCCTAATGTATGCCCAGGTGTGCACTAGACCGAACATTGTATTTGTTGTTGGATTGTTAGGTCAATATCTAGCTAACCTAGGTATGGGCTACTGGAATGTAGTTAAGCGAGTGTTGAGATATCTAAAGGGTACTAAGGATTATACGTTCTAAAACAAGCTTCCAGACAATGATACCTAAAGTTTAATGAGGTTTTGACCTCATTTGACTTTGTAGAAAACAAAGTTGAAAGATGCTTATATTATAAGATAAGGGGGAGAAAGTTATCTTTCTATTATTGTACGTGGATGATATCTTGCTCGCATCAAATGATTTGACCATATTGCATAAGGTAAAGTAACTTTTGGCCAAACACTTTGACATAAAGGATCTAACTGAAGCATATTTTCTCCTCGGTGTTGTAGATTCATTGGGACAGCTCTCAACACATATTAAGCCTCTCACAAAAAGCATACATTGAGCGAATGTTACAAAGGTTTAATATGGCTGACTGTAAACTTGTTGTAGCACCTATCTCTTATGGTGAGAGATTATCTCTAGCACAGTATCCAAAGAATGAAGTTGAGAGAGAGGCGATGAGGAATGTCCTGTATTCTAGTGCAGTTGGTAGCCTGATGTATGCCCAAGTGTGCACTAGACCGGACATTGTATTTGTTGTCAACTATTGGGTTAATATCTGGCTAACCTAATTATGGACCATTGGAATGCAATTAAGCGAATATTGAGATACCTAAAGGGTAAGAAGGATTATACATTGACATACAGGAAAGTCAACAATTTAAACATCACAGGGTATATAGACTCTGATTTTGCTATGTGTCTGGATGATTGCAAATCCACATTGGGGTACATTTTTACGTTAGCAGATGGTGTAATATCGTGGAAGAGTGTCAAGCAGACACTAGTAATTTTCTTGACCATGCATGTAGAGTTTGTTGACTATTATTGAGCTGCTACATAGGCAATTTGGCTCAAAAACTTAATTTCTAAGTTGTTTGTGGTAGATTTGATAGCTAGACCCATTCAATTATATTGTGTTAATCTTGATGTAGTGTTGTTCAGTAACAACAACAAGAATATCACAAGGTCTAAGCATTTAGAGGTCAAGTACTTGACCATAAAGGAGTTGATTCAGAAGGGTGACGTTGAAGTGGAGCACATCAGGATTGAGGAAATGTTAGTTGATCCATTAATTAAAGGATTTCACCCACTAGTGTTTGTTAGACATGTATCTAGTATGAGCGTGTTAAAGTCCTTAGACAACAGTAGTTAAGGATCATTGTATTTGCTCCTTAAAAGTTTGTACATTTTGATGTATTATGACATTATGATTATTTATTAATATAAATGATCATCATTTTATCCTCAGTAATAACTGTTCTTGTGTATAGTCATAATATATACGAAAGCCTTAAGATTTGTGTTGATCTTAAACGTTTTAAAGGTCATTGGGCATATATAAAGATTGACCTTGAATTTATGTCATTTTGACTCATATAGTTTAGTATGGATATCCATAAATTTAACATGACATAAGGGATATAAGTTTTTAATCCCATAAAGGTTCTCTAATGCAGTTTAGCATTCAGTTAGAGAATATAAAGGTTTTCTCTAATGTTGTTTAGCATTCGATAAGAGAAAACAAGATTTCTCTACTGTAGTTTAGCACATGTAGTTTAGCATAAAGTTAGAGAATCGAGACCTACAAACGAAGATGATACATTTTAGATAATACAGGTATCGTCCTAATTTATCACGCTCCATTTTTCCATTTATATTAATAAGGTATTAGATATTCGTGATTATATTGAACATGTATTGCACATGACATATTTGTTTGATATTTTTTTGGTATGGAAAGCCTTGTAGGATGGAATGTTAGACTTTTACTACCTTTGGATCGAATGTTTTAATATTTTAAAATTTGGTACCAATACAATAGCATGATTTAACCGATTTTTAAACTATTTTAAAACTTGAGTCATAATTGCAATTAATATTTGTCCAAGGGGAAGAATGTTGAATAATTTTGTCCTTCTCCATAATATTGGACAACTATTAATTACATTTTTGATTTTTTTAATAACTTATCAGTTAAGTTATGTAATTTGATCCAAATAAAGATAATAAAGTGCCCAATAAATGATTTATAGTAATAGGTCGAAGTTTCGGAGGAAAATAGATTTCGATTAGTATATATATATATATATATATATATATATATATATAGGGAAAGCTGATATGGAAGTTATATATAAAGGTTAAAGTCTTTTTCAGTTGCTTATGTAATTCGTAAGTATACGGATCCTCTAACCTATTAAGAGTGCTTATGTCTTATGAAAACTGAATAAAGGCGTTAACAGAATATCAGTGATCACATTTTGTAAAGGTCCCAGGAGATTGAAGCTCGTTTTGACCTCAAAAACTGCTTCAGAATATTGGATGGAATCGAAATCAGATAGTCTACATTTCCTTTATTTTTAACCCTTAAATGAACGATCCGAGATACGTAATAAGATCTATCTTACGTGTTATATATAACACCATTCCTTTTTATTGAAAATAAAAAAACCGAATATAACATATGCCAAAAGTCTTTAAGGCTCCACTTGGAAGTTGGAGTAGATCATAATTATGTAATAATAGAATATTTACAAGATTTCTTAACAAAGATAAAACCTACTCTTTGGCACTTATAAGGAGGCCTAAATACAGAGAGCCTAAATCGTATACTCGGTTGGTTTATCTTTTTATGCGGTAGCTAGAAAATACGCAGTCGATACATGTTTAAAGTAATGAAGAGGCCATCTACCCAAGCTTTAAGTAGTGCTGCATTTCAATTTCCCGTTTGTACCCTAACCTAAACAAAACGACAAATGTTCCAAAGTTCATATGGAATATTAACGAAGATACCTAGAATGGTTTTCGAAAGCGCAACAAAGCTAAGCTCCGCTGATTTGGTACACAGTTAAATAATTTTGGAAATCGAAAGTTAGAGCTATATACCTTTTTATTAACCATATTAAAATTGAATGAAAAGTTGCATAGAAATATCATTTAAAGATAATGCGACTTGAGTTGAACTTATGCATTGTTTGATTGATAATTAAAATCATTTTTCAACTAATAATATATATATATTTAAGTAATCCATATATTATCTGCATACATAGACTAATAGTCTGTTTAATATAATCAGTAAATATTATTATTTAATTTCTTTTGAAGATTTTTAATATTAAATTATTAATAAATGTAAACATTAAAGCCTTTTATCTTATCACTTAGTTATGTATGAGACGCTATCTAGGAATGTTCATAAAATTCCTCTTTGTAAGAAGCCGTGTTGACTGTGAAAATATATTTTATTTATAGTATTTGTTAAAAACAATTGTTTAGTCATCCTAAAACCTGTTATCAAATTAATCAAAAATAAATTTGATTTACTCGATATAATTGTAATATAAATAATTAACTGATACACAATATAAATGACAAATAAAATTTTAACAATAATTAACATTTAATATAAATTAAATTCATGTCAAAATATTAATTTTATTACAATTTTAAATAAAAATATCCTATCAAATTATAATTTGACAAAATCAGTTTAAAAGTTATTTTTTTAATTATGGTTTTGAATGAGACACTTTTCTTTTTGTTTTAAAGCTTAAGATTATGCTTAGGCTTAAATTGATATCAGCTAGGGAGTAATAGGAATAAAATTATTTTTAATGATGTTAAATATTTAATATTTTTAATTATGGTGACTTATATGAAATTAGTAAACATAAGGTTAACATATTTAATTAATTTACGATATAAATCATTAATAAATACACAACACAACAAGTAAAATCATCAATCATAAATAAGAATTATAGATAAATTTTTTGAAAGATATCAAAATAAAAGTTAATATAGATTTCAAACTAAAAGTAAAATTTTCTAATTTTTATAAATAATATATTTCAAAAAGTAATTTTAACTCGTGATTTTAAGAGGTTATTTTGTAAAAAAAAAGATTTTAAAAAGTTAAACAAATGCCTAACAAACCTTTTCCTTTGTATAAACTTATTTTTAGAATCCAAAACGTAATTGAAATTTGTTTCTTTCAAACCTAACTTTTAAACTTTAAAAACACAAATGCTATTTATCATTTAATAGGGATGACATTTTTGGCTTGACCGGCTCACCCTGACATGGCTTAGTTTAGCCGGGCCACTTGCCAAGATTACTTGACCCGTTCGGGCTTAACTCGTGGTTCGAAAAGAAACTACCGAAGGACGTTACTTTGTCAAAAAAAATTTTTTAAAAAATGTCAGTCCTTTTTAAACATACTTTCAAACTATAATTTTAAACCTACTTTTTAAACTTTAAAAACTTTAAATTTATTTAATGAGTTAATAATTTAAAAATAAATTATAAATTTAACGTAATTAAAAATATAATTATAATGTGATCTTACTCTCAATTTGGTTCGTTGTCATCAAGTCACTTATAAGCGAAGCACCTTCGAACATGAAACTTTGCTACTTTAGGCAAGGACAAAAGTCCACCTATTGAACCATCCCTGATTTCATGGATTTTTTTAATTATATTAGATATGTCGATTTAGTCAGACTAATCCTAAATTCCTAAGACCTCACTCCAAGAGTTCTAGAGGATGTAAACTTGAAATCCTAAGATCCCTCAGGTTTCTACGTAGCCTGTACATTTCTGCGTACAAGGAGTCTTCACATACTTGATTATTCAGATGATGATTGATCATTGACCTTGCTCAGCATTATGTTTCTATTAGCCCCCAGGTTTCCTAATAGTTTCAATTCCCATACTGCCGCTGGAAATTAGGCGTCTGTAATTAATCCGATCAAAGAACTTTGTCTAGGGAGCTAGAGGATCATCAACAGAAACATTTTATATTTCTCCTCCTTTAGCGTGACTGAAACTCAAGACTTCCTAAAAAGGAAAATCTTAAATAAGGAGTTGAAACAATTTAGGCTACTCCTACTTGTCGATTTCATAGATTATTGAAACAACCCCATGGAGCACAATTTTCGCATCGTCACAAGAAAGAGACTAATAGAAACAAGTAACAGAAGGACAGCAGTTAATAATACAATATCTGAAATAATAAATAGGAAAACAATAGCTTGGAAAATGAAGTCTGAACCCAAAACGACTAAGTCTGCGACAATTCTGGACCAAACAGGGTTGGCACTTGGCAGATTCTTAATCTTGCTGGAATAATAATAATAATAATGTAATTGCATGCATCAAACAAAAACAAAACAAGAACAGCAGCGGGAGGGGAAGGGGAGCATCAGTGTAAGAGTCAACGAACGACCTTGCTAAGGATCATTCCCAGGGGTTCTACACTTCTACTAGATTCTGAGCCGTTCAAAGACTTTTTTGAACCTTAAACTACTGTAATTGTAAAAAGGCGCAGAGGTGGGCCCAAAACCAGTATTGATTGAATGGTGGGTCGGCTTTCACCTTTGACAAAGCCCAATCGACGCAACCACAAGTGCGTAATCTCACGTTGATATTGCTGTAGCCATACACGTCTCCTCTGACGTAACTTTTGTGGGACCTCACCAGGACATTAGATTTCTTAGGGGCAGCCTATTAATTGCATTGAGCTTTATCCGGAGGATGTAGGGATGGCAACGGGGCGGGTATGGGGCGGGTATGCCATCCCCCGTACCCGCCTCATGAACCCACCCCCACTTCCATACTCGCCCCCATCTCCTTCGGGAATTTTTTTGGCACCTCTATATTCGTACCCGTTGGAGGTTTGACCTCCATCGGGTACCCGTTTACCCGCTTTTTTTTAAATAAAAGATAAGCTTATTTAATATGAATGGATTATTTGTTTTTCTTTTAAATTTTCATGCTACATTCATACATACATA
>JANVCQ010000006.1:33562633-33588420 GCA_025531925.1 Erythroxylum plowmanianum | reverse complement strand
GGCTTGGGTCAACCATTGTCCAAATAACTAGAACTAGTTGTTTGGATAGTTGACCTTTACCACTTATAAACCCTTTAGCATTTTCATATCTAGGCAATATAGGACACTCTAACACTCCCCCTCAAGTGCAACTGGGGCTGGACATCCAGTTGTCACTTGAAATATACACAGTGGTAACCGGACCGGGTCGCTGGAAATGGACATCCAGACGGACAACTGAGAAATTAATAATCCGAACCAAACCTGCTCTGATACCATATTGAATTTTTAATATGGGCAGAGTGTAGAGTCCACTTACAAGAATTGGGCTTGGGTCAACTATTGTCTAAATAACTAGAACTAGTTGTTTAGATAGTTGACCCTTATCACTTATAAACCCTTTTACATTTCCATCTTTAGTCAATATGGGATACTCTAACACTCCCCCTCAAGTGCAACTGGGACTGAACATCCAGTTGTCACTTGAAATATACGCAGTGGTAACCGGATCGGGCCGCTGGGACTGAACATCCAGACAGACAACTGGGAAATTAATAATCCGAACCAAACCTGCTCTGATACCATATTGAATTTTTAATATGGGTAGAGTGTAGAATCCATTTACAAGAATTGGGTTTGGGTCAACTATTGTCCAAATAACTAGAACTAGTTGTTTAGATAGTTGACCCTTACCACTTATAAACCCTTTTACATTTCCATCTTTAGTCAATATGGGATACTCTAACAAAGTTGTATTTTAACAAAAAGTTGTGTAATCATTATTAATACGCTATTTTTTCGCATTAAAAAAAACGAAATGCGGTAATTATGAGTCAAGATGAGTACCTATTCATTCACTTTTTATATATACTACCAATATATATATATACTTGTTCAATCCACAAGAACAAGCCTAGCTTACAATTGCATGATTTCTCCCCTTCCTTTTTGTTTTTACAGTTGGAAGGTATTGTTTCTCATGTTAGAGCACATTCCACCACATCACATAAATCTTCCACCGATTATAGTAGACTTCAAGAAAAGTAAGGGTAGAGCTAGTCTCCTCTACATCTTAGACTTTGAATTGACAAACGACCGACTATTCCTTTTCTTCTAGAGAAGGCACTACTCTACTACTCATCGTGAGCCATATACTTTTTTCCCGTCTAAACAATTTGAAGTACTTTTTAACAATTAAATAAGCTTAATGTTTCCTTACCATAACTTTCTCCAATTTCAATATACCTTTTGCCCAAAAATTATTAGAACGATAAAAAATGTTAATAATATAGATAACAATTACTTTGGGTTTTTTTTTTTATGTACCCTTTAAAAAACAGAACAAAATCCCGTGCACACTTTAACCGCGTAATAATCGTCAATTTTTAGGCTATGTTTGATTGGACGTAAAATTTTTAATAGAATGGAATGACTTATAACGAAATGAAACGTTAATCGATGTAATATTAAAAAATTGATGTTTAAGAGGGATAGAAATGTTGATAATATAATATAGTTAAATGTTGCTTAGATGAAAGATTTATAATATAATATAATGTACAGTTGTTTATCATTTTACATTCTATTCTAAATTTTTCAAATCAGAAGTTTTTAATTTTTACTGTTTAGGATAAAATGAGATGTAATATGAAACTATGCACTTCTATCTTATTGCATTTCATTTCATTATAAAACTTTCGCCTAAATGATAGAATAATATTACATTATATTCCATTTCATTATAAAACCTTCAACTAAACATAGCTTTCAAATATTAAATAAACACATATTATGTTATTAAGAAACTGGCTTTGTAATGAAAATGCGGAAATAACGTTTTGTAGTGTAACATAACGGACAAGTACAGGGAGCCTACATGCTTTCGTGACCATTTATGAACAGTGTTGATCAAAAAGCTACAAGAGTTGAAGATAAAGTTAATTAAGTCTGAGGTCTGAACAAAGCATTTAGCGAGTAGTGGATATATACATAGCAGTACTTTTTTTTTTTTTTTTCTGTTTGCATCATACTGTAGAATCATAGTGACAAGAGAAAACTTATATGAACAACAAAAGCCACGAATCTGCTCAGTAACAACGTTAAAAAAAAAGATTCCGAGTTGACAAGTCCAAGTACGTACAAAAGGAATTTAAAACAACGTACGTTGGCTTCCCCCACTTCCATAAATCACATCATCACTTTATACGTATATCTTTCGCTTGCAGCATCTACATCAAAGATAATGGTTGCAGAGTGCATGGCGGGAGGCTGGTCTAGCCATTTGGACGTGTCCATATCAGCTTTCCCGGCTAATCAATGTTCAATAGAGTTTATGAAGAAATTTTCTAAGGGGAGCATTTAAAGCGCCTATTCGAGAATTTTGGTTTTGATTGTGATAACCTTCAAGCATAATGGGAATGTCGTTTGGTTTTGTTATGACCTTTGGTTTTGTTTTGAAGATTCTCTTTACGGAGAGCAGTTGTCTTCATTTTTCTGACCAATCGAGTGTAGTAGTATTATCAAACCTTTTTATAGTTCAACGGTAGCAAGAGCTTCAAACATCTTTCTCCACCAAGATTTTCCCGTACGAATTTTCTATATACTATGCGATTTCAATTACTAGGATGACAATTTATATTTTACATTAAAAACCTAACCTGTGTACATTTTTCGCCACGCACAGTTGATAGAATTTGAATAGCTAGCAAGATGGAATTAAGAATTTTAAATATACGTTACTCTGTTAACAATGTAGGCATTAAATATTTTCTTTGAGTTGTCAAAAAGTGCCAACAACTTTTTGGTACAGTCTAACATAAGCTGCCTGCTTTTTAGTTTCAGTTTCTAGGCATTACAAATAGACTATTTGAAGGCTTTTTCTAAGACTAATCCCATCTTCGGGTGATTTTAGAAGCATATTCCCCTAATTTAGTTTAATGGATTTATTTTTATAAATCTATCATGTTTTATGCAGGAAAAATATTCTTACTTTCTTATTATTAGGTTAAATTTATAAGGATTGACATTATTTGTTTTGCTATTTTCATCAATGTTTTGATTTAAATTTCTTATTAACAATAATTTGTTTTTTATTTATTCTTCAATTAACATCTTTGTAATAAGTCATGTATGTCAATAGATCAGGGCACAGTACAATAAATACAAAACTTTTGAGAAGATTTTCTAAAGCCAATATTGCTTAAAATTTTATAACATGACTAGTACACAAAACATAATTAAGCATAAATCATAATTCTTACCTTATTGTCAAACTTGATAATTTTTTTATTGTTTCTCTCGAACCGTTTTGAATATAATTCATATAAACCACTATAGCAATATAAGTATCTGGTCTCTAATCGTATTCACAAAATATGTTACTATTGTTGTAGAGATGGTTAGGTAAGAAGTGCTAACTTTCTTGGAGCTAGGCCTATTTGAAATTATAATTTATTTAAATTAAATAACTAAAATGATTAAACATATCAATCAAAATTAAAATTAAATTTTTTTAATTATAATTAAATATTAATTATGCATTATGCTTAAATAAGATCCAATATCTCATATTCGTTTTATTTATTAAATATCTCATATTTAATTATAAAATTTCTTAAATTTTACAATAAAGTCCAACTTGATCAAAACACATTTTCTCTCTTTTAACATATTCTTTTAGTATGACCTATTAAGTTCCTAAATATATTAGAAATAGATACAAATTATAATCCTAATCATATTTAGGATTAGATAAACTATACTCTTTTAATTTATTTTTAATTCTCTGATTAAATAATTTATATCTACATATCAAGATTATCGTCTAAACCCAAATATTTAGGAATGTTATCATCATAAAATGTTTCATTTAGACAGAGTATAAAATTAATGTATATGCCATTAATAATTGATTTAACTAATGATATTTAAAAACTATTTTCAAAGTGTCATTTCACCTTAGCTAAATATTTCTCAAATATATACTAATTAAGAATAATGGAACATTCCTCCTAATCACTTTAAGGTGATGAATTATATATTGATAAATCAACTGTCTCTATATAATTCATACTATATCCAATAATTACCATTAAAGCTATCCTTGACTAAAATAAGTTATAAGTAGTATTGAAACATAACAACTCATATACTAAATACTTTAGAAATCTTAGGTCAAATGATCACTTATATTATCATCATAATGAGAATTTTCATAAAAATATAAGTAATATTTCAAATAGAATTTTTATATAAAGTCATTTTTAATGAAATTGTTATTTAACAAGCACTCACTTATTTGTTTAAGTATCTTTATAGTTTAGTTTACGAGTTCAGATTCTTTCTTCATAAGGAATAGATATAATATGTTGTAGTTTTCTTACGCTATATTAATGCTTAGTATTAATAAAATAATGACAAGGAACATTATGAATAATACATAAATATAATATAAATTTTATAATTATGATATCATTATAGTTTTATTTGCAATGTATATTCATGGATTTTATCATATGCCTTTGAATATGTATAAGATAAATAATGACTAATAATTATGTCATTACATTACAACCAACCGATTGATTATAAGACATAAACCAATAATGTATATATCCTCAAAGAATTAGCGGCATGTTCTATATGAGTTTTCTCTGAAGATAACTATAGTAATATATGCTAATTAAATACAACATTCATTGGAGTAATAGAGACTTGATTGGAACTAATATGAGAAAACAATACCTGAAACTCATAAGTTGTAACACAAAAGTTAGGAATCTAAAAATTATTTCAAAATTATAATTTCAATAACAATTTTTCATAGTTTTTTTTGTTACTAACAAGTCCACTATTTCCTTTTAATAGCTTGAAACTGATGATTCGAGCATTATCATGTATTTAAATTGCCATATACAAATGTAATATTCAACCTTGGACTTAGTCATAAGAATTATTTCATAATCTATACAAAAGCATCCTTCATATTTATTTAAATACATGTGACTTAATCATTATAAAGATTTATCATAATTGAATAGCATTGAATTAAATGTATTTTATCTTCCATCATTGCTTAATTCCTCTTTTTCAACTTCTATGCAAAAGACTTGCCCTAAATTTATGTAGAAACCATTATATTACTAAAAGATGAACAATTTGTGTCCAAATAAGACTTTTATTTTTCCTATATAACCTTTATGTAGAAGGTAAGGTCATACATGTATACTATACAAGATTACCACTTTACTTCAAGTTAACTCGTTTTCCGTTAAGATGGAGAGCAATCGAACTCTTAAAACAAGTAGTTTCATTTAGTTATATTTTAAGCTCTAATATTTATTCATTTTCAGTAATTCATGTTCCCTCTCTTTCTCTATCTCACATTTGTTGATCATACTTTGTAAGTTGTCTAATTGCCACTACATCAAACATAAATCTGAACTATATCGTAATCGCTATATCACATGTATGCATACTAGTGAAAACCTAAAAGAATGTAATTTTGCAAAGTTTTTGATTTGTCCACGGTTGATTCTAGCATAATCAAAACTAGAAGAATTAAACACAAATCCAAATCAATACCAAAAATTTGTTAACGCAGTTCGATACACTTTGTCTACGTTTGTGGAGCCCTCACTCAATTTAATGCTTTTACTAATGACAATAGTTTTATACAAAGCTTTATTGAGCTGACTCACTTAACTCTTGACACTATCCCTCATCAACCCGTAAAAATAATTCACATCTAATAAGACGATCGACTAGTGCTAACCTCAATAGAGGATTTTGTCAACAACTTTTAACGATAAAGATAATAAACTAATAACTCAAGTGATTAAAAATAATAAAGAACATAGAAGAATGCACTTGAGATAAGAAAAATAACTTACCTAGTTAATTTAGCTCCTTCAATGACAGAATGAAAAGTTGTTCGCCAATAGTACTGTCGTATTCAGCTGCTGAAATTTTCATACACCATTTCCACTGACGACAGTCACACAATCAACATCCAATTAGTTCACCAAAAGCCATACAAAGGATGAAGAACATCAGCACATAAAGAGTACATAAACCAGAAAATAAATCAGCTACACAACTCCTAAAGAACACACTTAATTGTCGATGAATAGTAAAATAATATCCAACTACAGAAAGCCACAAATCACCTAGCTAAAAACACGCAAAAGCCTAGAAAGAAAATAGCAGTTGCTACAAACCCACAATTAACGACAACACAACTAAAGAAAATTGCAGCACCAATAAAACAATCTACGTTCATTATCCACCAGAAAATATAGCTAAGAAATAATACAACCTAGGTTACATGATCCAACAAAAAACTTTGCAGCAGATAGAGTTTTATCTTCACATAGACCACTACTAAACATTATCAAAAATCACCCTTGAAATCCTAGCTACCAAGTCATCTAATATCTGTCATTTTTCCTTTTCAAGAATGACAACATTGAGCCCATTATACACGTGAAACCCAACCATATTACTTCTGTTATAGTCCATTCAAAATTCCCAGAAAATTTGAATCCTTGGATAGCCATTATCCCAAAAAATACGGTATATTTAAATCCCATCCAATTAGGATTAAACTTTATCAAACTTGTCTTGGAAGAGTCCCACATATCAAACTTGTCTTGGAAGAGTCCCACACAAACATAACTAGTTTCAATTATCAAATAATGTCCAAAACTATAAAATAAGATATAATCACCTATATTTTAACAATTTATCCCTTTTTAGCATTATTTTTCATATGTTTGAAACTCCCCCTAAAGGAGATAATTGGACATATAACATTGAATTCACAAACCACAAGAGAGCTCCCCCTTAATTAGTCATCAAGATTTAAACTTAATCAATTATCCAAAGATACAAATATCCAAGTTCCAAAAAAGTCAAACAAATCAAAAGAGGATGTTCTGATGTAGTGTTCTCCCCCTTAGGACAAAAGATGTCAAAAAGTACCATAAGGAAGCATCTAAAAACCAAAGAACCCTTTGCTAGATTTATAAGCCAATGCATCAAAAGGTCCGGACAGAGTGTAAGGTAGATCAACCACCTGAGCTTGCTTATTGACATTCAAAATCCTTAGCAAGATATTCATCAATGTCATAGGTTCAAGAGTACTCGAATCCAACCAAAGAACGCCATTGGCATAAAGGAATTAAGTGATTAAGCATGGAAAGTATAGCAGGGAATGGGGCTTACTAATAATTACTAACATTACTTCAATAATAAGTCTCCTCAAATTGAAGTTTTCCCCAGTTCCATTGGCGTAAATAAGCTTAGGTTGAGTCAGATAAACCGATACCACATGTGTACTTGGTAACTAATTTACCAATACCAACTTATGAAACAAAGTATTTCTACGTCAACATAGAAGCACACAACACATAAGTAAATGGTTAAGCATTTAATCTTCCTCCGATTAACACAATAACAATCATATCATTTGGCATATTCTAATCAGCACTATATGCAAGATTCCTAAGTAAATTATGAAACCCCAAAAATAAATTCATTTTATCATGATCAAATTAAATTAGTTTACCTCTCACATATATCAGTTAATAGCATATAGCAAATTTGGTCAAGAGATCTTTATCCATATTATAGTAAAATTATTTTGCCAAAATAGAATCAAAGTGTTGCAGTAAAAACGTAGCTTGTAATAGGTTTCTTTTAGATATCAGAACATCCAAACGAAAATGCTGAAATTCATCCATGTTAATAGAATGATCAAGAACTAACCCGATGTTTGCCATAGTGTCCTATTTCTGTGCTGAAGCAAAAGTGTAGAACTTATAGGACACAACATCATTTACTGACATTATGACAGGAGGGCCTCAATTTTTGAGCCATTTTCTTTGTCAATTTTCAAGGACTAGTAATAAGAACATTCGGTGGTGGGACAATAGTAGAGTTAGGAGTAGTAGTTTCAAATATCAAAATTAGAGCTCTCTACTATGAAAAATAGCACACACACGACATCATCTTGCTTCGACTACTATTCCCAAATAGAGGAGGGGTTGGGAATGTTAGTAAGCACCTTCGATGAAGATCCAACACTAGTAATTGTTTTTCCATGTAGTGGATGTTGTTGAAGTTGACTATAGTGTAACGTAGGGATGGCGGTGGAGGGAATGGTTGCTGAACATGATTGTTCCACGCTAAAGGATGAAGAAATACCTTTAGACTTACCCATCTTAGCTTCAAAAAAGTGGGTGCTATCGATGAAGAGAGAAACCCAAAGAGATGAAAGAAAGGTGAGATTTCGTGAAGGGGGAGGACAAGTTGACTAACTATGGAGCCAAAAAACAAACAAAATTGCAAAAAGAAAGAAAGGAGAGAAGGTAATTTCGGTTGCCAGTAACATAAAAAGAAGAAGACAAAATAGGGATTTTTAATCCCTTTTTGAATTTCCCCCTTTTTTTAATAATAAAAAATACATCAAAAACTTAAAGCATATAGTAGTCCCAAAGCCTCTAGAAGAAATCCAAACCTAACTGAATCAAAAGGTTTTGTAAAGATATTCACCAATTATTTTTCTGTAGTTACGTATGAAAGAGTAGCTATTTTATTCTCCACCAGCTCTCAGATAAAGTGATACTTAAAGTCGACGAGTTTCATTCTTGAATGTTGAACTGGATTCTTTGAGATGTATATAGCACTCTTGTTATCACATAGGATTATCAACACATCCTGATCATTTCTATAATCTTCTAACATCTGTTTCATCCAACAAAGTTGCGAACAACAACTACTTGTAGCAATATATTCTGCTTCTGTGATTGACAGTGAAATAAAATGATTTTTTTACTGTACCATGAAATCATATTGTTTCCTACGAAGAAACAACCCTTTGAAGTGCTTTTTCGATTGTCTAAATTTTTAGCCCAATCCGCATCGCTGTACTCGACTAGATAAGATGTAAAGTCATATGTATACCAAATCTCAAATTCAGAAGTACCATTAACATATCTAATAATCCTCTTAACCATTATTAAGTGTGTTTCTTTCGGGTTGGCTTGATAGCGAGCACATACTCTAATGCTATAACAGATATCTGATCTACTTACAGTTAAATACAATAGACTACCAATAATGCTTCTATATAAGCTGACATCAATACTTTTGCCATTTTCATCTTTGTTTAACTTCGCAGATACACTCATAGGAGTTTTAGCATGTTGAGCGTTCTCAAGTCCAAACTTTTTTACTACATTCTTTGCATATTTAGTTTGCGATACAAAGATACCATCCGTCACTTGTTTAATTTGCAAACCTAAAAAGAAGTTCAATTCACCTACCATGCTAATATCAAATACATGTGTCATTAAATCCATAAATGCTTCCACCATTTTAGGATGAGTGGAACCAAACACAATATAATTAACATAAATTTGTGCAATCCTTAAATTAGATCTAAAGTTTTTAAGAAAGAAGGTCTTGTCAACACTACCTCTTTTATAGCATCGTTTGAGTAGGTATTGAGGGAGCTTTTCATATCAAGTCCTTGGTGGTTGTTTAAGACCGTAAAAAGCCTTCTTAACTTGAAAAATGTAATAAGCATGGATTGAATCAATGAACCCTTTCAGCTGCTCAACATATACCTCTTCTTGTATGAACCCATTCAAGAATGTACTCTTCACATCCATTTGATAAGGCTTGAAACCTTTTACATATGCTATACCCAAAAGTAATCTAATTGACTCAAGACTTACTACTGGTGCAAAAATTTTATCAAAATTAATTCTTTCGATCTGAGAGTAACCTTGAGCCACTAACCTTGCTTTATTTCTAGTCACATGGCCCTTCTCATTAGTTTTATTATGAAACACCCATTTTGTTGCGATCACATTCACATTAGATGGTCCTGGCACCAATTCTCAGAATATATAGTCAATTCTTCTTGCATAGCTATTGCCCAGAACTCATCTTGTAAGGGTTCGTTAACATTTTTAGGCTCGAATGAAGATGTGTAACATAAAAGTCCTGTGAGTTCAAGATAATCAACTCTTTTTTCTTTCTCTTGTTTTTCTTCTCTCACTAATTTCCCCAATTTTGTTTTCAATTGGATGACTTCTTCTGATTTGTGAGGGAGGATCCCTCTTCAAATAATCTTTTCTCAGATTTTGATTATTCAAAAGAATTATTTCCTCATTAAGTGTCTTGGTGGTTTCATCATATGAATCAACTGAAAGCTCTTCTATTTCCATAGTTTCTTTACCAGCAACAACTAACTGTTTTGGTTCTTATCTCGTTGTTTGTTTAAGTTAGTCCAAAAGGCTGGTTTTGTGAATTTTCTTATGCCAATTTATCATTCATTTGAAACACATCTATCATAACATTTATGGACTCTAACACTTTCTTGGTTCTTTAATTAAACAAGCTTTACTATAGGTTGAATAGCCAATGAAGATCCCTTCATCATTCTTGCTTTCGAATTTTCCAAGCTGTTCCCGATCTCTAAGAATATAGCATTTATTGCCAAAAACTTGAAAGTAGCTTCTATCTGGTTTCTTTCCCTTCCATAGTTTATAAGATGTCTTGTTCAAGATATTTCTAAGATGAACTCTATTGCATATGTAGCGTGCTATGTTCACTACCTCCTTCCGAAATCGCATTGATATATTTCTTCCATTTAACAAAGATATGACCATTTCTTGTAGAGTTTGATTCTTCCTCTTTATAAATCCATTTTGTTGTGAAGTTTTAGGTGCTGAAAATTCTTGTGTGATACCATATTTGTCACAGAAATTGTTAAAGCTTGCATTCTCAAATTCTCTTCCATGATCTGATAGGATTCTCAAAACTGTCATATTTTTCAAATTTATGACCTGCACACATAGGCCTCTAAAAGCATTAAAAGCATTTGATTTCTCTTTCAAACATGATACCTAAGTGTATCTAAAATAATCATCATCCCAAGTTAAAAAGTATCTAATTCCACCAATGCTAGCATGTTGGACCAACCAAGTCCATATGAATGAATTCCACAATACGTGAGGAAGTAATGTGGCAAACCTTTTTATGTGGCACTCTCATTTGTTTATCCTTTTGACATGCATTACTTACCTTCTTATCTTCTTTGTTCATTGTAGGCAAACCTCTCACAGATTCCAATTTCTTTAACTTGCTAATAACCTTATAATTAACGTGCCCAAGCTTTTGATGCCATAGATCTATATTGTCATTATATGAGGCTGATTCACAAGTGGCAGTGACTTGCAATACATAACAATTGTCTGCTAATCATCTCCTAGTCACAAGACATTCTTTTTGCTTGGTTAACACCCTGCACCTATCATTTGTAAATTTAACCAATAAACCATAATCATAAAGTTAGCTTATACTTACCAAATTGGCTTTTAATCCATCAACGTGAAGCACATTCTCGAGGTGTGGCAATCCATCCATGCATAGTGTTCCTCTGCTAATGATTGAAGCCTTCTTTCCATTATTGAAAGTCACATGCCCATCCATACAACTTTGATAATTGGTTAAGTCGCTCTTTTCACCTGTCATATGATGTGAACATCCACTGTCAAAATATCAACCATTATGAAAAGTAGCCTTTATAGATCTAAGAACTATGAGAGTTTACAATTGGACCCTTTTTAACCCAAGTGTGCCTCATTATCATAGATTGCTAATAGAAATTTGGTGAGGAGTATATAGATTTTCAATTTTGGTCCTTTGAAATAACATTTGTAACAACTTATAACATCTTAGTCTTATGTGCCTAATAACTCCACAAAAATGACATGTAGGAATAAACCTTTGATTCTTCCTTGCGATTTCCCTTTGGACATATCTGATTGTATCATTATTTTCATCATTTGTCTTAGAATATTCACCTTTGTAGTCAATACCTTGGAGATCTCCCTTGATCTTATCGATTTCTAATAACTTTTCTTACTTTTCAGTAGCTCCATTTAACATTCTTATCCCTTTTTTTGTGCTAACCAACTTTAACTTTGTTTCATTCAACTCATCTATTGTAAATAATAATTTCTTCTCTAGATCTTGAATGATGTTCTTCATAGTAGAGTTTTCCTTCTTTAACTTTTCATTCTTCTCACATGTTTGCACCAACTTTGCATACATTAATTCATAAGCTTTGTAAATATCCTCATCTTTGTTTTTTAAATCACTGTCATCATTATCATGATCTGAATCTAAACTTTGGACTAATTTATCTGCATTTTTTCTGAAATTTTGGATTGATTTACTCAAAGTTTCATCATCAGTTTCTGCCTTTTTGGTTACTGTTAAGCAAGCAACTAAACTGTTGTTGTATAAAGCAACCAATATAACATTCCTCATAAATTCCTCTTCACTGCTATACTTATTTTCGGATTCATTCTTACTATAAATGTTGGTATAGGACTTCCCTTTTTTTCTTCTTCAAGGTGTTAACATGTTCTGCTTACACATGTCTAAAGCCTTAACATTCATGACATTGAATTTTCTTCACTTTTCTTTCACCCTTTTGAGTTTTGGCTTGTTGTTTGAAGTTATTATTTGATAAACTCCCACTATTTTGCCTAAACTTCAGTATGCCCTTTTTCACTTTCTTCAATCACTTACTAGAATTTCTTGTTAACAATACCAAGTCCTCATTCTTTTCATATTCATCTCTTAAATCATTCACAACTTTACTGATTTTAGCCTACAATGCCAATCCTTTACTCCTCTCTTATTTACCCTTTAACAAATTCATCTTAAAATTGGTAAAAATTCCATTTATTTTATCCAACAACAATTCATTGATATGATAAGGTTCCTTGATTGCTATAATTTTTGGTATGAACCTCGAAGATAATGATCTTAATGTCTTCTTAACCAGTTTCAAATTAGAATATTTGTTCCCGAGTTGATGTGCTTGGTTTGCTATGTCACATAATCCCTCATGAAAGTCTCCAATGGTTTCACTCTCATTTATCTCCAACTCTTCAAATCTACAACTAACATCTAAAGTTTTGAGGATATCACATATTTCAATCCCTCATGTATAATTTGTAAAGTTTCCCACGCTTGTTTTGTCGATTCATAAGCTGATATCATTGAAAAACGACCTTCATCAATGACATTAAGATGACATGCATGGCTTGAAAATTTCCAAGTGCTGTCTCTTCTTCAACTCTTGTCCACTCAGATAGATCATTCAGTACTACTTTCCCATATCATTAGTTATCATTGGATGTGTCTAGCCATGTAAAACTGAGTTCCACGCTTTGGATCCCTATACCTGAATAAAGACTCTCATCATGATTTCCACGCAAGATAATTAGAACCATCCAACAACGTTGACCTAGTAATTGATGTTCCTTCTTTTGTACCCATATTTGCAAAACATGGATCTGTACTAATTTGCTGTATCAAGTTCTGATTCGGTGACTCGCTTTGATACCAACTAAAAATCTGAAAGAATGTAATTTCGCAAAGTTTCTAAGTCATTTGCGGTTGATTCTAGTACAATCAAAAAAATAAAAATTAAACTTATAACTGCAAATCAACACCAGAAATTTTTTAATGCAATCGGCACACTTTACTTACGTCTGCAGGCCCTCACCCAATTTGATACTTTTCATTAACGACAATAGTTTTATATAAGGTTTTATCGAACTGATTCGCTCAACCTTTAATACTATCCCTCGTCCTTACAACTTGTGAAAGTAATTCACACCCAATAACATGATTGATTTGTGCTAACTTCAATAAATGATTTTCTCAACAACTTTTAACGATAAAGATAATAAACTAACAATTCAATTGATTAAACATAGACAAATACACTTGAGATAAGAAAAACAACATCCCTAATTAATTCAGCTCTTTTAATGATAGATCGGAAAGCTGTTCGCTAATACTACTACCGTATTTAGCTGCTAAAATTTTTGGACACCACTTCTACCATCGACAACCGTACAATTATCATTCGATTAGTTCACCAAAGGCCATGCAATGAATGAAGAATACTAGCGCAGAAAGAGTACATAAACCAGAAAATAAATCAGCTGCAAAACTATCAAAAAACATCCTCAATTGTCTTTGAATAGTAGAAGAATATCTAGTTGTAGAAAGTCACGAATCACCCAACCAAAAACATGCAAAAGCCCAGAAAGAAAATAACAGTTGATATATAGGGTGTTGAAATGAAGCACTAACAAAGCAACCTACGTTTGTGATCCACCAGAAAATATAGCTAAAAAAAGCTTAGGTTACGTGATCTAACAAAAAGCTTTTGCAGTAGATAGAGTTTTATCTTCATACAAACAGTTACTAAACATTATCGAAAATCACCCTTCAAATCCCAACTACCAAGTCATCTAATATCGGTCATTTTTCGTTTCCAAAAATGACAACATTCAGCCCACTATACACGTGAAACCTAGCCATATTACATCTGCCATAGTCCATTCAAAATTCCTAGAAAATTTGAATCTTTAGATAGCCATTATCCCAAAAATATACTGTTTATTTAAATCTCATCCAATTAGGATTAAACTTTATCAAACTTGTCTTGGAAGAGTCGTACATAAACACAATTAGGTCTAATCATTAAATAATGTCCAAAATTAAATAACAAGATATAATCATCTATATCTTAACAGTTAGGAATCAAAGTGCAAATTGCGACTCCTTCGTCATTATTGTATAAATATACTTTCAACATTTGTTGCACATCAATGAGCGTTATCATCTGACCAGTAATTATTAAAGTAGCGTTGCCTTAAAGTTTCTTTTCATTAGCTGTAATTGTGCTAACTCGAAGCCCTCTCAAATAAAAGTCTACAAGGATTTAGTTTATTGGCAACTTGACTTTGCTTCTCAACAGTTTATATTGAATTGGTCTAGTGGAATTTGGAGCTGATTATGAATTTATGGTCGATTTCTTGTTAAAGCTTCTCATATTATGGTTATAAAATGTAAAGAAATTAAGGAATTGTATTTGTCATGTAAACTTTGTATAAGGTATCAATTCTGATGTCCCACAACCTTCAACAGAATGCAAACAATATATGTAGATAGCCACATGCAAAAGTATTTATGTAGCATTTGGAGTTTGGTTTTTCATTAACTTGAGGCTATGATCTTTCAAAGAACGTACCTATGGATTTATACCCATAAACTTTTACTAAATTGAATTGAATTTAATTTCAATAACCTTTGGGATGACAATTTAACCCCTCTCATCCATTTTTAAATTAACATTCCAAATTATAATTGATTAAAATTTAAATTAAATTAAAATTAAAATTAAAATCGATCAAATTTAATTCATATTAATTTAACAAAAATAAATAATAAATAAAATAAAATGAGATTATTTTTATTTAAAAACCAATCAAATTTCCGAACCAACTATGTGATCAAACTTCAATCTGGCAAAAAATTTGAGTCGTTTACAAATAATGTAAACCGAGTGGGTAAATTACCAAACAAAGATTTTAGAGTTCAAATAGCCTAAAGATGATACCATTAACAAATATGCATGACTATCAAAGTTAAATATTTCTCTTATCTATACGAAAAATCGATAGAAACAATTATAACATCAACATATAGTTTACGAATTGTTAATTGCATGGACGTATTACATGTAATATAATGTGGAAACAATAAAGCATGGTCCATTAATCATTTGATAAAACACAGCAAAACTTCCATTACCTTGTCTGCATCTATTATGCGAGTGTACTAGGTATTACACTTCTGTTTTTATAATAAGTACATACGCCCCTAAGTTCAGGGTTTCTTACTCCTTCAAAGCCAAAAATGTCAAATATTTTGTTTTTTCCTCGAGGAACGTACAGAATATTGGAAGTTGAAGCACATTTTCAGCTCTCATTCTCTTTTCAGAAATGAAATGAGGAAAGTGGTACTACTTTAACACAATTTACAATAACGGCATAAATTGTGAACTTATTCTAGAATGTATTGGCATTTAAAACTTTCACTAAGATAACACGCTAATGTATCATACTTTATACACCCATTTTCAAGTATGTCGTACTTCGATTATGTCACCTCTCCAAATAAACATATATGGTTAGACATAGAGATAGCACTTGCACATTCTTGAGTTGGAAGCTAGCTAGGTTATACACATTAATGTAGATGTGATTCAATTAATACCAAATTTTATACTTCATTTTTCTAAAAATTATGATCTCAATGTCGTTTTAAGTTAAATTTTCTAAAATTTCCATTAATCTAAAGCTTTATTTTAATTTATTCTCATTTTTTCAATATTATACTTTACCATTATTGTTTTATCATATTCTAATTGATCTCATTTCTTAAAAAGTATCACTTCTCAGAAAATATTTTAAGCGAGGAAGTTACTACTTTATTAACCTTAATAAAGATGCAACCTTAATCTTTATGCTCTGGTTGTTTAAGTTCAATTGACTAATTAAGAAACTTACATCACCCCTCTACTGATGATATTGTTTTCTTATCATTGCCTGTAATTATTTAAATGTTTGATGAAATTTCGAGGCTTAAATACTTATTTTGTAAATAAAGTCATACTACTAAAGCTATTCAAACAAAATTTTAATTGAAGATTTAAACCTACATTCAGTCCACATAATACATTAGTGATTAATGCAATGATAGACAAATGTTACAGTAATCATTGCAAAGGTACACTAAAATGTATATCTCTTTATCCTATGCATCTTATTTTTATTCAGCTTGATCTTCTATGTACTTTTAATACTTAAAAAGTTTTACTGTTTCTACTTTCTAGAGAAAATGTGGCACTGCAATTTTTTGAAAATATCGTTATGTAAAAATTGTTTTTAAAATTAAATTATGATTTTTTTTTTCTTATACAAGTCCAAAGGCTTACATTTTCAGAACCAAATGGAAAGAGGATCAAGTAGGAGTTCAAACCCTCAATTCGAAGAGAATAGCGTGCTTAATTGGCCAATACAAACAAATAGTAAATCGTTTTATTGAGTCTTATCTTTTTATTTCATTATCTCCGTCCACAAATCCACAAACGAACGAACGGAGAAAATGAGTCGTCTGCAAATATCATCACAACTCAATTTTCGATCGTGACAGGAAGTGAAATCTGTTACAAAGGAAGTGACAGTATGTTGGCGAAAATCATCATACATGAAAGAGAGCTATAACAGACACACGAAGATTATAAACATATCAAAAGGACCAATAGGTTCAAATCCCTTGACATAATCACCATCATCCGTAGAAATACAGGACAAAATGTAAGGTACAAGACACAAAATTTTACTTTCTACTGCCACATAGAATGATGCGCAGGCGTTAAAGAGGATGAGAGTAAATTAGCGCTTTCTCCTTGCGATGCCACCTCAATGATGCCCATAATGAATGCACACGGGAGAGAGAGAGAGCATTATAGCTGACCTTTGGCGAGCAAATGAGTAAATGCTCTTTGCTATGCTGTCTGTTTCGGCTATTTAGAAGCAAACACTTTTACCTCTCGTATGGTATGGTCAGCGTAAACTCCTCCATGGTCTCTCCTCTATATATACACACAAACTGTAGCCTTCCCTTGGACGTTTGTGTCTGCATTTCAAAGAGAAAAGGAAAGAGATTTGTCCCTTTACACAACACACATATCTAGCTACCTACAATAACCTCTGGTGATCATTCATCAGCATCCAAAATAGAGCTGGATAATATGTCAAAACCACCTTGCTGTGACAAGATTGGTGTGAAGAAAGGTCCATGGACACCAGAAGAAGATATTATCTTGGTATCTTACATTCAAGAACATGGACCTGGGAATTGGAGATCAGTTCCTACTAATACAGGTTCGGACTCGAGTTCCTCAGTTGGCTTTCCTTTTTTCATGATTGAGAGTTTTTGAAAACATTATCTTCTGCATATTAATTGTTACTACTTATTAGTCTTCTAATTTGCTTTCTGGGTTTTTGCTTTACTTTTGGTTGGTTTAGCCATTAAAGTGGTGTATTTATTGCACTGCACCGCTTTATAGTTTGAACTGCCGCCTTGATTTTATCATTTCATTTTCTTCAGGCATTAGCACAGATGTAGGGTTACATTTGTTTCTCGACACGCTCCACTTTAATCTACAATTTTCTCAACTTCTCACTTTATGCACTTCAATCTCTTCAGGTTTGCTTAGATGCAGCAAAAGTTGCAGGCTTAGATGGACTAATTATCTTCGGCCAGGAATTAAGCGTGGAAACTTCACCGATCATGAAGAGAAGATGATTATCCATCTCCAAGCTCTTTTGGGCAACAGGTAAAATCATCTCTGTCTCTTCTGAGAGTTTATTTCCAAATTACGTTTGATAATCATCAAGGTCTTCTAAACCCAATGGAGTAAATTACATACATAAAAGAGAGTAAGATTCTGTGACAGTAAATAGTTGTCCATTTCTTAATGTTCATTGGGACGGAAGCAAGGTTACACAGTACTGAGAGTAATTAATGATTTTTCTTTTCTTTCTATGAAGATGGGCAGCCATAGCCTCATATCTTCCGCAAAGAACAGACAATGACATAAAAAATTACTGGAACACTCACTTGAAAAGGAAGATGAAAAAACTTCAAGATGGCCAAAGTGAAGACGGGTTCTCTGCTTCACAGGCAAAGGGCCAGTGGGAGAGAAGGCTTCAAACAGATATTCGCTTGGCTAAACAAGCCCTTTGTGAGGCTCTGTCTCTTGACAAAACCAGCTCATTGCCTGACTCAAAGTCATCTGTCACCGATGATTATGAGCCTCACAATACATTACAATTTCAATCACAGGCTTCTTCTTATGCGTCCAGCGCTGACAACATAGCAAAATTGCTTGAGAACTGGATGAAAAACCCGGGGCAAACTAACTCGGACGCCTCTCAAAGTTCTTTCAACAACACCCTGGGAGCCTATTCCAGCTCTAGCGATGGGATACATAGTGCAACTGCAAACACTCCTGAGGGCTTCGACTCTCTCTTCAGCTTCAACTCTTCCAATTCTGACGCCTCTCAATCCATGGATGAAAATGTTAATTTTACCCCAGAAAATGGATTCTTACAAGACGAAAGCAAGCCAAGCTTGGAGGCGCATGTCCCATTCTCATTGTTGGAGAAATGGTTGCTTGATGAAAGTGCAGCCCAGACTCAAGACGATCTAATTCACATGTCGATAGAGGACAGTACTGGGTTGTTCTAGCTAGCTGAAAAGAGCGGATCGAGTCCCCGTTTACTAGGAATTCCTTGTCTTTTTTCTTTTTCTTTTTAATGAGTACTGTACTTTAGCTCATAGGTCTTGTGCTAATGAAACTCGTCCCTAAGCAGCCCGTAACGATGACAGAATCCATCACACCAAAAAGTGTAAATTAAGACTAAATCTCTATGTATAAGCTGTATTTCTGACGAAAATCTGAACAGGGTTGTCTATATTGGCTTTGTGCACCTCTTGGTGATAGTATCTGATCAGTATTAGCTAGGGTCGACTTTTGTAAAAGCAAGAAAATTATAAATGATATCTATCCGATCTCTCTCTCGTCTCTCACCAATTTCCATTCAACGCTTGTCTTTTGTTTTCTCTTTTGATGGTGCAAATTATTCTCATGGGCAACGGCATCAAAGAAGCTCTCCTCGGGGGTTTCTTTCCTCTTTCCATTCTCTTGAGCGTCTTACCTTTTCACTCTGGCGCATTAGTATTTGGTACCACATTGTAACACATCAATAAGTACTAACTCCTCCAAAGTCATATCATAATAATATTGAGTCTGAATGAAGAGGCCTGTACTGCGAAGTAGGGTTTCAATATGTGGAAATGCAGATTTAAGTGAATTAATGCCTGTGTGAAATATTGCAGTGTCGGCAAGATGGCAAAATCATGACCTCTGAATTGCTTAAGCAAGGAGATGACTTTTGGCATTGATGCTCGTTGGAGGCAAAATTCAAAGTGCCCTTGGGTCATTATCATTTTCGGTTAGGTAGGTTCCCCGGCCGATACGTTGCTCATGAAGCTGCATGATCATTGGACTATAGGAAGTTAATAACAGATAACGTGGAAAAATCTCACAACCTCTTCTGCTGCCTTTCTCTCTTATTATTAATACTAAGTTTAGAAATATTATTTAAATCTTAGGCCATCCAATTGCGTAAATTGTCTAAAAATTACTGCGGTCATCTTTTAACATGCTAGAACCACAATCCCAAATTCTGTTGTAGACAGTTTTTAGTAATACAATGAAAGTGAAGTTATTCAAAACTTATTTACAAGTACTTTTTATATTGGGGAATATAATTTACGAATAAAATGGCCAATAATGAACTTGGAATTGATAATTTCAATTAGGTGATGAGTGCCTATCCAAATCCATATAGCTTCTAGTGACAAACTCTCCAAGCACATGGGGTTTTATAAGTGAGCATGATGGTCACCATCACGGTTATCGTCATGGTCTGCACTCTTAAATCTTATTATTACAATTCATAAATCAAACCATGGCAAATTGTTTTTTGCGAATCTTAAAAATTATTAAAACTTCAAGTTTGATCTCAAAATAGAATTTTATTATCTTAATTATTTATTTTGCTTATATCTTGATTCATATAATTTTTCAAATAGTTCGATCCATAGATATCTTAACAAATTAATATTTAGTCCTTCATTAACTAAATAACTCTACATCTGATTGAATAGTTATCAATTCATACATCATAATATATAGTGATTATATGTTTAAACAACGGTTTCTCACAACCATGATCTTCTTTATATATACATACTTCAAATGTGAAGTAATCCTTTTATGTTCCCATTCCATTAAAACTTATCATGTATGCCCTATTTTCTTCTTGCGAGATATTTAAAATGAACGAATCAGAATCCGTAATTAAAACTTCTTTTATATATACTTGGATGTTTAATTGAAATATTCTGAACTATTTTTTCAATAATCAAGATAGCATATTTATTATATATTAAAAAGAAGCCTATTGACTCACAAGTTGCAATTTTATATCGCACGTGATATATGATCAATTTGTCATCAGTCTTGTATGTTTTTACTAGTCTTGTGTTCGTTGCATTAGTTATTTTTAATAAACGTCTAATGATAACATTTTTATAAAAATTTTTAAACCACAAAGCTATTTTTGGATGATTTAGAAATTTGTATTTTTAAAATCAGGAGAGCCCTGTGCGTTTTGGACTCAAAAAACTATTGAATTCCTAATGAGGGTTTGCACATCGTCGACTATAGTAACATAAAGAACTATTGCATGCTCAGACATAGAATCAATTACTTATAATAAACATTTTTACATATAATGTAATCATCTGGGAAAAAATGTGTTGAATTTGTGGAATTCCAGTATATGAAAATTAAGAACATGATGAGAGGTAGTTAATAAACATATGGCTAAGTGGGATAGAAGCAAGTTAAGGAGATAGCCACATGTGGTTAGGTAAAATAAGAAAATACATAATTATAACAAAAAAACTGCTTCAATGTCTATTTATATCGTTGATAAAAATTAATTATAAATTCTGAACGAATTCTTTCTTAACATACTTGGATTTCAGAATAACACCAAACAATTTGTAACACCATAACCTTAACAAGGCAAACCATTTCTGTGTCTTTTCTGTATAATGTTGTGTATACGTTTCGTTAACAAATATAATTATCAGCTATGATATGTCGGCTTAGACCCTTTAATGCATGAGTGCCCCGTCTATTCTTATCAATAATAGAATGTTAAAATTCTGCCTGCAACTTAAGTACGATGTTCCGTACTGAAATTCTGCGTTTGGTTAATGTCTTCAACATATAAAGACGGAACGAGATAGAAATTTAGAGACGAAACAGAACAAGAATTAGAAACAGTGAGGTGTTTGGTTGCGGTGGACAGAACAGAGAAAATTGTCTCTATCCCGATGACAGAAATGTGTTTGGTTACCGTGGACAGGATAAAAAATAGTGTTAATGACGAAAATGCCCTGCAGTATAATAAATTGGAAAGATGTAATTCATTGATTATTTTATAATTGTATCAATATTTATTTGAAGTGTATGTGTAATTTGTTAATTACGATAAAATAAAATGAAAAATTAGGTATATTTATTGAAATACGAGACCTAAAAATTAACTATCTTACAAGTTAATTATCTTATGATTAACTTGTAACTGAAATAAAATTAATTATCTTATTATTATTATTATTATTATAAATTTTGTATCTATTTTTTAATTTTTATTATTAATTTTATTATACGAAATTAATTATCTTATTATTGTTATTATTATTATTATTATGATTATTTATTATTATTATTAGTATTATTATTATTATTATTATTATTATTAAGAACGTGTTGGGTTTCGTATGTAATTCAGAAGGTTGTTATTATTATTATTATTATTATTGTTGTTGTTCTTGTTGTTGTTGTTGTTGCTGCTGCTGCAAAGGATATGTTAGGTTTCGTATGTATTTCAGAAGGTTATTTTTGACATTTTTAGTTCTTATCTATAGGACAAGAATTATTGTATCTTAGTTTTGAAAGGAACAAAAATTTCTGTCTTTATCTTCTGAAGACGGAACAAAAATGACTGAAAACAGCAAACAAACAACACGAAGAACAGAACTTTTGTGTCTCTGTCCACTGTCGTCACCTACGAAGACAGCAACCAAACGCAAGGAAAGACTCTGGAATGATTTAGAGACGCTTGGCCTACTACGGTGGAGATGTTAAGATAAAGTTGAGTTAAACTTGGAAAATGGTTCAATCGAAAGAGCAAAAGAACACAAGCCAACATTATTCGGAACTTGGAGGCATAATTGACCGAGACTATCAGGTGCTGCTATGTAGGCTTGAGATTAGGATTCAACTTTCAATCCCGAGGTCACGAATGAAAGTTCATGTGTGGTCTTGCTTTCACCAAACTTAACCTAAATTGACATAACTAAGGTAAAGCAAAAAAAAAAAAAAAAAGAGAGATCACAAGGTCCCCGTGTGAGGAGCTAGTGTTAGAACAATAAGGGATAGGAAAATCTGCAGCCAATTAGTCACAAACCTGGAATTGCCTTAGGAATATGCAAATGAATCAAGTCTTTATGGCACTACATGTGACGACTTTGACTTCTATTTAGTTTATTCAAGTTGGAATTGCTATGCCCATGAGATATTTGTAGCCCAATCTGTAAAGGCATTTCTACAAGCCTTCTCACCATAAACGTCATCGCAGGGCAGCAGTGCCCTGCGATAATATGCATGGTAACCCACGTCTCTTCATACGTACCCAACAGTTGGATCATAATCTCCTTCACTTCATTTTCAATATTTATTAGGTTCTTTCCTCATAAGGAAAGAAAACGCATCGCTCAAGTTTTTCTTTTTAGGGACCGTACCTCCTCAAACTTAGCTACCATAGTACTCTGTTAGACAAAACCATGTGCAAACCAAAATCTGGTGGATCATGTGATGGAAATTTCAGAAACTAGAGTTACATACGCACCCATACAATGTTTGTTTTTTTGTTCCCATTGAACTTCGACAAAGCCTTTAATTCACATTTCGTAGTCGTCTTAATGATATGGTAAGGTCTATTCAGTCCTCATCGTGACTATATACTCTACTCAGCGTAGGATCTAGCTTCAATGCTAATATACCCACCCAGTGAAGGGTCTATCACTTCACCTTTAGACAATATTATGAATCGGTACTGTATTTAGTTATGGTATGATATTATATCGGTATCATTTTGAATAATTTTTAAATTTATAAAATAATCTCTAAATTTTTTAAAAATTAGAAAATAGTCCATTAGTAGATTGTACTATACACTTTATTATTTACATCAACATTGCCTTCAAAAATTATAATAATAAAATTTTAAAATATCAATAATTTATTTATTTTTATTAATATTAATTTTCACATATAAATAATAACTACAATTAATATGAAAAATCATTTAATCATCATATAAATATAAAATTAAGAACAATACAAAGTATTTAAAATATTACAATTTTATCTAATAAATAATAATTAAATCAAAACATCAAATAAAAAGAACAATAAATATCCTTAACTCTCTAACTATTACAATTTAAAACAAGAGTTCTTGATGAGGAAACAATCAACTAGAAGTTGTCTTTCCCATATCTCATTAACGACTATAAGTTAAGGTGTGTACAAAGAAGACTATATTTTTCATATTGACTTTGATTGCTTTATTTGCCCTCTCTTTATTAAATCAAAACATCGTAAAAATAACTCATTGTTGCCTTTTCATTACTATCCGCCAAATAAAGCACCCTCACTAAAGTCTCACTAACTCAGATGATAAATTGATATTGGGACCAAAATTTAATATCTTTAAGTATAAATTTAGTATCTTTAAGTATAATTCTAGAATCCTCAAATCTAGCATTAGACCTAGCATATCGAGATGTAACTTATTTATCACTTCTAAACATCTTTCTCAACTCTTTCTTCATCATAATAAAATGCTGAAGTGATAAAAAACTTATTGCAAATCTTGTAACAGCATGACAATACAAATTTCTACTGTTGGTAAAATCTTTTTTTATTAAATTTAAGACCCATGCACGATTGAAGATGAACTTGGTCACTTTTTTTGCTTTTTGTATAGTCTCATCAATAATAGAAAATACCTAGCATCTGCTATATTTTTCAGCATTAAGTCAATGTAATGTGTAGTACAAGGAGTTAAAAAAAAGAATTATTCTTGCATTGTAATCTTCTTCCCGTTGCTTTGCAAGAAGAATCATTGTCAGTAATGAATTGAACAATATTTTTTAGGCCTCCTTCATTTACAACTTCATCAAATATTTCAAATAATTTGTCAGCATTGCTGTTGGGCGCTCTCCGTGGGGCCCAACTTTTTGCGAATATTATAATACTTGAGTGTGATCTTGTAGGATTATTTCCTAAAACCCTCATCAGGTATCATCTCACAAGAGTGGCGTGCCCATAACAATCAAACATCAAAGCAAACTTATTACCTTAATGTTGGATCCTATCTCTGAATGTGAAGTCCAACTCTTGCTGAAAGATCATAAGACTCTCATATCTTTACTTCATCATACTCGTTAATAGATTACATACAATTAATCATCATCATTACATTTCAATACCCTCAAAACAAAAGGATTTTTACAAAGCTATAATGGTTTTTTAAGCCGCCTTACAACATAATCCGAAAACGCAAAATACCAAATAAACAAATTCGAAGTGATGCCTTGACTTTCTTTCACTCCATCTCTTGCTCATAGCCTAGAGGTGGGACAGAAGGGGGTGACCTTTATGACTCGTGGATAACATGCTTATAATCAAGAAACAAGCAAAAACTGTTCAAAAAGTTCGTTCTCATAGAAAATTTTTATTGAATCATAAAACACATGTTTATCAAAATTCTTGTTATGTAATTAAAATCACCACAGCACAATTCATGCATTTTTCAACTTGGTCACAATTTATAACACATAAGCACATCAAATGACTCGAGGGTTTCATGGAACAAAACAGAGAAACCGAAGTTTATTCCGTGAACGAAATGAGTCCACTTTTTGGATCTCGTGGGCCACAAGCGGGCAGTCGGGAGAAGGCTTTATGTCGACGTGCACGTGACTACGAAACGATTCCTCTCTCGCCCAAACAAAGCACATACGAAATGCTTAAAATTATTTTATTAAAATGAAATGCTTTCATATTTTTCATGTTCTTTTTCTTCTTTCCATTCAAATCAAAATGCCATGACACAATTCCATGGCATAACATGTTCATATAT
>JANVCQ010000006.1:33507536-33518040 GCA_025531925.1 Erythroxylum plowmanianum | reverse complement strand
TCGGTTTTGATTTGATTTGAATTCGATTCGATTTGATTCGATGTTTGCTTCCGCTATGTGATTTTCGTTCCGTCTTCTGGTTGGGATTTGGTTTTCGGATCGGGTCCCAACACTATTCTTATGTATCAAACCAAGAAAGTCTCCATATTGTGCATAAGCTCGCATATCCCATACATTATAAATGACAACATTAAATTTTGATTCCCAAAAAAAAATTTCTCAAAGAAAAAATACTATAAGTACTTATAAATAACTAAATTTATCTAATTAATGTATAAAATTAGATAAATAAAAAAGATTAAAGAATTTTTTTGTACCTGAAACTCTTGATAATAAAAATCCTTTGTCTCCTAAGAGATATTCTTTCATATATAATCCTCTAGTTCTATCATCTCCTGAAACTTGGATGAGATATTTCTAGAGTATGTTCCAGATGGAACCAACCTAATATTTGAGCTAATTTAGATCATTTTCAAATGAAAACCTATAAATTCAGTATAAACATGTGGTGTTGTCATTTATTACAAAAAGTTTAGAATTTCACTAATAGATCATTGACAATTGTGATATAAATTCTTCCATCAACTTCCTTAGCTCTAGGTTGGAGGCTGCCTCCTTCATCCGCAACGTTGTTCCCTGATATTTATGTCAGTATAGATTTAGATTATGGTCTGGGAGTAGGGTAGCTAAATGGTGTAACAGTAGGGCTGTTGGATGGTACAGAGACTAAAGATGGGGAAGGTGATATCTAGATATGCGACACATGATTCTGTAGCATCTAGAGAATGTGATGATTTTTACCTATACATACACTGGCTCCTGAAAATGGTGGTAACCTGACGCTTGGCCTCAACATTTCCTGTTTCTCTTCTGTGACATATTTTTAACTTGAAATTCACATTTTATTGATTATTACACTAAAAATATAAATTAAATATAACAATGTATTGTTATTGCAATAATAAATTTATTCATATAATATTATATTTTCTTACACAAGTTATTCGTTATCATCACTTAATTGTAAATCAAAATTATCATCTTCTTTTTTCTGAAGAATTAGAATCAAAGTCAGGTTCCTCTTTAGATCTCTCACGCTCTATAGATTCCTCATCATCTCCAGATGAAATTTTATCATATTCATTATTTGGATCGTTCAAAAGTTCATTATCGTTATATATTACATATGCATTTATTTCATGAACATCTTCTTGAAGCACTTCACATTCAATTCTCTTATTTTGTACTTTTCCATGTAATTTAAAATCATCTCTAAGTTTTTCTTTGCAGACGGATAACCAATCTAACTTATCTTGTCTTAAGTTAGGAAAAGGGACGCAATACACTTGGGTTGCTTCCATCACCAACACAAAAGGTTCAAATTATCTAAATCTTCTTCACTAGTTGATTTCAACTAGATTATATTGGTTGTACGCTTTTGTTTCAACATCAAGATTTGGATCAAACCATTCACACTTAAATATCACACTCTATTTTAGTGGCAATGTAGGGTACTCAATTTCAAGTATCTCAATAAATTTACCATAGTAATCCTTGAATTCTCCATATATGCAAACCCCACTATTTATTGTTTCCATGATATGACTATGATATTCTGTATGAAATTTGCATCCATTAACAAAATACAACAAAATACGATTTAACAATTCGCAATGGTCCTTTTGCAAGATTAGAGTATGAATTTGTTCTCTATTGGAATAGTATAATGTTGTTTAAAGACTTCGATATGATAATTTAGCTATTTCAATTATTGCAAGTAAAAACTTACATATTTCTCAAACTATTGAGTAAAGTGTCTTTCAACTTCTTTATTGATATCATCCTATGTTTTTTTGGTCATTAGCTCACGTAACCATTGATAGGCACCTATCTTGAAATTACTAGGTGGCCTACCCAACACTCCACGGTTGTCCTCTAGTTGATATTTGATCCAGTTGGAAAGTTCCCGTAGAGCTAAGCATATAGCCCTTTTTGCCAAGAAAGCCTTAACTTAACATTAAAAAGATATAAGTAGTGGAGTTTATTTTAAAAACATTTTCATTAAAAATTTCGACAGCACAACGACTATATTTTGACCTAACTAAAATTTTCAAAAACCCTATAGAAGTGTTTACCATTACAAATTTGGGACTTTAAGTCCATTCATAAGCAATCTCAACAATCACTTCAATAATCTTAAAAATAAACTCAGACATATAGTCCAAAACATATTCATACGTTTAACTTTAAAACATTCATATACATGCGTTCTTTACACAACATATAGTCCAAAACATATTCATAAAAATGCAAATGTTCTAAAAAATATTTACAAGGCAAAGATGCCTACACAATAGCACGTGATGAAGTTGACTAGTTGTAAGGTGGAGTACTTGCTACTGAAGCCCCTGATCGTGCACATGGGAAGTTTCATTTAAAAATAGCAAAGATAGTGTCTAAACGAGCTCAATGAGTGCTATAATTTCTATTCAAATCATATTTAATTATTTAAACCTCCATAAAACAAATTCATCTCAATTTGTATAATTCAATATTTAATATAAAACATATATGCTTCCCAAAATCAAGTTTCTCAAATTGCTTTTCAAATAAATAGGGGCAACATTAAAAAATGTCATGAATTTCTTACATGATATAGCCTATCACTAACTTCTTTGCCATATGGAACCCTCAGGCATAAAGTCATAGAGCTGGTTCTGCATTGCTTACCTACGAGTGGTTAATCATTAGTGATGGAGATAGTTCTACATCGCTTACCCGCACTAGGACAACCATTATACATTAGTAGTTATGAAGTTAGTCCTGCATCGCTTACTCGCAACTGTTTAACTACTAGTTACAAAGCTGGTTCTAAATCACTTACCCATAATTGGTCAACCATTAGTAATGGAGATGGTTTTATATCGCTTACCCATACTAGGTTAATTAATAGACACTAGTATATTAATATGTATAAAACCTATTGGTATACCATTAGCTAAAAACCATGTCCTTCTTATCAACCAATAACATCACCTCAATATAAACTCAAATCATATAAGATTTAACTTTTAAGGTTCAATTCATATATTGTTAAAAACATAAAATTATACTAGCAATATTCACTTATAGTGCACCATTCACATAAAACCTATAATCTATATTCACTTCACGATAGAATAGAAATCATTTTTGTAAAACACATTTAAAATGCATTCACCATTAAGCAACTTTATTGCCAAGCACTCTCACTTCCTTTACCTACACAAGTGCTTTTTGTTTAGGCATTTATTTCCAAATTCAAAAATAAGACATTAACATTATAAATTTGGTTAAATCGAAGTTGAGATTAGTATTTAATTGTGTAACACGTACACTAATCATATTTTTGTTTACTACTGAAAGCTAATTTATTGTTCTCCATTTCCAATTCTAACTTCAAAAATCAATTAAAATCATATTTTTACCATTGTAACTTATCAATTTCATAAAAACACTATCTCATTCAATTTAATTCACCACATCATGATGATGTATGATGAATCACAAATATGCCCTATGTCCAGAAGCTATACCTCCACTTGTTCCTTACTTTTCACATAACAAATGTTCAGATTGGCTTTGAGGTCTTCTAGACATTCGTCCCCCTGTGTCTCTAGTTTCCATATCCTTAAAAATTAGACCATTTGAAGTTCTAACTCAAGAAACATGCAAAAAGCATCACAAGCTACTCCATTATAAGGGTAGCATTAGATCACCATTTTTAATCTCAAATTCCAATTTGATTCAACTAGAAGTAGGTCAGGGTTTCTTCTAGGAATTTTTATTACTATGTTTTAGGTTTCATATCCAATTAGAATCACCTAATTTGGAGGTCTGTGGGCCAAGTTATAGGAAAAACAAGATGTCTAGTTCAAGTGATCAGAGAACCAAATACAAACATTCACTAAACATAATTCTCTCTTGTCATATTCATCTGTTAAATGCTTCCAAACATATTATTTAATCCATGGCAAGTCAAAAATCATAATTTATCTTACATAAATCTATCCCATTAAAAAGCCCCAAAACTAGAACTTACCAATTTATCTTCCAATCTCTTGGTATTTGATGAGTACCTCCACTTCATTAAGATCTCTCCAATTTATGCTCCAAAACCATGAAAAATGGTAACTACACTCTTCTTCTCCATCCTTGACCGAATGTCCCTTCTTCTCTCTTCTTCTCTCCCTTTTATTTGGTCTCTCAGGTTTATGTTCAAATAAAGACAAAAGTCTTGTTTTATTCTTTTAATGCTCATTTAATGATTCCACACTTCACCTTCCTATTAGTTCTTTCATAATGACTCATTCTTCCACTAAAACCATGTAAAATGTCCAAATTATCCTTAATGACATGTAAAAAGACCAAATTGCCCTTTAATGACATTTAAGAAGACCAAATTGCCCTTTATTGAATTTAATTCATGAACTCTAATTAGAGTCAATAATTATTGACTGGATGCTTTAAATTTTTGAATGAGTTTAAAATCATTAATGCCCATTACTTTCCAAAAAGGGCATTTTAGTCCTAAACTTTCAGAACTCCAGAAATCTATCCTATACGACTTATTTCTATTCATTTCAGTATCATTAAACTCTAATACTTATTTTGAATATTTTTTTTAATTATTTTGAGGTTGGGTTCCGCAAAGATTCACTATTGATTCAAAAATACTATTCATCGAACATGAAAATTTTTATTCAATGAAAGCAGAGTTTTGGAGTTTTACAACCATTCCTTGTATAATCTAAAATCATTATTATGTATTTTAGATGTCAACACGATTAACATAAAAAATCAAATAATTAATTTCAAAATTAACTTAAACTTACTACACGAAAGGTTGACCCTCTTGGCAATTCAGTAAAATATAACCATAGGCAACTTTTATTTCTTCTTCTGTTATTATTCTTCTTGTTGAACATTCATATGTTCGTCTAGGATATGTGAAAATGGATAAATTACCATCTCCCCTATTGTCATTACGAGGAACTTTTCTTTCTCTTGTGTGAACATGCGTTTCAAAATAATGTGAACAAAATGTACTTACTTCCTCCACTAAATAAGCATTACATATTAAACCTTCAATTCTAGCCTTGTTAGTTTTTAACATTTTTCTTTAGGTGATGCAAATACCTACATTACAAATAAGGTTATTACAATTATGTGATTAAAACATGCTATAAGTTTTATTTAAATATTAACTATAATTACCTCTTAAATGGGTACATCCATCAGTATTGAACTAGACCAGTAAGTTTGGCATCATGTGCTAAATGTACAGGTAAATGTTCCATACAGTCAAAAAAAAAGCTTGGAGGGAAAATCCCTTCTAATTTGCACAAGATAATTGGAATTTTCCTTTCTAGTTTTTCAATTTTAGCCATCTTTATTTAAGATAATGTTAAGCTTTTGAAAAACAAACTTAATTCTATTATAGTTTTCCAAAACTTATTTGGTAGCAACTCTTGAAATGCAATTGAAATTAACCTTTGCATAAACATATGGCAATCATGACTTTTCATGCAAAACAATTTTTACTTCCTCATGTCTACACACCTTTCTAAGTTAAAAACATAACCATCGAGAAACGTAGACTTTTCAACCATTCACACAAAATTTTCTTTTGTTTTTTTTAATCCAAAGTGTAACATGCTTTTAGATATTTACCGATGAGAAGATCCTTATCTAACTCATTCCCTCTATAAAAAAGTTTCAAATGAGCTTGTAATTTGTATCCTTTGTCCTCCCTTCAATGTTCATTATGGTGTTGAACAAATTGTCAAAAATATTTTTTTTAGTATGCCTAACATCTAGATTATAACGTGAAATTAGTTTTCCAATATGAAAAATCCCAAAAGATACTTCATTTTCTCCAACCAAAGTTTTTACTAATGCTTTTATTAACTTCTTCTACTTCAAGTTCTGTAACTTTTAGAAACCCTAATTCATCAATCTCTTGCAATATCTTTTCACCAGCCTTGTGAAGGGGAGGTAGTGTTTGTACCATCCTATTCTTAATAAACTTTTGTTTATTGTGTCTAAATGGATGATCTAGAGGAAGAAATTTCCTGTGGTTGTCAAATCAAGATGTTCAAGCCCAGTTAGGAAGATAAAACACATCAAAATCATTGCCATAGTAAGGAAAAGTCAATTTCCCTATTATACTCCATCCAGACAACAGAGCACATCATTTGTCTCAACACCAAATTCCCAAAGATGATGCAATTCAAATACTAATGGTTGTAAGAATACATCAATTTTATGCTTTGGATTCGTAGGCATTGGCACAATCACCGTCAAGAATATATATGCTTTATTCATACACATCCATAGAGGAAAATTATAAGGAGTAATTATGATTGACCATAATGAATATTGTTGCCTGGATTTACCAAAGAATTGGAATATATCTATCGACAATCCCAACCTAACATTTCAACTTTTGGATGCAAACTCAGAATGGGTCTTACTAAAATGTTTCCATGTGAGTGCATATGAAGGATGGCTCATTATTCCATCTTCCTGTTCATGTTCATTTTTCCATCTCATGTGAGATACAGTAACATCAGAGGCATATAGTCTTTAAAGCCTCGAAATTAGGGGGAAAAATGCATTCACTTTCAAGGCACTAATTTCTGTTTCATAATATGCTTTCTAGGTTTGAACCTAGATTGATAAAAAAATTTGCACTCTTATAATTCCATATCATCTCCCTAGAACAACATACATTCTAAATTGCAATAATCAATTTTTTCAACTGGCAAACTAAGACTCCTAATAAGTTTCTTCATATTGTAAAAATTATCAACCATTGTATGATCAAGAGGCAATGATTCATTATACAAAGCAAGAAATTTATCCAAATTTCATTCAAAAATATGCCTTTTAGACTTTATGTTCAATATTTGAGCAATTGAAGATAATTAAGTCATGGTCTCATAATTTTGCCATAATTATTACTTAGCTGATTTTAGTTAGTCAAAAAACTTTTTCTACATTTAGGTTTGGTTCTTTTTCAAGATTTTCTATATTTACCTGAAAGGTATAATTGACTGCATCATAAGCCATTTGGGCATAAGAATTTTCAGTTGCACCTATATTATTTGTTATAAAACCAGTCCCCCTTCAAACCCATCCACATTTATTGACGAGTTTACTTCATTACCCTTTAAGGTGTTACAAATTAATGACTCCTCAGGTCCTGTCCACTCAAAATAATTTGGAATAAAACCTTTTCTTAAAAAATGGAGATTACTTCATCAATAGGAAGAAAATGAATATGTTTACACTTTTTACATAGACATCTAATCTTTGGACCATCCATATATGCAAGTTGAGAACATGCATAGTCAATAAAAGCTTGAACTCGCTTAACAAACTGAAGATTAATGAAACCATCAAGTGTTGATTGTCTATACATTACTACAAAATTGTTATTTAAAAAAGTGATTTCATAGTTATATGTATAATCATTATGGTAGTATTCATATTAATCTTACATAACATTTATTCTTTAGTTTACACATTAATAATAATATAAGAAGAAAGCATTGTATTATAGCATATGCTTTGGGATGCTTGATATTAATCGAGTCCCTAGAGAGATGGCTAGGTATAAATATTTTAATCATTAAATCCTTCATTTCCCCTAAGTTTTTACAAGTCTGTGACCATTTCCCCTCTAAATTGAAACCAACCTATCCTACCATAAGATTTCACAATTAGAAAACTCTATCATAACCAATTCCACCTTCAATGCTTTAGAATATTTATAAAAATAAAAAATTAACTCCACCTTTTTCTTCCAATCTAATTAGTTTAGGGGTTCCTTAACTTATCATCACCAAATATGTTCTTGCCATCATCAAATTATAGATGTTGAAAATGAAATGTTTTCCATTCTCTCAAGAGTTTTGATGTTTTCCTAACAAAACAAGTATGTTTAAGAATAAAATCCCACAATCATTGCATTGCTATAACAATAAAACTTCCAAATTTAAAAGAAAAAGCACTAGGAATGTACGGTGACTTTTTTTGTAAGCATCAACTCAAAAAGATCAAAACTTGGGATTAACAAATGTAGACACAGTAATATCTAAAATATACACTACAATATCTCTTCTGGTAAAGAAACAGTTCTTATATTGGGAAATAGAACATAATTAAACGAGAAGATGGTTCTTACCTAGTTTATACTTTAGAAATGAACACCCAGTGGAGAGAGAGACCCAACTAAATAGTCCTTCAAATTTAGAATAATAAAATTCTAACACCTAGTCCACCAATTAAAATTGAAAGAAGAAAGACTATTTAGATTTTGACACCTAGTGCACCAATAACAATAGGCTCATTTAATTGAATAGTAAAGTCATCGACATTATAATTCATACATTTGGTTGAAATGAATTTAATATGTGTCTATGTCTAAGTTGGTATATGAAAATTGACATACTCTAAAAGTCACATATGAAGAAACTAACCAAGTCAAAGAGATAAAAGTTACATGCTTACATATTAATATGTACTCATATAGATAAAATGTAATCAAAGAACCTTAAGCATGAGCTATAAATTCCTTAAATTATAAATTCTCTTAAAGGCTTAGCCAAATCTTATATTGATATTGATATGATAAGAAAATTACTTAGGTCTCTATATAAAGCTTAGAAAACCAAGTAAGAAGATGAGCATTTAAATGTCTTACATTAAAGGAGTTTATTAAATCTCTCTTCATCTATAAAGTGTGCCTAAAGGAGACATAATAAGAGGAGTTGGCTATAAAGATGAAGAACCTAGAATTCAAAGCTTAAAAGAAATATTTAGGTGGTGAAGAAAAGACTTTATTAAGTGATGGAAGGATATTAACTTCATCATTAGGAAGTTACTGGAAGTTCTTTTATTAGTTTGTATACATTTGGGTTCCTTTCAAAATTTGTTAAATGGATTGAATAATGGATTACAATTGTATCTTTTAGCATATTAGTTAATAGATCTCTATCGAAGATTATTAAGGTGACTAAAGGTTTGACATAAGAGGAGCCTCCATAACCTAACTTACTTTCCTTAAATATAGAAGTATTATTAATACGTTTGAAGCATATGATTAGGCTAGAAATGAACTTTAAGTTCTATGTCAAATGCAAAAATCTAGGCATTTATATTTTGTTATATGTAAATGATCTTCTTCTTTCTTTAAGGCTAATTCTTGCTCTATAAGTGATCTAATGACAATCATTAAAACATTCAAAGAGCTATTTGGATTTGTTATGAATAAGGATTGATATTTGGTGTAATAAATTGCCTATCTTTATGCTAAAAGGATCCAATTGATAAACTTTATCTTAAAATCATTGCATGTCTATTAATCAAATTATATTGTTTCCTTTGGTAGTTTAATTTAAGTAATCAAAAACTGATCAGAAGCATTGTATAGGCTAGAAACACTAATAATGCTTATATTGCTAAAGTAGCAAGGAGAAATGTTTGCTTACCTAGTGATGAAGGAGTGCTTGCAGTTGGAATGCTAAAGTTATAGTCATCTAATAGGTTAAGGATTTGAGTGCACTACCATCGGAGGAGTCGGAGGACCTTATTTTATCTCTCCTCAATTATAAAATGAGGCTCAAAGAAACATAAGAAGAAGCAATGACTTTTAGAAAAAAAATGGCATTCAAGGATTTAAAGTGGGAGTTAAGTGAATAGGAAGACACATCTTTGAGTGGCAATGATGAGGAAGACATTAAACTATGTAACTGCCTTTCTTGGAAGCCTTAAACATATATGGAATAAAAGGTCAAATATAAATTCAATAGACACTACCAAATTAAGAAAAATATAGAGAAAACCTAAATTAAAGGAACTAAAAAGATCATAATAAGAGAAAAAGAGATTGGGGTTGAATTATAAAATAAGGAAGGTTTTAGCACCCTATTTTATTTTACCCATTAAGTAGTTACCTATGGATGATTTTGGTTTATAAATTTGAGAAAATTTTAAAAGAAAATGAAGTTATATACAAGGTAACTAAAAGTGGGTTAGATTAGTTAAATAAAATATGTAGTTGAATGCCTATGAATTTATGATTTTATATAGGGCCTAAAGTAAAAAAAAATTAGAGAGGCCTAGACCACTTCATCAGGCTCAAAATAATAAAGAATAAAATGATAATGTAATATCCTGCCTCCTAAAATTGTTAAGAGATTAAACCAATGTTATGAATACCGTATCGGGCTTGGTATCGGATTGGATTCTGGAACAAAATTGTACCGGTATCGGTAAGTATCGGGTACCGTTTTGGGTAATTTTTTAAATTTATAAAATAGTCCCTAAAATTTTTAAAAATTGCAAAATAGTCCATATTAGTATATTGTACAGTTGTACTCTATACTTTACTAGTTTACTGTTTACATCAACCATGCTTTCAAAAATCTTAATAGTAAATAATAATGACAATTAATAT
>JANVCQ010000006.1:33485197-33499143 GCA_025531925.1 Erythroxylum plowmanianum | reverse complement strand
TGACTTGGATTTTTGCAAGGAAATGAGGTGGGTAATGTATTTACAGTTATTGTGTGATTGGGCAAATTCTTGCCTATATGTGAATATGTGCTAAATTGTTTGAATTTGACTTGTTGAAAATACATGATGACTTTGATTTTGTTATATAGTGAAAGAAGTATGATATCTTGATAATGATTTAATTGTGATTTTTGATCAATGTTATCCCTTGAAATTTGTCATGGCATTTTGTAGAAATGAAAAAAGGAAAGAACATGAAAAATCTAAAAGCATTTGAAAAAATGATTTGAGCATGATTATATGCTTCTGTTTGGGGGAGAGTGGAACCATTATGTTCGTCATGTGCACGTTGACAAGAGCCTTCTCTCGGCTGCCTGCTTGTGGCATATGAACTCTAAAATTGGACTCATTATGTTCATGGAGTAAACTTCGATTTCTCCATTATCTCTCCATGGGACCGTCGAGACAATTTATGTGCATTGCATCTTTAAATTGTCAAGTATTAAGCATATTGAGTGTTATGCGATTTGAGCTAAATTGGATGAATGTTTAAATTGCTTAAAAAATAAAGTATGAATGCTAGAATTGCTCGATATATATATATACATATGTTTGACTCTGGTCAATTGCCAATGGCTATAAATATATTAGCCACTGAGTTGTGTAGCTCACCCCACGCTTCTCTCCTCAGGTGTAGAAAAAGAAGATTAGCAATCCTTGCAAGGCATTGAAACTCCAAGACAGTTGAAGACTTTTGTAATTGAAGTTAGTTCAGGAAATTTTGTACTCAAGAATCACTTTAAGCATAAGCATTCAATTGTATCATATGTATGTTTGTATTTTGTGTTTGTATTAAGCCAAAAGGGGTGGTTTTTGAAATGTAAAGATGTTTTGAAAATAAGCCTTGTGTTATGTGATGGGCCCAAGTAATTACTGAAACTCTGATGTGTTCAATAATGTTTGCATCTTTGTGACAAAAATTGTTTTAAATAAATCGGGCCGATTTGATTATCGATTTTCCGGATATGTGTTAATTTTTTATTAAAAAAATTGCAATGAGTTTCAACCATTAAATGTCTCCGAATGCTGGGCTCCGGAAGCAAGGTCCAGCACTGAACCCTTTTATTTCTTGAAAACACCCCTCATTTTAAAACTTGAAACCCCATTAGCCTACCTATTCACAAGCTTAGTACAGTATTAAGTGATGCATTAGTTTGGGATTTTTGCTATATTTTTTTTCCGAGATGAGTTGAGTGATACTTCTACTCTTAGATCACATTGCATTTAGCTACTATTTTGTTCATTGTTTATTTAATTATTGAGAAAAAAGAAGAAAAAGGAAGAACATTTTAGTAGCATCAATAAGTGTGAAGTAGTAGTACATTTACATTTGTGTATCTTAGAAATATGTTTTGTTATCCCTTTGTTCACTTATTACTTTGTGAATGCTTGTGTTAAACCCTTTACCTTGTTTGACCCACCATAACCCGTACCACATTACAACCCAAAGCAAGTCTTCTTGATCTATTTATGCATGTAATCATCGTATAGGGGAATTGGTGTATTAGCAAGCCTATTGTAGTGTAGTTTCCTATAGGGAGCTAAAGTGAAACCTTAACCATCAAACACTTGAGAGAAATGAGTGAAACTGTGAGGAAGATTCATTTTATGTTTATACTTATCATTGAGTGATGGGGCCATAAGTTGAGTTTGCTTATGTACACTAATGAAAAGTAGTCATGATATGTGTAGTAGGTTGACATTTGAGTTGGCCAAACTTTGAGGGATTGAATTTTTTATCTTTGTGAAAATGAAGTGATGGAATTGATTAGTTGTGTTTGATCTTTGCTTATTTGACATGTGCTTTTTGCATAATACGTTATTATTGTTGTGTTTTAGGACTTATTTTGTATGTTTTTGTTTAGTTTGATCTTCATGGTTATTCTTTTATATTTAATGTTGATTTAAGGTAAGAATTGATCATTTTGATGTAGGAATGGAGGGTGGCCACCTATGTGATTGAGCTAGGAACCAAAAGAAGAGAAGAGAAGTGGAGGAATTATAAGACAAGAACCCACGATCATGGGATTCGTGCTAATTCCCACGTTCATGGGATCTCTAACCTGAAGAGATATGCGGGTTTAACTTATTTTTAAGTTTTTATGACTATATAAGGGCACAAATCCCTAGGGCCAAAGGGGACTCGTGAGAACTTCCCTCCTTGAGCCGAAAACATATTTAGAGCCTAGAGAGAGATAGAGAATCAAGATTTTCATTCCAAATTGAGCAAAGAGCACACCAACCCTAATTTTTCCAGATTTGGACAAAAAAGAGAAGGAACTTGCTTCATCTATTTCTTGTTTCATTTTTTATCTTCTAGCATCTTCATTATGGATTTTCTGGTTTGTGGAGATGATAATGACATTATGAGTGGCTAAGTTATTTATAGATATTACTTTTGAACTATTTGTTGAACTCTTAATTTGTTGATATGAATGAACGATGCTTTTGATGAATGTTGAGTTTATACCTTGCATATTGAGAAATTGAGTTGGGTAAATTATTTAGGGTTGTACAATGAGAATTGGCAGTCTATAAACCTACATTCATTAAGTTAATTGATTAGCTAGAGAGAGAACTTGGTTAATTAGTTGATTATCCTTAAGTTAACTTCATAACTAGTTGAATTGGTGGACTAATTTTGTAGATTTAGAGATTGCTTAATCATTTCCATTTAATTTGTCTAGGGACAATTAATTACACCTTGAGAGAGGGTAGTTAATACATTAGGACATCTTAGGTGAGGCACAATTTAATTAACAAGGTAGGAGGGAGATAAGATAGGGAAAAAAGTGATCTCTAATTGTTAAATTTTGAATTCCAAGTTTCTGCATTTTTGCTTTATCATTTGTTCATTGTTAGTTGTTTGATTTATTTTAATTTTTCAGTTTATTTGTATTGAAATTGGTTCTCAAACAAAGCAGCCTGAATTGAGTAACATCTAAACATAATCTTTGAGGGATCGATATCTATTCTTTACTACAATTACACCCCGTACACTTGCAGTTTTTAGCGTAAAACTAATGAATTGGTTTTGCAATTAACAAACGTCTAGCTTTAGTGTAGTGGATTGAATTACATCTAGACCACTGGCTTATACCTTTTAAGCCTCCTCTTCACCTCCTCTTCAATTGTTTAAGTGACATTCCCCCAATTTAGTTATTATCTCTCATGCTACATTTTATCAGAAGTGTGGTTTGATATGATTCGTTGAATAAGAAATTCATATTTATGGTGATTATTAGTTATCTACTGGTAAAGTAAGAGTGGAAATATCTAATTTTGGAATTATGAAGACCAAGGATGTCAATTATATTAATGATGATTAGATGAGATTGTTTTGATATACCTAGGACAATAATAAATGGATTAGTCCATATTTGTTAAATAAAAGATACTCTGTTAATCTATGGTAGGAGGCAAGGAAGAATGATGATGACAAAGATGTTAAAGGGTCTAGGAGGGAACATAGGGACTATTGAGAAGACATTAACGGTTTTGATGTAGTAGCTGATGTCATCTATAGATAGACTTTAGGAAGATGATAAAGACAAACACCAAGTTAGATATTATATGGGCATATCTACATCAATTTCTGCTACCTATACGACACTAGTGAATTTGAGCTTGCCATTCATGAATATATATGGATAGGATTAGGATTTTTTGTTATTTTTAATTTTGTTTTGTTTTAACTAAATTTTATGTTAATTTTGTTTTAATTTCTCATTATTAAGTTGAATGATGAATATTGGAAATTAAATGTAATTTTGGAATTATTTATGAATATGGTTGATTATATTAGGACAAGGAAGTTTCATTGCAATACTTTGAGTATTTAAGGAGCTTTTCTAATCCTTTTTAATGTTTTTATTCTTTATGCACAATATTAAGGACAATATTAATATAAGTGTGGGGGTGAATTTTGATTGTTTTCATTATATTGAGATTTTAATAAATTTTCATTTTTTTGAGTTCTAGTTTGTCTTTAGGTTGTGTTTAGTTATCCGTTAGTTGCTTTGGGGTTGACCACATAATTTTAGGTATAATTTGAGTTAAGATTGAATGTTAATTTTATATGAAAAATATAATTAAGTAATTGATATAAAAGTTTGATCTTGTGAATACTGATGAACAAAATTTATTAAATATAATTAAGTAATTGATATAAAATTTTGATATTGTGAATACTAAGAAACTGAATTTATTATGTGATAATATTTTGATTTTTCATATCTTATGTAATTTTGTAAGGATTGAGTTCTCATGCCATATATTTCTTTATTTCTTATGTTGATACTTTCTTTGATTTTTAATTATTACTAAAAAAAGGGGAAATACCAAATCTCTTGATTTTTAGAACTTAAATCTCATGTTTTTGTGATTATACTAAGATTTATACAAGCATAAAGATGATTAAGGCAATTAGGAATGAAGTTTGAGCCAAATTGCCTACCTTTTTTTCTGAATTTATTCATTAGTGAGCACCTTCAAGCCTAATTAAATTATTTTAGCCTTTTTCTTTAGCACGTTTCGTAAGTCATCTTGTGCTAAAATAAAATCAAGAATTTATTCCTTAATTTAGGATTAGTAGAACTTTTTGTGATTTATTATGATCTTTTGCAATTGGATACAAAGAAATAAAATGGGATAAAAATAAATAAATGTAAAGGAATGGTAAAGTGTGTTAAAGTGGCAATGAAAAAGAAGAATGTTGTTCCAATTTGAAAAATGAAAGTAAAAGAAGTTTTAAAATTTTATTGGCCTAGATTCTTATAATTGAAAATGTATGAAGGAAAAGGGTTTCAAAAGAGTATGAGGAGGGTAATGAAAAAGAATAATGTTGTAAAAGTAAATAAGATGAAAAAATGAAAGTAAAAGAAGTGTTAAAATTTTATTGCCCTAGATTCTTATAATTGGAAATGTATGAACGAAAAGGGTTTCATAAGCATATGAGGAGTTAAAGGAATGATATTTGATTTATTTATATATATTTAATTATTATTGTTCTTAATTGTGAATATAATTTTGGTCTCCATTATTCCCTTTCCTTTTTTAGTCAATTTAACCCTTTTGGCCCCATTACATCGTTAACAAAGTCCTTTTGATTTTTTCTTATACATATTTAATTTAGTATTGGAGATTAGATGATTTTCAAGTTTATGATAAGTTTAATTTCAATAGAAGATGATGAAACTCACCTAAAATTGTGTGAATAAGTGATATCTTGTGAGAACTTGTCAATATATAGTATTTAAACTTGATAAAAGGATATGAAATGGTACTTACTTTGTCTTATTTGTATTGAGATTTATTTATAAAATATTATATGTTGAAAGTTTATAATTCAATTAAAGTATGAAAGTATATATCTTGTGTTTTGATTTTGAAGTTTATATATATTGATAAGTGTGAAATGCATCATGTTTTAGGTATAGTTTGATATGTGTTTATCCGTTTATTCGATTGTTTAGTATGTGTTTTCAGTAGAATTGTGTTGGATTGTGAATTATTTGTGTTTAAGTGTTTTATGGGTTAGTATAAGCATTTGAGCTCAATTATTATGTTTTTAGGTATTTTGATATGTTTGTTTGTGTTTTAGGGTCAACAGTGAAGAACGGAGAAGTTTTGGAAAGACTTGGACTGAAATAATGACCCTCGATTGTGGCCCATCAGCCACGATCATGACAGAAGAGAGAGAAGGCAGCCCACAATCGTGGCCTTCCTGATATGATCGTGATAGAGAGCTTACATATGGCCACGATCGTGCACAGAAAAGTCAAAATTTGAGAGTTTTTTTTAACCTTTTTGATCCCAAAAAAACCCTAAGGTTGCCACAAACACATCAAGTATAAAAAGAACAAGATAAAAGAGGTAGAGGGAGCTTTCGATAAGCCACCACAATGAAACCCTAAAGGAGAGAACTTTCAGAGATCGAGAAAGAGAAGAAGGAAGATAGAAGAGGAAGATGACACAGACTCAACGTGCTTCTAGGCATAAGAAGCTTTCTGAAGTCACAGCCTCCCATCATCAATTCAAATTCTATTTCCTATGTATTTCAGTTTTATTTGATTATAGGATTTGGATGTATAGTTTGATGATAGGATTGAATTGTTAATTGATGTTCTATACTCACCTTTGGAATATTATTTTTGATTTAATGAAATCTGATTGGCTTATGTGTTTATTGAATTAATTGTGGTTTACTTCTGCACTTCATATCTCGATAATAAGTTGAGAGGGTGAATTGAAAAAAATAATTAAATTAGGCTAAGGAGAGCTAGGTAATTTAATAGATTTATAATTAAATAAGGATGGTAAATCTTATGTATAGAGATCATATATAGGTTTCCAATTGTTTATTAGAGAGCTTAAAAACTGATTAGGTTTTAGATAGGTTGTTAATTGAGAGATTACAACTTCCTATAATCTTATTAGAGTTTATACTTTAGGGTTCAATTATACCTTGAGAGAGAAATTGACCTTAGGATCATCTAGAACTATTAATTGGATAAATTGTAATTGGTTAGGTTAGCATTAAAGATAGATAATTTTCTCTTTCTCTCTTTTGGTTAACTCACTAGGTTAAATTCTAGGGTGTGTTATCATCGTTCAAAAAAATAATCTTTTCCATTATTTTTTATTAATTTTTAATACTAAATTGTTAATTGTTGTTCATTGATTGTTTTCGTTAAATATTTAGTTCTAATGTTTAAATTCATTATCTATTAGATTTCTATTTAATAGTTTCCAACATTATATTCTAGGATTAGATTAACCCTCCTCGTGGGATCGACACCTTAGGTACTACGTGAACAACCTATACGCTTGCGGAATATCAAGGTTAAATATTTAAACTTACTCATATTAGAAAACCACGATCAAGTTTTTGGCTTTGTTGCCAGGGAGGCGATAGTTTAATTCTATAGTTTGAGATGTTTGGTTACTTTTTACTTTTAGTTTTGTTCTTCCTTTTCAATTTATGAAATCGTGCTCTTGAATGAACATAAGAGTCATGAGAAGTTCGAGTCGCATAGTTGAAACATTCGATTTAAATATCACTCAAATAAAATGAATCGTTAGGAAAGCTTGGCATAACGAAGAAGAAGAAATCGTGAACACAACAATGGCCAAAGAATTTCATGAAGATTTGGACCACAAAGTGAACCAAGGACGTCAGCAGAGGACCCTTATGGACTTTATGAGACAAGGGTTCAATACGGCTAGTCAAGGAGTAACCAGACCACCCATACAAACTACATCATTTGAGATCAAACTAGCTCTGAACATGCTTCAATAAAAAGTGAAATTTTATGGACTAGCAAACGAAGACCCCAATGCACACATAGTGAATTTCTTAGAAATATGTGATTACCTTTAATTAGCATCAAATTTCAGAAGATGCAGTTACAATTAGGCTTTTTCCCTTTACTCTTAGAGATAGAGCAAAGGCTTGGTACCACTTCCTTAACCAAGCCAATGTTACCCTTGGAATTAGTTAGTTCGTGTCTTTTTAGATTAATATTTTCCCTTGACTAAGACTACTAAGATCATCAAGGAAATCACCAACTTCCAACAAGGTGACAGGGAATCAATCTATGAAGTGTGGGAATGATACAAGAATTTGCAATGGAAGTGCCCACATCATAACTTACCTAAAGAATTTTTGTTCGAAACATTCTATAATGGAGTTACCCTACACACAAGAGATACGATCAATGCATCTTCAGGAGGATCATTGATGAGGAAGGCAATGGATGAAGCGGAAGAATTAGTAGAAGAGATAGATAGTAACAATTGTTTATGGACGACTGGGAAAAGTAAACAAACTACTACATTCTGTGAACAAAAAGGAATTGTAGCTGTTGATTAGATGACAGAAATGCAAGTGAAGATTAATAACTTGACTCAACAGCTCAACAATATGAAAGCTTCATCCTTAGCTCCAGTGAAGGTCGTACAACTTAAGTGTGAACTCTATGGACTATTGAGCCATAACATAGTGGACTATTTCTTAATGAAGGAAGGCGATCCAAAGTAAGTAAAATATATGGGAGCCTAGAATAGACGAGGAGGGGGAAACAATCCCTGCTCCAAAATCTTCAACCCAAGGTGGAAGAAACACCTTAACTTCTCTTGGATGAACAATTCTGGACGACAGTTCAAACCTTAAGGACAATCGGGATTCCAATAAGATAAGACAAAATCAATGGAATCTAAGTTAGATAAGATTGGAGGCATGGAAGATTCACATAAGGGGCTTGAAATCAAATTTGAGCAAGTTACCAAGAATCACAGCTCTTCAATACATAATCTAGAGGTCTAAGTAGGTCAACTAGTCGAAGTAATATCTACTCAGATGCAGGAACACTTCTTAGCAATACGAAGTCTATCCTAAAGGAAAGGATCATGGCCATCACTCAAACCCAGGAAAAGAAGCTTGAACATGTAAAGGAGAATAGAGATAAAGGAAAGGGGCAAGTAATTGTGGAACTTCTTCTGAGTGAGCTTGAAATTGAGCTAATCAAGGAATCTCGATCAAAATTACCGTACCCTATTATAGTACAACAAAAATCATTGTCAAGTTGGGTAGGAATTATGAGGAGGATGAACCAAGCAAGGTTAAAGACATAATGGAACATCTATAAATGGAATCGGTGAAGAAGAAGGTTAAGGAGAGCAAAGCGGAAGAATCCCCTATCGTAGCACAAAAGAAAGAGGATCTAGGGGATTTCTACATTCCTTGCAATATAAATGGAGCCAATATAGATAGATGTTCACGAATTTGGGAGCGGACGTCAATATGATGCCATACACCTTTAGTCAAAAGTTGAGGTTAGGAGAGTTAGTACCCACAAAGATGTTAGTAAAAGCGGCCAATAGAATAATCTATCAATCGAAGGGGATTATTAAAGATGTGCAAATATAAGTTGATAATTTTACTTTTCCTAGACTTCTATATATTGGATATTGGAGAAGATGTGGAAACCCACGTAGTCCTTGAAAGACCATTCCTAGCCACTACTCACTCAATCATTGATGTTAATGGGGGTGAACTAACTATGAGGGTATGAATTATGAAAGCAACAAGTAACCTTCAAAGTGTCAAAGAAAATAACAATCCTCCTTTACCTCCAGCTAATGTTAAAGAATCTGAACCTTGAGAGCAATGGGAAGATATTGAGGATCCTATGAGTGCCTTCAAAAAGAAGCAATCGTGTAGAAGAAGGTGAAAGAAGGAGAGCCACAAGGAAGGTGGAATCAAGGGCATGATAGCTCATATGCAAATTGCTTGATTAATGACTGCACTGCCATTGCACCACTCATTTAAACCACCATGAGCAAAAGAAAAGCGTTCAGCTACAACATTAAAAGAAGATTTGCATGGGAGGCACCCATGGAATTTTAATGTCCTTGATTGTTTTTATGAGATTGAATTTTGTAGTTAGGTTATTTCGGTTTCAATAAAATCAGGAAGTCATAAGATGTCGACGTGAAGTAGGTGATCAATGAAGTAAACAAAGAAAGGAAAAAGGATCATAATGATTTAAGAAGTGATTGTGGAAAAGTGTTAAATGATGAAAATGGGAAATTTTAAAATTGGTGGGAAACTCGTGGCCTATCATGCTAGGTAAAAATGGCAAACATATACAGTTAACTTAAAATTTTACCATTTTACGATCCAATCACCTATAAATACATTTCTAACTTCTGTTTTTCACTCACTCTTATTTTCACTTTATCTTTATAAACTTTATATATCCAAACGCTCTCACTTCTCTCTACAAAATTTAAAACCTCCATATTTCTTTCGACTACCACCAACACACAAGCTAATATGCCGAGCATCAAGCAAATGGTAAAGCATTATCAATCAACAGGATGAACACAAGTCTCGAGGTGAGGGAAGAGGAATATAGTAAGCTGGTTACAGAGCACCTTTCCCGATCTTCTTGGATGAGGAAGGTACTTGCTTCCATTACCTTTGTAATTAACAAATTATAGTTCCAAAATATTTTCACTTTGAAACTTTAGATATATTAGAACTATGAGGCAAGGTCGAAAGCCTAGCTGAGAAAAATCAATAGGGTCAGTTCATTCAATTTCAATTCATAGTTTATAAAGAACTGACCTTAGAATTTTTTACTTATCTTCAATATGAATCCAACAAACGTAGGGAACTATAGTTTAGGTTGCGAGGACAACCCTATGGGCTTGATTATGACACCATGTATGAAATTTTTAGTTTTCCTGAGTCTTTCGTTGTGGATCAGCGCGGTGATTTTCGTTTCAATCCCTACTGGATAGAACTAACTAGGTTAGAGCATTTCGATGCTAAGAACGCATAACACAACATTATTAGGAGTCATGAACACTTGTTGATGTACAAATTCATATGCCAAACCATTTTTGATAAAACGAAAACCAACAAGTGTTTAATGAAGGAATTGTTTATGTTATGGTGCATGGATCATAGTATCCCAGTTTGCACAACCACCCACAGTTTTAATGCAATTATTACTTCTCAAAAGAAGAGGAGTAATAATTTAGGAATGAGTTACTTGGTTTCAGCCATAGCTAACTACTATAGACTTGAGTGCAATGAACTTACAGTCTATCATCTTAAGTTCATGAACTACCATCATATATGGTGGGTTGAAATCCTAAAGTCCCATAATATGGAACTTCGGGATATTAGTTCCAAGACACATGTTAATGGTAGGACTGGTAAAACAAGTTCAAGCACCTAACAGGAACAATAAAAGGATTCGACTAGTTTGGAGTCTGAAGAAGAAGAAGATGCAGAAGAACCAGGCTAGAAGAAGGTATTAGACACAATCTCCGCAAACAATAAGGTAATAATGGATACACTTGCAGAGAAGTCCAGAAGGATGAAGGAAATTGCCTGAACCTAACGACGCTAGAGTTGAGACATTCGTTAGATTCATCGCTATTTTGAGGCTAAGGGCGTTCAACTATCACCTCCATCACTATCACCACCTCCATCACCATGAAACTTGCTCTAACCCCCTTCTTTCTAAATTTAGTCTTTATTTTATTTTATTTATTTTTTATTGTTATTGTTATTGTTATTGTTCTTTTTGGCTTTACTTTAATTCATTTTTCTATCTTTATTTTATTTTTACTATTTTTTTTTGTTTGTCCACTTCTCACATTGAGGACAATGTGTTATTCAAGTGTGGGAATTGTTAGGTGTTTTATTTGAATGTGAATTTTGCATAGTAAATGATAGTTTGTTAGGTTGCATTTTGTGAATTATGTGAATGTGTCAATGACTTGGATAGAACGAAATTGATTTAATTTTAAACATGGTCTATTAGGTTGTAAGGAATTATTAGCTTGCAGAATTAGTGAACTGGGGGTTCTTTGATTAAATATGCAGCTTAATTAAGATTTAGTGTTTAAATGTAGCCCTCTAAATTGTCACATTCATTCATAATTTAAGGCCTTTTAACCTAAGTAGCTTTGCTAGTATTTTTTCATGAAAATGAGTAGCTAAAGCAATAAGGTAGGCAAATATAAAAATTGTTATTTTTAAAATAAGTAACTATTCCGCTGGCCTATGAATAGAGCTAGTAGCTAGTTGAGAAAGTGATATAGTTGAGTAATTAGATTGACACGCATCACAAAGATGTGCCTTCGCATAAAAAGGCTAGAATGACATTCCAATTAAACAGCTTAATAAAAAGCATGACTTAGTTGAGTAATCGTATCAACATTCTTTGCCAATGTTTGCCTCCATGTAAAAAGACTAAGTCTATATTCATAAAAATTAAATAAAAATAAAAAATGAGTTTTTGAATAAAACCTACTGAACTTGTAATAGTTTGACTTATCATGAAAATGTACTTAGACTTAATTATAGAGTTGAACGACCAAAGAATTATTAATGAGTATGTGCAATTGAAAAAGGTAAACAATTTAACACTTGAGTCTAGATTAATATATATATTTAGTTCAAAGCCCTAAGACACAGATTTTGCATATTAATGATTTGAAATGACTTGGATGATTGTGTTTTAAATTAAATTTATTTATGAAGTTGAAGCCATTGTCTCATTACTACATTATGTGATCTGTAAAATTTTCTGTGTTTGTTATTTTCTTTGCTTGTTGACAATCCAACATTTAAGGGTGGGGATGTTGATAAGTGTGAAATGCATCATGTTTTAAGGCATAGTTTGATATGTGTTTATCTGTTTATTTGATTATTTGGTATGTGTTTTCGGTAGAATTGTGTTAGTTTGTGAATTATTTGTATTTAAGTGTTTTTATGGGTTAGTACAAGTATTTGAGCTTAATTATTATGTTTTTGAGGTACCTTGATATGTTTATTAGTGTTTTAAGGTCAATAGCGAAGAACGGAGAAGTTTTCGAAAAGCTTAGAGCGAAATAATAGCCCACGATCGTGGTTGAAGACAAAAAAGATAGCCCATGATCGTGACCTTCCTAACACGGTCGTGACAGAAGGCTTACATGTGGCCTACAATCATGGCCTGCTCGAGCAGATGAACAAACACATAGAAAAGTCAAATTTTTAGGGTATTTTCGGACCTTTTCGACCCCAAGAAAACCCTAGGGAGTCACAATTGTGGCCTATGTCGGGCAATGCACAGACACATAGAAAAGTCAAAATTTGAGGGTTTTTCTGACTGTTTCGACCCTAAGAAAACCTAGAGCTACCACAAACACATCAAGTATAAAAAGAACAAGACAAAAGAGGTAGAGGGAGCTTTTGATCAGCAACACAATTAAACCCTTAAGGAGAGAACTTTAAAAGATCAAGAAAGAAAAGAAGGAAGATAGAAGAGGAAGATGTTACAAACTTGCGTGCTTTCAAAAATAAGAAGTTTTTTGAAGTCATGACCTCCCATTGTACATTTGAGTTCTATTTCCTATATATTTCAGTTTTATTTTATTGTAGAATTGGGATATATAGTTTGAGGATAGAATGGAATTGTTGATTGATGTTCTATACTCATCTTTAGAATATTATTTTTGATTTAATGAAATCTGATTGTTTTATGTGTTTCTTGAATTAATTGTGGTTTAATTTTGCACTTCATATCTTGATAATAAACTGATAGGGTGAATTGAAAAATAATGATTAAATTGGGCTATCAAGAGTTAGGTAATTTAATATATTCAAAATTAAATTAGGTTGGTAAATCTTGTGTAGAGAGATCACGTATAAGCTTCCAATTGTTTATTACAGAACATAAGAATTGATTAGGTTTTGGATAGGTTGTTAATTGAGATATTAAAACGTCTAATAATCTAATTAGGGTTTTTGCTTTAGGGTTTAATTATAACTTGAGAGAGTGTAATTGACTCTAGGATCATCTAGAATTATTAATTCGATAAATCGTAATTGCTTAGGCAAGCATTAAAGATAGATAATTTTCCCTTTCTCTCTTTTGGTTAACTCACTAGGTTAAATCCTAGGATGTGCTATCATTGTTCAACAAATGAATCAATTTCCATTATTTGTTATCTACTTTTAATATGAAATTATTAATCATTGTTCGTTGATTGTTTTCGTTAAGTGTTAATTGTCAACTATTGTTTTGTTATTTGATTTGGCTTGTTTGATTTATTTAGTTCTCGTGTTTAAATTCATTGTCTATTAAATTTTTGTTTAATAGTTTCCGACCTTAGATTCTAGGATTAGATTAACCCTTCTCATGGGATGGACAATTAGGTGCTATGTGAATTGTTGGACCTGAACTTTTCTTAGAAGTTAGAACTATTAAATGAGAAATTGTTAGTGATTAGTTATGAGTAAAGAAAAGGAGAGTTCTTGAATTTGAAATGATATACAAGATTTAGGTAGTGAATGTAGTAAGTTGATGATGAGTGGGTAT
>JANVCQ010000006.1:33459498-33485097 GCA_025531925.1 Erythroxylum plowmanianum | reverse complement strand
TGTGTGTGTGTGTGTGTGTGTTTGGGTATGTATTTATGGATAATATTTATCTAAACCCTTAGAAGACTATAAATCCTCTATTAAGAAGACCTGAAGATTTAAAGGTTTATTATATATTTTAAATATCATTGTACATCTATAAAAGTGAAGTTATTTTTTGTTTTAGTTTTTTTTTCTAGGTTAGTAGTTAGGGTTTAATAACTTGAGGATAAGCAATTAGTTAGAAGTAAGGAAATTTGATAAGTTAATATTTTACATGATATTTGGGGTTTATTTACTTGGTGTTTGACACCACTGCAATATACTTTAGGTGGATTTTGCTATATGTTTCTATGTTTAGCTCATTATCTTATAAGTAATTGAATATGAGGATAATACAATATTTAGAGAAATTTTCTTCAAAAGTTATCCAATTGATGATATTTTGAAGCCACTTGTAAGATAAGAAGATGAAAAAATGTTTTAAACACTTTATGAATTGATTCTAGATTAAAGAGGTTGAAAAGTGGAGAAGTTAGAGAAGAAAAGAATAACAGGCGTTAGACCTAAAAGTATACCAGGCACCTATTGTGCAAAAAGATCTTAAGAGTTGAGATATAGTACCAGAATGACAGTAGACATGAATTACAACTGGTGTCAAACTCTTCATTATTTTACAAAATAAAACTATAAAATTGGCTTTGGTTATGAAGCATGTTTGGTTTCAATTACATAACAACTAATGAAGAACAAAATAAAAAGAATAAGACCAACACTAATCTTGATTCTTTAACTAATATCGACTCTTGGACATGATTTAAGTGATTGTTTGGTTCTTCAAATTTAACACCTATAACTCTATTTGTGTAATCCTAGTTATAAATAGTTATATTAGAATTAATCTAGGAGAGTTCTAGTAGACTTTCACTAGATTTAGATTTCTGTACGACACAATTGATGTCAATAGAGTTAGACTCTTTTGAGGAGTATGATCAGGTATATGTTGCATTTATGTTAAGGCTTTCCTATCATAAAAGACCATGAAATTAAGGATGCAAATACAATGTTTCATAAAGCTTAGGAGCGATATAAGGCTTTATTTAGTCAATGCCCTTATTGTTAGCGAACCTTTGCTAGTGAACCTTATAATTGGTGATGCAATTTTGCTATAAGGGCTTAACATTACCATTCCAAAAAGATTACAGAGGAAGGGAAGGAGATCATAGAGATATTGGCAAGAAATTCATCAACTAAAGTGCTAAGAGGAAATCGACATCCCTTTATAAGTTGAAAACATCTTCTGAGCTCAAAACTCAAATTACAAATCTATCTAGTTAAATATAGATGATATTAAACCATAATATGAGTAATAAGAAGGAATACTAAAAATATGACATATATGAGCACCCAATTTATATAATGAGGAATTTAACTACACGACTGCCTATAGAGGAAAACAAGGTATGACTAATAACCTTTGTCTAACACATATAATGTGGGATGGAGGGGTCATTTAAAGTTTTTGTGGAAAGAGAAAGGAGCACCTATAGCATATAAACCAATGGTACCATAAAAGTTCTAAAATATATCTCAATTTTAGAAATATTCATTATAATACAATAAGATGAAGGAGATGTTGAAATAATTTGTCTTATGTAAATGCCCAATTAAATCAAATAATGCAAACACAAACAGTAAGAATCTAAGACTTTGATATTGAATTAGCCAAAGTGATGCATATAATTATTGCATCAATTCATAAATTAAGGGTTTAAGTAGGCCAGTTAGCTAAGATGGTAGGTGATATATGCTTAATTAATTATGAATTTATTTCATAACACTTAGTAATTATTGCTATGAGAGTGCTTAGGATAGTCACCTCAGTTCATATTTGATTTTAGGCACAATTTAGAAGTAAAAAAACTAAAGTGAGTTAAAAGTACTACATTTGAGTCATTTTTTGAATATACATTCTCACTTGTCTTCATGGAGTAAGAATAAGAAGGATTAGAGAAAGGCAAGACAAGAAAATGCTAAAAGAATTGAAGAAACATATGGTCATGGATTTAAGATACATCTCACGACCATGACAAATAAGTCATGTCCATGAGAGGTGTGTCACGCCCAAGACACACCATGTCATGGGCGTGAAACTAGTTGTAGGGGCATGACAGCCTATGTCATGCCCATGTAAGATGTCTCAGAGTTGTGAGACACCACTCACAGTTGTGAGACACTAACTGTACATTTTCTATCAAAGCATCATTTTAATGGTAAAGGTTTATGTTTTCATCTGGAAGAAGTTTGAAGAGCCAAAAGAGGGGCTTATGGGAGAATAAATAGTGGCAAACCTCTCATTCTTTGGAGACCCATAGGGAGCTAGATATTTCGATGCCGATTTGGATGTGACATCAATGCTGACAACCCAGTTAAGCATTTTTCTTATTGGTTATTGTTCTTTCTAGTAGGGATTGATTATGTTATCCTATGTTTAATGTTTAGGTGTTTTATGAGAATGATTGAATTCTCTATTTGATTATTTTTATGTAAGAACCCATTGCTATAATTTCAATATAATCTGTAATTGTTATGTTGAGATTAGTTTATGGCAACTAATGGTTTTTAATCATTAGGGATAACATAACTTAGGTTAAATGACCTGAGCTTATGTGGTTGTTGCCTTTATTAATCTATTCTCCTAATTTGTAATACGGTTGTCCAATTAAATCTAGAGATCATATCCTAGGTTATTTGATGGCTAGGATTAAATAACAAGCATCTCTTAATTAAACATGACTTAAGGAAAACTAGGGTTAACAGAGCTTGTTGTTAATCTATGATTAATAGTTGCTAGGAGAGGTATAATAAAAAAAATTCAATGAAGTACATTCAACTGTGTAACATCCTGTTTCTATAATAAGAACCCTAAAATACGGTACATGTGAGATCAATGAGAGATTAAGAAAAAATCCATTTAATGTTCATGCATAATGTTAGCATACACACATATGAATTTAAATTTTTGCACATATTATAATGACTGTATGTGTATTCATTAGCATTCCGTGTATAATTGTTTATAAATGTGCTTATATTGAGAATTGTGAATTATTTGTATTGAAAACTGAATTGGAGACGTATAAATAGTTGGATTAGAATTTTGGAGAATTTTAGGAGAAAGTTCCAAAAGAATGTTGGGAATTACTGGACTAGGAAAAATTCCAAGTGGCCAGTCAATTGATAAATGGAAATAGAAATAAGAGTCAAATCATATTGAAGAAGTTTATAGATAACTTTAGAATTTGTGAGAAAATGTCATTGAAAAATTAGAGAGAATTGTAGTAAAATTTGGAGTTGATTAAAGTAGTTAAATGAGAACCTAGTTTCAAGCCTTAGGAATTGGACAAATGGGCAAGCGACAAGTGTCACTTGTCGAGACAAGTTTTAAAGTCACGTTTCTTTTAACTTGAAAGACCAAGTTATTATTTTGTCTTGTCTTGCTCATGAATTTTCTCACCACACCTTCATCAACATTATACATTGCTTTCATCTACCCATTATTTCTTTCTTTTGCCATAAGAAAACCTAACCCAATCCACCTTCAAGATGATGTACGTAAATGCAAGAAAAGTTAGAGCTGCTTGATATTTTGAAGATTTTGAAGTTTTCACAAGTAATTATCTTGTTAATCGTTGTGAGTGGTAGAAATATGAATCAAATTTGGTGATTTATCTGTCATTGCATGATTATGAGGAAAAATGGTTATTTTTCATGAACATCATGGGTTTAAGATATGAAATTTTTTCATATGTTGATTTTGAGTCTTTGATGATCAAAATGTTATGAGATAGTGTTAAAATAATTTTTGGTGTTAAAAGATCAATGAAAATGTGTAAGAGATTAATACAGAAAATTTGTGAAAAAATGAATATGTAAATGCTCTGTTTTTGTTGATGTCTTCACTGTTATACGTGAGTATTTTTATTGTTTTTAGAGTATGAGTTTAGAGTTAAGGAATAGGTATATGGTGATGTTTAGAGATGAGAATGAATGTTTTCAATGAAATTTAGAGTAAAAAATGAAGAGTACACAGAAAAATGAAAGTGAAGGAAGTGTAGAAAAATGGAGATATGTGTAAGTGTGACCTTCTGTTTTGATGGTTGTGTTTTAATATCAAATTTTGGCTTTTGTTTGTGGGTGATTTGAGTTAAATGGAAGTCAAAAATGGGGTTGAGTTATGTTAGAGATGTTGGTTTAAGTAGAGGAAAAACAGAGGAAGAAGAAGAAAAAAATTACATTATCTGAAGAGAAGAAGAAAAGTAAGATCGTGCTTTTGCACGATCGTGAGTTTTGAAATATGTTGGAAACTCACGATCGTGACTACTATGACTAGAGATAGTTCAAATATCCTTTAGTATTTCGGCTATATCTCCTTCTCTCGACCTCCAAATGACATGGGACTTGAACCATTGGACTCAAAACACTTGGCTCTACCTCTCCACCAAAAATTTGAGCCATATGAAATCATTTGGGAGAGATTGAATGAAAAATTTAGGACTACTTCGAGAGGGTGTACATGGGCATACGTTAAGGTTGCATGGTCGTGACTTATTGGTATGCACAGGCATGCATAAAGGTTGCAAGCCCTTGATATGGTTATGTTGGAATCCACGGTCGTGCACTAATGATGCACGGCTGTGACATATTTTGTTAAAGATCAAAAGTGCACGATCGTGCTACCCGAGAGTTTTTTACTTACCAATCATCTTTCCTTCTTTTTCCTATAACTCCTTTATTCATCCAAATATAATGATTTTTATTTGGAGTAAACTAGAGACATAGGGCTACAAATTTTTTGATAAGTTGTAATTCTGCCTTTAGAACTCCAGAATCTGAATTGAAGTTGAGTACAGAGTGCTGTTTTGATTTAAGAATAGTTTGAAATATTCAGAGTTTAATTTTCAGAATACTAAATCAAATTGTATGATCTTGGTATCACTAGAAACCTAAGAAATAGTAGAACAACTTTCTAGAAGGAAGTGTTGCCAAATTACTCCATTGTCCTTGTCAAAATGTCCATTAAAAATTGACCCAAAGGTTTGGAATTTTGGAGATATTATAAGAAGAAATGAGAGTTTCCATCTTATATGATCATATAATGTTAGAATTACATTAGCGAATGAATTGTTGATATTAAAGTACCAAAGACTTGAATATAATGCGAATGAAAGATGTTCATATGATTTTAGTTGTGATTCAAAGAAGATGAGTAATGGGTATCAAGTAAAAGTGAATAAGAATTTGATATTATGAGAACAAATAATGCTAAAAATGAGAATGTGCTTAAGTTGTGAAATTTGATAATATACCTGAGATTGTCATTGAGCATTCATTGTAAATAGTCCATGTACATAATTGTGTATAAATGAATACTTATAATTATGCTAAGTTATTAATATGTGTGCACAATGTGTGTATTGCATGATGTTGATGTGTAAGATAAACATCTACATCCAGATGTTTCCAGATCATAGAAGCTAATGCTAGTCTGAAGCATACTATGAGTTGACCTAGATGGTCTTACTTTTCTGATTGTTTCTTTTATGTATTATGGATTGAATGATTATGAAATGTAATTGTGATTGTCCTGATTTTAGACATTGAATGTCTGAGGAGTTTAATACATATGAAAATCATTGAATGTGAATTAGACTGAACAAGCGATTCTTAACTTTAATGTTAAACGTCAGACCAAGGTCCGATGGCAAATGTAAATGAGAATGTGATAGTGAATATGATTATGTAATATTGAGCATTTTTAATTAACTGAATAAAAGTGATGCATTTCATTTCATGGATGCATAAAAGATAAAGGAAGTTGTGACCAGAATGGCCACTAAAAAAGAGCTTGAAGCTCAGAAAGTGAAAAAAAAGCTTAAAGATTGGAATATCAATGTGATTAAGAGCCAAAGGCTCACTGTGTAAAATGTGCCTAGTATCCCCAACAGATACGGGATAGTTATCAATGAGCCACATATTCACAATAGATATGGGATAGTTATAAGCACTCGATCACAACAATAATAATTAAAAGTTAGTTTCATGAGCACTGCATATGCATATGATATGTAAGTTTTAAATAGTTTGACTAATTTATGAACGTGATAAGTTTTTGAATGATTGAAATGATTGTAAATGAAAAGATGTGAATTATGTGTTTATAAGGGTTGATATGTTTATGTGATTGAGTGAGCCATCAAGGATGGTCACTTACTGAGTTTGCAAAACTCACCCAAAATTTGCAATATTTTTTAGGCTCAAAAGAGTTACCTTGTTAGGCAAAACAGGAGTATAGCCACTGCATTCACGTAAGAGATAGAGGTCAGGATTAGTTTGCGTCTGCATGGAATTTTCCATTAATTTTTTGTATTAAAAATGTATTTTGAAATTATTGTACAAGGTGTATGCGAATGCATTTATATTGTAAGGACATTATGATTATAAGTGTTTTGTATATGAAATGGGCCCGATTATTATTATTATTTTTTGCATATGCGTATGATAAATTTGAAAAATTTGTACTGAGTTTCAAGTATTTGATTGTTCTAGCATGCCGTCTTTAGGCGGTAAATACTCGGACATCATTCAGGATGTTGGGTACATGTCTTGAGAGGGTGGGGTGCTACAAACTAAGTGTAGGCCGAGATTAAACCAAAGAACTGAACTCCCAACGAATTCATCATTTTCAAATGTTTTCTTTAATTTGTTTTTGTTAATTTAGCTTCATTTTATTTTCTTATTTCAAAACCAAACAAAACCCCCTATAACCTAAACACTAGGTATTTTCATAACAAAAGCTAACCAAACATTCTCTATGGGATCGACCTAGACTCACCACTGCTATAATAGTACGTCTAGTTTATTTCATATAACGTTACGATGCACCTACATCAATAGGGAAAAGAGGTTAAGGAAAGCTTCTAAGCAATAATGAGGTTAACTTTAGATATCGTGTATGTCATCATATTAAAGAGTGGAAAAACACTTGGATATGATGTTACAAAAGGCATGAACATGTTGCAATTGAAAAAAGTTGAGAAGCAGTTAGAAAAAGAGGAAACTATAAGAGAATTGAGACCAATTTTACCTACATTTGGTGCCAATGTTATTATCAACAATACTAGTAGAGGGAATATTATAGGATTGGTGCTAGTTTCATCCATTTATAGTTTTAATCAAATATAAATTCCAACATATATGAAGCCTATTATACGATCGATTCTGTATCCTCAAAGGCTCAAACTAAATACCAAGGAATATAGGTTAACCATAATTTTAGAGGTCTTCAATAAATTAAACATAAACATACCCTTCACTACTAAAGAATTAACTTATATGTCTTCTCATATGAAGTTCTTGAAAGAGATCAAGGAGTATGATATGTTTTCTATGATTGAGGAGTGTAGCATCTTACACAACAAATTAGCTACAATGTTACAGGATTTAGGGAGTTTCTTTACTCTTATTAAATTTGATAATTTAAAACCAATTGATTATTTATGTAGCATAGGTGCTAGTATAAATAAAATGCTTTTATCTATGTTTAATAAGATAGGGCTAAGAGACCTCAAGCTAATAAACTTGTTTCTCTAATTTGTGGATTGTTCCATTAAGTATCCTATTATAAATGTAGAAGTTTTACTTACGAAAAAAGGGAAATTCATCTTTCCAATCAACTCTTTAGTGTAGATATGAAGTATGATGTTGGGGTTTAGCTAATCTTAGGAAGATCTTTCTTGGCTATAGGCAGACTTATCATTGATGTTATTAGGGGAAGCTTACACTTAGCTAAAGAAAAAGTAGAGCTCCACATCTTTCAAATGATATAAATGCCTTTTAACCTAGATGAAGATTTTTTTAGGATAAATGTATTTCACCATAATGCACATAAAATTCCTAAGACTAGTTATAAAAATTCAGGAGAAATATATGAAGCTTTAGAACTTAATGATAAGGAGGAGGAGCATAGTAAAAGTGATAGTTTTTAAGGATAAAAAGGATCAAAATGCATAATCTTATGCCAAAGAACATATGACTAGAAGCTAGAGTTTTCACCTCCTCATTGGTATGCATATTTAGGAGATACTTATATTTGATTATAATAAATTTTGTTCTCCTCTTTGATTTGTGCAGAAAGGGAGTCATGATCAACCCAATAGTGATCACAGATGTGTAAAGAGCTAAATGGGGCTTCCAACTAAAGATGTCTAAAGATGCCATTATTGATAGGCAATCTAAAGTTTCTAACTTTTTTCTCAACACATCTTTCACTAGCAGACATTACCTTGGAGAGTGAGCTAAGGTGATGAAAAATATAAGTTATACCTCTCAATAGTCTAAAATTGTAAGTAGTAAAAAGGAAAGGTTTTAATATCTCATCTTAGGTAATATGTTGTGACAATCGCTCTTAATCCTTAATAAATGTTGGAATTATTAGCCTAAAAGGTTACTGGTCATCCATAAAAGAAGCAAATTTGAAAGTGTTGGACAAAATAAAACTGACAAGAATGAATAACAAGAAAAAAATTACAAACTTGATAAGAAAAGAAGGTAATTAAGTATATATCTCTATAAAAAGATATGGTATTCCATAATCATTAAACATTGATGCCATATCATAGATTGTGATGTTGGAGGATCAATCTTATCATTAGGGTTATAGTCTACTTTAAGAACTATACTCCTAGTCAACTTATAAGGTCGTGATTATAAATGCCTATGAGGATCTTTATAATAAAAGTTGATGCAGTCTTCGATGTTTATGTATAAACCACATGCCTATTTAATGTGTCGCATATGGAATATGTAAAATAAATACCTACAAGTAGGTAAAAGATGATCTACAAAGAGATCATCACCAATAGGCTATTCTATAAAAGAGATGAACTAATTATAAAAATTAATTGGGAGACTACAAATATATCATGTCCTAAAAATTAAGCAATTCCTCTCCATTTGGCATAAAAAATGTATCAATTAATGTATTCCAATGCTTATAGATGTCTTTAAAAGCACTTAATTGGTATTTATAATTGAACAAAAAAGTAAAATAGCATTAAAGATATGAAAATTATTAAGAAGTCATCAATATAAGGATAAATTTTCTTTGACAAAGTAGTTTTTAATGAAGTAAAAATAAGAAAAATTGGGGCTCCACTAGATTCTTCTTGACATAAAAGAGCTTATCATCATAAAGTGGAGATATTAGGAATAGCGTAAGTCTGGTAGTGATAAATACCCTAACTACAATTAAATAGTGAATAAATATTTTTAACATACCACTTTGAAGTATACAAATCATCTATATTGGCAATAGGATGACACAGAAGAGAAGGTTAATTATTGTTCCCTTTTTTAAACTAATGAATGGTTATGAAAAATTCACTTATACTAATTATAAATCAATCACGATAATAAATAAAATAGAGCAAAAAAATATAAAGTCAATTCAAAATTATTCAGTTAAATAATCTCTAGCCTATGTCCACTCCCTAAGCTCCACTTCAGAATTCATTATCTTCTTCCTTCCACACAACATCTTTTTTTCCATAAGTGAAAAGAAAACCTTAAAATCATCTAACCATTATATGAGAAACAGTGCCCTTTATAAATCCTGTTGAAGGTCAAAAAGAGCCCTCAGTGAGTTCATCTTAAGTAATTTCCCAATCATACAACTTTAAAACTCATTTTATTACTTACACCAATGAAAAAAAAGTCTTAATATATGTTATATAATGCACATATGCTCTCTTTAACCTCTTAATGCTTATAATAACTCAAGTCATCACATGGACTGTGAGTGGGATTTTGTCTATAATTTAAATCCATGGATCTTTACTTTTTTGGAAACAAAAATTAGACTCGATAATCTTAGGATTATAAATAAACTGGGTTCTAGATGAAAATTTATCTCTAATCATCAAGCCCATAAGAATGGGAGAATCATTATAGGATATGATCCTACTTTTGTTGATGTTGAAATTTTTGAAGTGGAGATACAAGTAATACATCTAGAATGGAAACTTATTTAGGAAAAGGACGAATTTTTCTCCTCATTTATATATAGTGTAATCATGTTTTTAAATAAAGCTCTTATAAGAAAACTTGATAGATTTTCAAAAGAGAATGAATGGACATTGTCTATTATCTTGGGATTTCATTTCTACCTTATATAGACATGAATTTGATAGATACTACATCTTGAGAAACATCTTATCTAACTTTAGTGATTTTATGTAGGCAAATTTGGAGTTTTTGGACTTGGAATTTTAGGGGCATTTCTAATTTTAGAGCAACAATAGTCTAACAAATGGGTAATAAGGAAGAAACTTGATCATATCTTGGTGAATTAGGATTGGCTAACCCAATTTTTTGATAGTTTGTCTACATTTTTAGATCCATTATTTTTATGTCATTCACCAATGTAGGTAGAGAACCTTTTCCAGATTCAGGAAAGGAAAGATCTTTTCATATTTAATAAATTTTTGATTGAGGATAATGGATTTTTTGAGGCGTTCCAAAGGGGATTGAAGTTTTCAGTTATGGGAACTCATCAATTTGTCTGTGTCCAAAAGCTTAAGGCTATTAAAGTTGAGATAAAAAGAATTATGAATAGAAGAGCTTCCTCTATATAAATAGTTGTTGCTAAAGCTAAAGATGAGTGAGCCCTTATTCAAGGTTAACTTGCTAGAGATCCTATCAATTCTTTATTATTGGAAACTAAAAAGGCTCTTTTGAGTGATTGCTTATGTACCACCAGAGGCCATGATAGCCTCATAGAATAAAGGGCCAAAGCCAAGTAAATTAAAGGCAATGAAGGTACACTAAATTCTTCTTTAACACTATTTTGGCTATAAAAAACTCAAATAGAATATGTTTTTAAAATTCATGATGGCAGGGAAATTTCTCAGCAAAGGGATCTCTTGTATGAAGTTGAGAAATACTTTAAGAGCTTTTACAAATGTTCTCATACACTAGTAACTTCTACTTCCCTTTGCTCTTTCATTAAAAAGAGAATCACTTGGGAGCAAGCTGCACTTCTCTCTAAGCCTATGGAGGAATAAAAGATAGCTCAGGTGGTCTTCCAATGAACCCAAACAAATCCCCAAGACTTGTTGGCTTTAATGGTTACTTCTTTTTAAAAACTTAGCAAGAAATTAAATCTATAATGAAGAGAGTAATATTTGAATTTTTCTCTAAAGGACTGCTACTGAAGGAGATCAACAAAAATCATATCTGTTTGATTCCTAAGTCATCTTTCCCTCAGTGCCTTTGTTCAAGGAAGAATGATAGGGATAACATCTCTATTGTTCAAGAACTGATGAATGAGTATTGGAAGAAGAATAGTTCTCCTAATTGTATCATAAAAGTGGATTTCAAAAAGGCTTTTGACTTTGTTAAATGGAGCTTTATCCTTCAACCTTTAGAGATCTTAGGATTCCCTAATATATTTATTAGGTGGTTTAAGCCCTGTATTACTTCTCCATCTTGCTTAGTTCTAATTAATGGTATGCCTATTGATATCTTTAAGAGTACTAGAGGACTGAGATGATGGGATCCCATTTCCCCTTATCTCTTTATCATATGCATGGACGTGCTAAACTAATTTTTTCTTCATAAAGTTGGAAGTAACAAATACTTTAAATTCCTTAGTAGATGTAAGAGAGTAGGGCTTATTAACTTATACTTTACAGATGACTTATTACTCTTCTCCAAGTCCTAGAGGAAATCTATTGAACTACTTATCTTGACATTGTCTACATTTAGAGATTTTTTAGGTCTGATGGTGAATTTCAAAAAAAAAAAAACCATTTTATTTTGGATACTAGTGCAGACATTATGGAAGATAGAATCTCTTAAATCATTGGTATGAATAAGAAACCTTCATCTTTGACCTATTTAGGGTTGCCCATTACTACTAAAAGGATACAATTTTTTGAATGCTACACCTTAGCAGAAAAAATACAAAGAAGCTTTAACTTGTGCACAAATAAGGTTCTCTAATTTAAAGGGAGATTACAACTTAACAAATCTATCTTAAATTTCCTCCATATTTACTGGTGTTCCAACATGACTCTAGCTAAAGGAGTCATCAAAACTATTGAGAAGATACTTAGAAGATTGTTTTAGGGGAATTTAAATTTGAACAACCAATTTTCCAAGGTTAAATGATTTCATTTTTGTATGAGAAAAGAAGAGGGTAGAATGAGAGTAACCTTTATTGGAACCTTTAATTAGCCTTAATCAAAAATATTAGGAGCATCTTATTAGATAATAATTCACTTTAGATTATATGGTTCTATAGCTACATTTGTAAAGGTTTTACCCTTTATTCCATTCCTATAAAATCCAAATTTTTTGGGTCCTTGACCTAACTATTGAAATTAAGAACTATTTTAGAGCCTACGGTTCTTTGTAAGGTTGTAAATGGAGAAAAGGCTTTTTTATGGCTTGAAAATCGGACAACTATAGGCCCCCTTGTCAAAATTCCATAAGCCCTTTCCTTATGGAATGGACTTCCTACCAGTTCTAAAGTTAGTTCAATTATCATAGACAACCAATGGCATATTCCCACGAAATTGTCACATTTTACCCCTAACTACCGACCTAACTTAGGAAGACAAGATTCAGTTCATTGTCTTAATCTAGCCCTATTAAATTTAGCATCTCAAAATTCAAGGAATTGTACAACTATTAGGGTTTATATGGTACCCTATAATATGGCATAAGTCACTCATTCCTAGCTACTCCTTTCTTTTATAGCTAGTAACTATGAATAAATTGAAAACATTAGATATGATGGATTTCATCCCTTCCAACACTACTTGTGTCCTATATGAAAGAGAGGAAGAATCTAGAAACCACTTATTCTTCCTATTTCCTTTCTCAAAATTTATATGGGAAAGGATTCAGAAATTGTATTTGGTTTCTAATGTAGGAAATGCCTTTATGGACACTCTAAATTGGACACTGACATTGGATAATACTCCTAACCATAAAAAGTAAACTTACACCATCTCTTTCACGTCCTCAATCAAGTGGATCTAGCGAGAGAGGAACCTCAAACGCTTTAAGAATACCTCACGTTCCAGAGATGAAGTATTGTCCTCCTTAATTTCTAGAATTAGGAAGAAACTTTTCTATACTTTAAGATTTGAAAACTGTTGCCCTAATCTGGTAGCCTCATAGTGAATTTCTTAATTTTAAAGCTAGCATACGTAATCACAAGGAAGGGAAGATTGAATAACAAATACACTATGAAAGAAAATACCTGTTGGAGTTGTTGAGATGTCCCATATAGATACACGTATTCTAGCCCTAGACCTCTCCTTCATCGTCCTTATTGGAAACTCTAAATACAGCTTGTTCAAATCTCTTGGAACTTTCTGGTACAAGCCTTTATTGATTTGCCTATGGACTTATTATGCAATCTACCTTTCATCGTCTATCGACTCCCATTTCCAGAGTTGATAACTCCAATCCCTAATTTATACAATCTGAGTATATGTCAAAACTATCATATGGTAAACCCATTTTGACAAACACACCATCTAGTTAAATGTATTAAATTTTCTTCATTAAAGTGTTGTCATTTTGGTTGTTGTATTTAGATCTGAAAATTTTTATATTCTCCCATTAATTGAAATTATTTTTAATTTCTTAAAAACTCTCTAGTATGCCCAACCAACCTCCCACAAACTCCATATGGTCTATTTATACTAAACAATAAAAATAGTTATTAGAAATAAAAATTAGTTATCATAACCACTAGTAATAATGGCATTAGTTGACAATCCTACCATATTGGTCAACTTATATATCAAATAACATTAGGAATAACTTATGGTACCTAATTTTATTGTCTTTCAAAATATTGGTTAATTGTATAGAGATAATATTTAATCAAATAGGCATATTAGTCAATAAATATGTTGCATTGCTAGACCAATGCACCAACAAATTTATTTATATATTATTGCTTTCTTTTGATAGGCATTATTTGATCACTCAGTTACTTTTTTAACCAATGTAATCAAAAATTTCCTACGTTCTCTCAATTATCAAAAAAAGTTTTTAATAAAAACTTGATTTAAAATCATTTAAAATTTTTTGAAAATTTTGTTTAAAGAAAAAGTTATTTTATTTAAAGATCAAAATAAAATTTCTCTTGATTATGAATGATTTATGTATTATGCTCTATATACAAATGATTATATAATGATTGATCCCTAATTTATTAAAACGACCAAGACATGGTTATAAAAAGGATTACAATGATTTCCTTAAATTTTTATGTAATTGATTCCTTTTTATTCTTAGTTCTTAATTTAAATTGCATATGTGCTTCACTTTGCTATTTTCTCTATCCTTTGATTGCTCAATTGAATTAGTTGCTCCTTTTCTCACTTCCATTGAACCTAATTTTTTATATATTAAATTACTAATATCACCAAAGATAAAAGAAACTAGTAGCGACATGTTTTGATAATCAAAAGTATAGGTAATAACCTTACTTGATCTAAAAATCTCTCCTTTTTAATGAAAAATATTTGGTGATATTAAAAAATAAATTATTTAGTAAGTTCCTCTTATGCTAAAGTGATACGTAACACATGCTCCCCCTTAATTATTGATAGTTGTAAGTTGCATAATGTTTTAAAGGCACTTTAGTATGCTTTTAGTGGTTAATTAGTTAGATATTTGTGTTTTGAGTGTGGTTAGAGAAGTTATTGAGCTTTAGTATTATATGTTTAAGGTGCCTTGATGTGTTTATTAGTGTTTTAGATCAATACCGAAGAATGGAGAGAACCTAGATGAAACTCGAAGCAAGGCCTAGGGCAACGATCATGATAGAATTTTGAGTCTGCCATGATCATGACAAAGAGCAAAATCATGCCTGTGCAATAATATATGTGGATCGGCTTCTAAAATGTGACTTTTCGAGGGACATTTCAGACTTTTGAGTTAGGTAAACCCTAATGTTTTCCCTAAATGGAAAGGATATGTAAAGAAAAGAAAGAAGACCTAAAAGGGTGCTACAATTTTTGCCACTTTGAGAAAGATCCAAGGGAGAGGAAGAAGAAGAGAGAAGGAGGAGAAAGGAAGAAGGTGAAGAAGGGTTGGAGTCTTGTTATCTTTACGATATATTCATACCCTTCCAAGTAACATTTCATTTCATCTTATTTGTTCCTTCTTTTGATATGAGATGGATTTGATAGTGATGGATTTGGGTTTGATGATGATGTTCTAAATTGTTTAAGGGATTTGTTCTTGAATCAATGTTAATGAGATTTCTTTTGATGTTAATACATAAGGTATTGTGATTATTTGTTTTACTTACATGCTTTGGTAACAAATCGAGAGAGTTAACCCATAACAAAATGATTAGATTGGATAATGAGAGTTAATAAATCTAATAGATCATGCAAATAATCAAATTGGGAATTTATGCAAAGAGAGATCTCATGTGAGGTCCAAATAGTTTATTACAGGGCTTAATATGATTGGATTTGTGTTTTTTTGTTAATTGAGAGATTGCAAATTCCATAATTCAATTAGGGGTCATGATTTAAGGTTTAATGATTATAACTTAAGAGAGAGTAATCTACGCTTTGAAAGTCTAGGACCGATACTGTCTTAACTAAAAAGTAATCATGTTAGCATTTAATGATAGGATAAATCCCCCTATCATATAGTAATCTACCCTTGTATGATTTTGATTGTTCATTGGTGATGCTCAATATTGATTTCTTTATGTTAATTTTATAATTTAATTTCAATCAAACTATAGTCATGAATTTACTTTTCTGTTTAGTTTTTATTTTCTTTTTAATAATCTTTTAAGCCTTAGATAACTTAGAATTAGATTAGTTCACCAAATCCTCATGGTATCAACACCTTTAATATTACAAGTTTACAATCCGTATACTTGCAAATATTGGGGGTTTTATTCTTCTTCTAATGATCGACTCAACCAAGATATACCTTGGTTATATTTCATCTCTTCAACAAGTTTAGTAATGAATATAACGGCCCTATTGTTTCGATGGAGAGAAGAACCTATGATTAGCTTTTCGAGAAATTTCCAAATGAACAAGAAAAACTTGCTCAACAAGTTTTTGACATCATTTTTAGGGAGTTAGTATAATTAGTTGAATTCTTTAGTCTAAGGAATTTTCACCATCTCTTGTGATTGTGGTTTAAAAAAAGGAAACAAAGAGGAGAAGGAAGTTTAGGCATAAAGTAGAAAGCACATCAATTTGGACATCACAAGGCGAGAATGAGGAATTCGCAAAACTTAAATGTCAAGAAGAGATAGAAAGAACAATGATAGGGGAAACATATTATAAGGAGAAAAGGATCTTTGCGGACCTCAAGGAGGCACAATTTGGTTAAGGAAGTCATCATATTTATTTGAACACGTACAATCTGGGTTAACAGAACTACCCAGATTTCTGTTGGTGTAACAATATAAAGGCTCATATGGAATATCAAGATCTATTAAGATTAATTTCTCAAAAAAAAGATCTATTAGGATTTCAGCAAGATGAGTCCAGTTCATGAGATTCTAAATTGGACAAGATCGTGGATAAGCCCATGAACATAAAGAGGCCTAGAAGAGATTAGAAGAGAAGTTTAAGTAAGTAACGAAAGACCATGCCTCTTCTATTAACAACCTAGAGCTTCAATTGAGACAAATATCTTGTGAATTTTGTAAGAGAAGAGTGGAAAACTCTTTGAGCAACAATAAAGTACATCCAAGAAAGCAGTGCAAAGTTATCACACTTAGAAGTGGGAAAGAGCTAGAAGCACTATTGAAAAAACAAGTTGAATCCTAACTTGTAAAAGACTAAGAGAAGAAGAAGGAGGGTAACTCATTTAGGAATATTGAAGTGGTGGAATCTTTAAAGGAGCAAGAAGAAGAAGAACATATGATAGTGGACATAGAGATTGAAGAATATAAGGAAATCGCTATTCAGAGGGCGAAAGAAGATAAGGAGATGAGGGTGAATGAGGAAGAACAAGAACATATCACGCTCTTATAGGACAAATTGCTGGATTCAATAGAAGATTCAATGAGTTTTGTTATTCCTTATTTTATTGACAATTTGTTAGTAAAAAGGACATTAATGAACTTAATTAGTTTTCTTAATTTTATCAATATTGTCCTTTTGATTATCTTCCAATATGTAGCTTATTTATAAACTACAAAGCTAAAGGGTGGAAGCAAGCCACTCAAAATTGATCTAGACTGAGTTTCGAAGGATACAAGGTCAAGCTAATGACTATAACCTAGCATGTTTGATAGTTAGACTGAAATTATTGTGTATTTAGATTTTCTTTGAATTAAAAAATGTTTTTAATGATTTTGAATGGTCTGGATTGCTAACTCTTTTATTCCTTTAAAAGCAATTATAAGATAGGGCAGCAATCTCAAGTGTCAAGTGCATTTGGTTTCAGACTCTAACGCCATCACCACCTCAATTGCCATGACGGGTTCTTATGCTCTAACCCTTATCTTTTCTTTTTTTTCTTTACTTTTTTCTTATGTGTTCATATTATTTTATTTTTATTCCCACCTTGTATGTTATTTATCCTTCTCACATTGAGAACACTGTGATGTCCAAGTATGGGGAGAGTTGTGTTATGTGCATTATACATTTTTATTTTTAGTCTGAATTTTGCATATTATATGTTAGTTTTGTTTAGGGTTACTTGATGTGACTCATGCGAATGTGTCAATAGCTAGGACTTAACATAATCGATTTACCTTTGAACATAGTCTTTTAGGTTGCTAACATTTATTAGCTTGTGAAACTAGTGTCCTAGGTTGTTTTGGTTAAATATGTTAAAGAAGTGCTATAAAAGTAATCACCTTTATCACTTATTGCACAAATCATTTTATGATTAATAAAGGCATTTTCATTATTTTGGTGTTCATACGTTAATGAAATTGATGTTGATCTTAAATTGATTTAATGAAGTCCTTGACACAAAACATAGAATAGAGGAAATCATGATGAGACCATGATAATGAGATTCCTATCATGTAAAATTATATTAGTATCTAAACTTTCCTTAGTCATAGGATTAATGAGATAGGATATCAATAATCCAGATAGACTAAAACATATTATACTGATCAAGCAATAGATCTTATAAGCTGTAGACATAAGTTGTTTAGAGTTAATATATGGATGCTTACTAAAGGTCGTAAGCACATTAGATTGACCTACTATGAGAAAATCATATAGATTTTCTATTTCAATGTCAATGATAGTCTCATCATAGCAATGATGCAAATTTCCTTTGACTTGAGGTGCTAAAAGATATCTTGGATACTGATCATGTGCTTTGACTCCATTCATCGATGCCTTTCAGGGTTTACTCATGGGGCAGTGATTAGGTACAGCTTGAGGTGTTTAGAGATAATTGAGTATCCAATAAAGAATTCACCACTCCTGATAAAAGGAGATGATACCTATGGCCTCTTGTTGGGGTCATTACTTGGGAGTCTCTAGCTAGAGCAGATATGTGACATGAAGAGAGTCTTCAATGATACATAGAGTAATGAGATCCTCAAGACAATATCTATTAACACTTGGACTAGATGTGACGTAGTCAGTCTAGTGGGAGTTGACACTTTGACCATAATCTGAACCAAGTGGGGTATAGATAGTGAAAGGATAAATTACGTGGCAACATTGCATACGGAATTGTAGTCAACCACTAACTTTTTGGTCAATAGGGATTCATGACATGTTGCTAGATACTGCTCTTGACTTACTTGAATTAAGTGTTAATTTTAGTGGACAACATTACCGAGAACCTAATAGGTCACACACATAGAAGATCTGAAGGATGAGTAAAATGGTCTTGAATGGTGATTCAAGATATGAGAGAGTGTTTCGAGATTGTATCGAGATGTGATTGTGGTAGAAAAGGTTGCGTGGAATGGATTAGAGACAAGTGTTGTTGGCTGCCAATTTGGCTATTAACTGCCAAAACTTCCATTAATACATGATATTCATGGTCATTAACTTCCTATAACTTCCATTAATGCATGCTATTCTTGACCATTAACTTCCCATAACTCTCCATTAGTGATGGGGGTTATGGAATGTGAAATGGTGCAAAAAATAGAGATGATTTTTGTGAATCTTGTGTTAGACAAAAGTGAAAGAAAGGTTCTTTTGACACACACACACACACACGCACACTCTTTTTCTCTCTAACTCTCACAAGAGTTCTTGTTTTTGCTAGCATAAAGAAAGAATTTTATACATCTCCTAGTGAGGTTTCATCCTTCTATCTTCGTGTGGACTTTCATTAGAGATGGTTTACATTGATCATTGTGGTTTACGATAACCCAACGCAAAGAAGATTAAAGAACAAAGTAGATCGTCGGAAAGGTATGTAAACATCTTACATTTCATGTTTTTTTTATATCTATATATATGAGTAGATCTAGTTTTTGAGGATCCATTTTATTTTTTGATTTGTATATTTGATATATATTATGTATGAGATGTATGACCTGTGCCTTGCAAAATATGCATTTTAATTAGGATACGATGTTAGTTCGTTCACCTTAGGAATTTGACACATTCATTAATAACTTTAGGTTAATCGAATAAGTAAAACTGTTAATATCTTTTCATAAGAATGATTGGCTAAAGAAATGAGGTAGGCAAGAAAATATATTTAAAAAGTGTATTTTTGTTTAAATAAATAACTATTTTGCTGGCCCTTTTTGAACAAATCGGGTTATGAATAGAGCTAGTAACTAATTGATAATGTGATGTAGCTGAGTAATCGGGGCACATTCATCATAAATGTTTGCCTTTACATCAAAAGACTATAATGAAAATCCAACCAAGCAGCTCGATAAAAACATAACCTAGTTGAGTAATCGGAGGACATTCATCACAATAAATATTTACCTTCACGTCAAAAGGTTAGGTTCATGTTAATGAAAATTAATAAAATAGCATTGTTTAATAAATCCTACTGATCTTTATGAATAGCATAACTTCTAATGAAAAGCTACAAAAGGATAATTACAATTTTGTTTAACTTACTAATTATTAATTTGAGTGTGTAAGTGATAAGAGTGAATAAAATTGACATTAAGTCTTGATTGGTATGTGTATTTAGTAACACAGATTTTATAAGTTAATAGGTTAAAAAAATTTAAAGGATTGTGTTTATAGTTAAATTTCTTTCATAAAGTTCAATGTCATTGTACCATTATTGACATTTGTGTGTATTGTTGTTTATGTGTTTGGGTTTTTTGGTTTTGTTTTTGCTTGAGGACAAGCAAAAATTCAAGTGTGGGTATGTGATAATTGTAAGTTGCATGATGTTTTAATAAGAATTTTAGTATGTTTTTAGTGGTTAATTAATTAACTCATGTATGTTTAGGTTTAGGATTATACTATTTAGTTAGATATTTGTGTTTTAAGTATTTTATAGGTTAGAGCATGTTATTAAGCTTTAATATCTTGTGTTTAAGGCCTTAATGTATTTGTTAGTGTTTTAGATCAAATATCAAATAATGGAGAGAATTCAAAGGAAACCCGGAGCAAGGTGGTGGGTCTGCCATGATCATAGCCCCATCAGCCATAATCATAAAAGAGAGAATGCTTGCCCTAAATGGAAAAGATATATAAAGAAAAGAAAGATAACCTAAAGGGAGGTCCATTTTCTGCCACTTTTAGAAAGATCCAAAGGAGAGGAAAAAGAAGAGAGAAGGATGAGAAAGGAAGAAAGAGAAGAAGGTTTGTAGTGTTACTATCTTCCTGATCTATTCGAACCCTTCCAAATGGCATTACATTTCATCGTTATTGTTGTTTCTTTTGATTGTATGAGATGGATTTGATAGTTATGGGTTTGGGTTTGATGATAATGTTCTAAACCCCTTTAGGGATTTGTTTGTTAATCAATGTCAATATAATTTCTTTTGATGTTAATACGTAGGGTATTGTGATTATTTGTTGTATTTGCATGTTTTGGTAACAAATCGAGAGAGTGAATCAATAGAAAAGCGATTAGATTAGATAATAAGAGTTAAACAATCTAATATATCATATAATAGTCAAATTGGGAATTTATACGAAGAGAGCTTTCTTGTGAGGTCATAATAGTCTATTAAAGGGCTTAAGATCTGATTGGATTTATTTGCTATTAATTGATAGATTGAAAATTCATAATTCAAAGGTTTAATGATTATAACTCAAAAGAGAGTAGTCCACCCTTCAAAATTCTAGGACCGATATCATATTAACTCAAAAGTAATCATGTTAGTAAGTGATGATAGGATAAATCCTCATTCTGATAATCGTCTAATCTTCTTTGCATGATTTTGATTGTTCATTGGTGGTGCTCAATTTTGATTTCTTTATGCTAATTTTATAATTAAATTTCAATCAATCCATATTCATGAATTTACTTTTCTGTTTAGTTTTATATTCTTTTTAATAATCTTTTTAGGCCTTAGATGACTTAGAATTAGATTAGTTCGCTAACTCCTCGTGGGATGTACACCTTTAATATCACTATATGTTTATGATCAGTACACATACAAATATTGGGGGTTTTATTAGAAATAAAACTTACTCAATAATTATATGCGTCATGAAATGATTAAGTTTTAATATCATCATTCTCTTCTCATTTTTGTCAATATTAAAAAAGGTATATGTTATATAAATCCATAAGTATCAAAAGGAAAAATAATATTCCCTCTCCCACTTTTCAAAAACTCTATCATCATATGAGCAACCATAACATATTAAGCATTATAAAATCAAATAATAGTTCTTAGAATTCTTACCTATCAATTTCTAAGATAAATCTAAATTCTTACTTATCAATTTCTAAGATAAACTAAACATATTCAACAGTGGGTGCTCTCTCCTTTAAATATGTATTTCAAGTAATCTTTCTTAAATATTGTCAATATGAAAGTAACTGGTTACGTCTTTTTATACATTATCAATTGTTATATCCTCTTTCTTTCTCATTTGGCTCAATAATTAACCTTTTGATGCTACTTTTCTTAATTTTATAATGTGAAGGCTCATAGTTATTTTAATTTGAAATTAATTTTTAGAGATATCATTGATGTTTCTTATTTGATATCCATAGCCAGGATATCAATTGTTGGTATTCATTTTATACTACTTGACATTGACCTACAAGAAAAGAAATCAATATGCTCTGGATACCCACACAAACTTGGGTTTTTAGGGATTAGTTCTTAAACCTTTCCAATCATTATACTTTTGTTTTTACTTAATAAATATTATTTCAAAGAGCAATATCTATAGATATGTCTATAATCACTATAAAATTGCATCTTATATTGTAGCAGTTAAAAGTGTTAGTGTCATATGAGAATGACCTATAAGAGTATAACATGTAAGCATTTTTAGGTCTTAATGGATGATGTGAGTGATGTAATACGCTCTTTTGATATGTAGGGGTTTAGAAGCTCTCCTTATGTAATGGAAGGCTTTGTATGAAAGTTCACAAATGACATGCTTCTTTGGTAGAAATATGGCCTATGTTTAATATATGTATGTATCATGTATTTATACTTATAATGAGACTTGTGGTGATTATGAACTTATTTTATGCCATTTTAACGATAAAGAGGCATATATAAATGAGAATGTTATTGTATGCTCTTAAGGGATGATCTTGTACAAAAAAAATGTCTATTTTTGCTTTGAATGCTTTATACTCTATGTTTAGAATGTGATATATACATGAATGTATGAAAATTTTCTTTTGCTTTAAACCTAGAGGGTGACAAATGAATAAGTGATTTTTGTACACATTTAGAAAATGTAACATACTCATATGATAACTTAGGCGTAGTCTTATTATGTAAATGCTTTTTTTTTACAAAAGTTATCTCGGTAATTAATGGTGCATTGCTTCTATTAGATTTCTTACGTGAAGATATGGATTAAATAATAAATATTCCATTTAGGTGGTCTACAAGTTGCTACTAACTTTATTAATTGTAAAATACCCTTAACTCTCTATATAAATAGCTCTATGTGTAAGTCACTAAAACATATGTTTTTTTACACTTTTATAATTGTAGAATTTATAGAATTTAAAATTTATATTATAAAAATTCAATTATGAATTAAACATATTTTGTTCCACTATACAATGAGTGAAAGAATTAAATGAAATCATACAATGAGTTAAATAATTAAATTAAATTATAGATCCTCTAAAATCATATTCTTTAATGGTAGAAGTTTGATCCTTTATTAATTTAGCAACAAAAAGGGCATCTAAAACATGTTTAGCTCATAAAGTTAATTTTATCAACTGAATAAATTAATCATAAGATGAAAAAAAAAGAAAGATTTGTCCCCACCTCTTAAAGTCTATAAGTGAAGCCAATTTATCACATAACATTAGAGTTCTTTTAGACTTTAAGTACCTATTTGGATGGGCTTATATTAATAAAACTTTTGTCAATAGAGCTTTTCTAAGAAAAGATTTTTCTAAGAAATCAGTTGATTGTTTGACTGTCATTTAAAAAAGAGTTTTTTTAAAAGAGCTTTATACGATAGACTACTTGGCAACATAAAAATAAAAAGCACTTTTAATTTTAACTATTTTTTATTTTATAATAAAATTATTTATGCATATAAATATTATTTAAAATATATTAAATAATATGCAAAGAACAATATATTAATTATTATATGATTTTAAACTATAAGAAACATAAATGAAAATATATCTAACCAAATATTTTATATGGATTATAATATAAGTAAAACAAATATCAAAAATAAATATTAAAACATATAAAAAAGTTAAATAATATTATATAAATCTCAAAATAAACATGAAAATGTGTTTGTGCGTATCTTAGGAATTATATGTATAAACATAAGAGTAAAGGGGACTAAAAAATAGGCTCATTAATTGATCTGAAAAATCTATCTGAAAAAGTTTTTTTTTTTTAAAGCTCCAAATTTGAACTTATCAAAAAGTTATATTTTAGCTTCTAAAAAGTCATTTATATGAAAAAAAATACTTTTAGATTTTACAGCCAAACACTCATTTTTCTTAAAAACAACTTTTGTGTTAAAAAAAGTGCTTATACTTTAACTAATTCATCAATGATTATTTGTGGACATTGATACCATTTTACAATGCCTTATTCATATATAATAGATTATTTAAGAGTTCTTCAAAACTCTTTATACTTGAACTAATTCATCATATGAAAGGTCAACATTATAATTATAATTATCATTATCATTATCATAAGGGTTAAATATTGAACCTCTTTATAGTTTGAATCTTTTTCATTTTAGATCCTAAAATTTAAAAAATATTAATAATCTCCTGTGGTTTAGTTTTCCAACATCCCCCACCCCGTTATTTATCTCTATTAAGAAAACCTAATAGAGATTATAAAAATGACATCACTTCTATTTATATGGAAAAACATATGACATGGTTATACCATTTCTACCATACAACACGCAATATCATGTAGGTTAAATGTTATTTAATTTATAACGATGTCAGATAAAACATCTCATCTTCTTACAAAAAATTGTAGTCAATAAGAAAGAAAATCAAAACCACTAAAAAATCAATACCACATTCATCTAGAGAGGAGACTTGAGTCATTGTTATTCAATTTGGTTTAACTAGAAATCTTTGGTAAGCAAATCATAACCACTATATAAGAAAACTTAAGGTTTCAATTTATGATCTATAGAATGCCTTTTCTAAACAATAACAATAGTTAAGGGTCTTGTTTTATGATTCTTATGATTCATCTAAATACAAATTATTATTGTCATGTCTTTTATGGTTCTAAATTAGGGATTTTAATTAGGTTTCCAATTTTGATAAGCTTTCATATTATATGAGGAGCAATGCTTTTGTTTAATTAATTTTCTAACTCATTTAAATCATAAATTATCAAATTCAAGTCTTTTCTCCAATAGCAATTTAGGAATTTTTTGTTAGATTTTTATATATAGTCAATATATGACTTTATTTATGTTTAATGTATATTGTTTCCATTGCAAATTGAACGTCATCAATTTAAGGGTGAATAAGGAGCAAACAATCTTGTTTCATCTTAGTGAAAAATATAAATATAGTTAACTTACAGTTATTAGGAATGAAGATTATACATATATTTTCTTATCTGTAATTACATATATCTAACACATTTAACAAAAATTTATTTTTATTGTCTTTGTATATTGGAATGGATTATTAATTATTCCATTACTAGCTTGATTCTTACTAATACTAAGTAATAGTTTTAAAGACAAGTATAAATGAAATATTGAAAGCTTATAACTAACAAATTTGTACAATTATGTTTGTTGGGACCCGATCCGGACACCGGATCCAACCGGTAAACGAAACGAAAGACAAAAAACGGATACGAAAGCGAATTCAAAACCGAAGCGAAGGAGAAATTACAAAGTAGCGGAACGAATCACAAAGCGAAACAAAAGGCGAAACCGAAAGCAAATCGGATAACAAAGCGAA
>JANVCQ010000006.1:33445102-33457508 GCA_025531925.1 Erythroxylum plowmanianum | reverse complement strand
TTGAACCATTCCTAGCCGACAACTTTGCCGACCGAATTTTATATTCCGTCCCTATTTACAGACGGAAATCTATTCATCGGAATAGTTTCGTCGCCAAAAGTAACCGCGAAATTTTCCCTCCATCTTTGGCAACGAATTTCTTAACCGTCGCATATTTTCTTTCTTTCACCGACGGATTAGGGTCTCCCGTCGCTATTTACATACGGACCATGTTCCGTCGTTATATTTTCGTCGCTATTTAACAATTTTCTTGTAGTGTATGTATAGCACAGTTATTTTATTATAATTATTATTAAATTATTTTATAACATCTTTATTTTACAATTTAATTTTACAGAGAATTTATATTTAAAGAGACACACTGGAGCTTACGATTGTCACTTAGATACAATATTCCACTTTAATCTAAATAATTGATTCATTGATTGATTTATATAAAATATGTAATTTACGAGTTATAGAGTGCATCCCGCGATCCATCGAATACCATAAGTATATATAAAAAAGAAGAAGAAAACAGGAGTAGAGCTACTGTCCCGCAGGCACCACCAGCTTTTATATTTTCCCGTCATTTTGGGTTGGTTGTTAGAAGAATGGACGAACAAATCATATGTCACTTGGGCCTGAGTCCAGAGTTGCATCTACTCGTAATCCATGAATGATGTATTATTAAAATATATATTAGACCCCTAAGTCATGATAGCGGAATCGTGTAGGTATTGGCGAGAAGGTAAGGACAAAAAGAGGTAATATCAAGCGTTGGCATGCAATGGTGCATATTGGCAGAAATGTTCGATACAATGCAAAATTTAAATGTGAGACCAAAAGAAGATTTGAGATGGACATCGAGTGAAAAATTAGTCAGATCATACATATGATGGAAATATGCAAAAGTTTTAAGATGACTTAGCAAGTAGATCAAGCATGGTGTGAGTTTTGGGAGAGTTTCAGACCTTGTATTAGTTGACTTAGCTAAGATTAAGCTTTTGATGGACTAAGGATTTAGTGTGTGCTCAAGTGGCCGGACTATGGCTAATAGAGTTGGTATGAGTAAGCATGGAACGGACTAGTGTGCTACTAGCTTAGATGACTCATATCAACAAATAGATATAAGGAGATCTTGGATGATATGACAGATAATATCATAATAGATGGACACCAACTTTAAGAGATAAAGATCATGTGGAAGATCATCTGAAGATAGAAGAGATCTTCGTAGATAGGGATAAGTATTTCTAAATAATGTAATCTTTTATCTTGTTATTATAATGTAGTTTAATCTCATTAAATAGAGTCTTAATTGGTTGTGGATGTTATCTATTGATTAGTTTGATGTAATCTTATAAAGATAAGATAGGATAAGATTATGATCTTAGCTAGTATTTGAAGTAATGAAGGTTGGCTTAAGTTGTATCTCTTTCTTGTATTCTTATTGTTTCTTTTACTATTTTAGTGTTTCGTGAGACGTTCGAGAACAAATAAATTAGTAAAAGTTCATGTAAGAAAGTTGAATCTTACTTTTAAGGAGTAAGGTGAGATTGCCAAGCTATGGTACATCTTGTAGAACAAGCTATGGTACATCTTGTAGAACAAAGGGAAAACCTTTATAGCAGTAGCCTTGGCGACTTGAATGGATGCTAGCCTGTTGGGTATGCGGTACCCAAAACAATACCAAAACGAATGAAACATCATATTGCCTCACATGAGTGGCATAAAGATCATTCCGTATTTTCGTAATGACGAGTTCAATGTACCCACACATATTTAGAAAGTTAACCCATCTCTCTCTGTTATGGTTAATGTTTGAAGTTTCTTCGAAGATGGAAAATATGATATTGTTCATTTATGTACTTGGTTGCTTTTCTATCCTCATGTACCCAATTTTGACAAGTAACCCGCCAAGCCGAGATGGCAAAAACGATTAATAGACCCAAAAAGAATAGGAATCAACAACATGATGAACCGACAAGAATTAAAAGAAAGCGGAATCATGAGGACCCCAACATCTAAGGAACTGAATGACGTATGTTGCAAATAAAGAACTGATAATGATTGTCAGACTTTGGGTATGTTGTAAGTTGGATGGGCCAATAAAATTTTAAGAAACATAAGAGAGAGAGAGAGATGATGATTGGCGGGGTTGGGCGTGTGGTCCTCTCTCCTCTCGTGAGGATAAATCTACAAGTGCACACAGCCCAAGCGCCTGGTCCAACGAAAAGAACTAAACGACACAGCCGTCTGCCCGCTCCCACCTCCCATTTAGTAAAGGTTTGATGCCTTTTGTCCAACCGATTAACCTTCGACTGTTCCTGACGCTCTCATCTCGAAGAATATCAGCGAGGACTGTGTGCTATTTGTGGCCTTCAACAAGATACTGCTCTAATTTTACTTTATTTTTGAAAATCCGTTATACTTTGGAAGCTAACAAAATAAGGGAATTTTGCTGGAGCTTGTAACATACTTGATATTTCTATATTTTTTATTTCTGATTAAAAATTAATGATTATTAACGCATATCATTAACAAAATCACTAAAGCCTTGATAACATCCCAGTAACTTAATCACCATCTATTGTATATTTTGTCATTATTTTCACACGTATGTATCACTTTTGTTGTAATCATTAATTTAGTCATATCATTATTTTATTTATATGTATCACTTTTGTTGTAATCATTAATTTATTTAGTCTTATCTTTATTTTATTTATATTTTTTCTAGTTATCATCATAGATGTATATTAATGGTTGTTTTCCTCACTTAATAACACGCAACAAAACTTTATCATTTCTTCTTATTACTCTACTGTTTCATGGTATCAGAGCCTACTTCCAAATTTCTCGACATTTAGCATTTTTTTTCCCAAAACACAATATACCAAACTCAAAAAACTCCACACATACATATCCACAGAACAACCCCAAATTACAATTGATATCAATTTATACCTACATATTTAGCAACACATCACAGATTAATTTTCTAAAATTTTCTTTTCACTTCCGGAACATAACAAATACAGCAGCTTATACACAACCACATTTCAACAGAACCAACACAATACCAGCAGAATTTCAAAGACAAAAATATGTCAAAACACAGCTTACCTACATTGCCCTTTAATCAGTTGACCAATTTTCTCACTACACCGTTAGACTCTACAAACTAATTGGCCTAGCAAACCAAATTAGATCTATTCTAATTATCTTTGACCTTATTGTATATGTTGATGGGACCATTACACGTCCGGACAATATCTCTGACTCTCAATCCACTAATTATGCCAAATGGAAGAGAATGGATCAACCTGTTTATTGTTTCCTGACCAAATCCCTTTCCAGCTCCATAGCATGACTCTCTCTCAAACACACCACAACATGCAATCTCTGGGTTGGCATTGAAGATCACTTCATGCTCTAGTCTGCATCATAATGCTCCCTCCTTTGTCGAAAACTCCACAATCTCAAAAAGGGTCCTAGCACCATCATCGAGCACCTCAATACGGTGTCCATCACTACCAAAGACTCCATCTTAGATGATAACCTTGTCCATTTCACCTTAAATAGACTATCTGTAGAATTTGAGTCCTTCATCATAGCAATCGAAAACCACAACACTAGCACCATTTTTGTCAAACTCAAAGCAAAGCTTTTACTTTATGAATAGAGGCTGCTCTCTTTCCACGCACCACTATTGTTGGATTCCTCCTTTGTTGCCTTCTCTAGCACTAACCACTCCACCTTTGGCACTTCCTTTTAACCCTAATGTTTTTGGATCCTCTCATTCGAAGGCTGACTTGTTTAGTAGCCCATTCACTAGGCCTTTTAATGCACCAACATCTAGGCACTTATAGGTTAATGACCCATCTAATCCCTTCATGCGCACTCCAACCTAATTTCAAACTCAAAACCATCATAACACCTTTTATCCTAACTCAATTTCCACAATAATAAACCACCCATCCAATGTCAAATCTACTGGAAATGGGGACATATTGTTGTTCATTATTGATTTCGGTACTCCGAATCTCGTAACCACTCCTTTGGTTTTTGCCACCCTACAAATAATATTACCACAGCCTTCTCTGCCATAAATAGCCAACCCAATCATGATCTAACTCCCTTTAATACCAATACTATTACTAAATGGTTATTCGATACTAGTGCCACTACTCATATGACTTCACATTCTCATATCGTAGAATCTGTCACACCATATGAGGGATCTAATCAAGTCATTGTTGGTAATGGACACACTCTTCCTGTTTCATTCGTTGGTACCTTAATCTTTCCCACTTTTTCCTATAATCGCCATCTTCCAGATATATTAATTGTTCCTTACATTACTATTAATCTTTTACCTATTGCAAAATTTGTCAATAATAATTCCTTGTCATTAAATTTATTCCATGTGGTTAAGTTGTGAAGGACCTTAAATCTAAGATATCGCTATTCGTAGGCCCCATTCATAACAACCTCTACCCTATGAAGATTCCACTACAATTCACAAATCCAGTTGCTCTTGTAGCTAACTCCGTTTCAATGAAGTTGTGGCATCAACGTCTTAGTCATCCACGTCATTCCATATCATCCAAATTAGGTCCTATTTTGCAATTTAAAAATGTTCTCAATCCATATACTTCTTGTCTTCAAGGAAAGTGTTAATCTTTCCTTTTCTCTATCTTATCGCATTTCTATCAAACCTTTACAACTAATTCATTGTGACATTTGGGATCCCTCCTTATCTCTTTCCCACTCTGGCTATCGATATTTTATTATCTTTATGGATGATTTGAGTCATTTTACTTGAATTTTTCCTCTAACCCATAAAAATCATGCCTTGTTTTATTTTCAATCTTTGAAAACCACCACTGAAAATCTATTCTCCACTACTATACAAACCTTTCGATGTGATGGAGCTCTTGAACTCACCAAAGGTGCCTCTACTTACTATCTACTTTTCACTAGATTCACTCTTCACATCTATTGTCCTTATACACCCTAACAAAATGATCTTGCTAAATAGAAAATTCATCACATAACTGAGACTGGCCTCACCCTCTTTCACGCCTCTCTCCCCAAGTCTCTCTATTATGAAGCTTTCACTACAATTGTTTATCTTATCAATCTCTTACCCACTCTTCTTCTTTATCACAAATCTCCTCATGAAGTCCTCCATTGTACTCAATCTAACCTTACTCATCTTTTAATCTTTAGGTGTGCCTATTTTCCTTATCTGGGTTCCACTCGTGAAGAAAAACTTATACTAAGTCTTTCCAATGTGTTTTTCTTAGTTATGCCTCACAATATAAAGGTTATCTGTGCTTTGATCCCACCACCTTTAAGTTTTATATTTCCATCATGTCCGCTTCCTTAAACTCTTCCTCCTCTCCTAGTTTTTTGCCTTTACCTCTTCCCCTTCCACCTTCCACTTCTTCCCGTCAAATCTCATACCCCCCCCACCATCACGTTCTCCTCCTCATCCCATGATCACTTGAACTCAAGATTACACCTATACCCCTCGTCACTTTTTAAGTTACGTCAATTACATTGTCACTATCCCAAATACTCCTTTCGATGCTACATCCTTTACTCAAGTTAACAAATGTCCTCACAGGAGTCAAGCTATGCTTGATGAGTTTAGCGCTCTCCATCGCAATGACACATGAATTTTTGTTCCTCCCCTACTAAAAACAAATATTGTCAGCTGTATATGAGCTTTTTGTACTTAACAAAATCTCAGTGATTCTCTTTAGCATTATAAAACTCATCTTATAGCCAAAGGTTATCATCAAACCCCAGGTGTTGATTACACTACTACTTTCAATCCTGTTGTCAAAACTACAACTATTCTCGTCATCATTGCCTTGGCTATGTTTCATAATTGGCTTATTCGTCAACTTGATGTTAAGAATGCCTTTCTTCATGGTTAACTATAGGAACCTGTTTACATGTTTCAACCCCTTGGTTTTACAGATCCCCACCATCTTCACTATGTTTCTAGACTTCATAAAGCCTTATATGGTCTCAAACAAACCCTTCGAGCCTGGTTTCATTGCCTTAGTCAAAAACTCCTTAAACTCCACTTTAAGCCCTCCAAATCTAATACCTTTATTTTCATGTATACTACCTACTCTCACATAACCTTACTATTAGTTTATGTGGATGATATCTTAGTAACTAGTTTTTCACCCTCCTTCATTTTAACACTTATCCACAATCTTATCTATAAAAGACTTAGGTTCACTTCATCATTTTCTAGGTATCGAAGCCCACTCCACTTCTCAAGAACTTCTTCTAACCCAAACACAATATACCAAAGATATTCTTCTCCTTATTGACTTTGATAAATCTAAACCAATTTATACTCCCATCACTCTACCACTTCCATTGTCTAAAAATCATGGTGTTCCCTCTCTGATCCTATTGAATCTCGTAGTATTGCTGGTACACTTCAATATCTTTGTCTTACCTGCCCTAATATTCAATTTATTGTTAATAAGGTGTTTCAATTTTTACAGTGTCTTACTGACATTCACTGGTATGCAGTAAAATGGATTCTACAATATCTCTACTTCACACCCTCTCATGGTATTCATTTCAACAAATCTTTGAACCTTTCCATGCAAGCCTATTGTGATGTTGATTGCTATTTGTCCTAATGATCACCATTTTACCTCTGGTTATATGTACCTTTCTTGGGCTAATCTCATTTTATAGTGCACTAAGAAGCAACTCACTGTTGCTCGATCTAGTGCTGAAGTAAAGTACCGCAACATTGCTTTTGCTTATGTAGAATTATGTTAGATTACTGCTCTTTTTGGTGAATTAGGTTTTTCCAATCTTTTTCCTATTCTCTGGTATGACAATCTTAGTGCTAACTTTTTAGCCTCAGATTTGGTTTCTCATGCTCATATCAAGCACATTAAAATTGACATTCATTTTGTTCGTGATATAATCGTCAACAAAGCTTTATTCATTAGCCACGTTTCATCCTCTACTCCTGTCATTGATATTATGATCAAAGCTCTTTCCTCTTCAAGTTTTCAGTAACTTTGAGATAAGCTCACAATCTCATCCTCTCGTGAGCGTAGGGGGGCTGATAACATCTCAGTATCTTAACCATCATCCATTATATATTTTGTCACTATTTTCACATTTATATAACACTTTGGTTGTAATTCTTTATTTATTCTTATCTTTATTTTATTTATGCTTATCTAGTTTTCATCAAAAATGTATATTAAGGGTTGTTTTCCTTGGTTAATAACACACAACAAAACACAATCATTTCTTCCTATTTCTCTACTCACTATAAGAGTTAAGACATTTAGTGACAATTTTTCTTTGACTAACTATTGTTTCGTCACAAATACAAGGTTTTTTGAGAAGACAATTGATTGACAATATTGTTTGGATTAACTGTGATAATTTTTTTGTCCCTAATACAATAGTAATTGTGACAATTTAGTATCTTTCACAATTAAGTTGTCACTATTAATATATTAATGGTGTCAAAATTTCTTTTATCACTAAGTTTTGTCATTAAAAGCCTACGCAATTTGGCGCCAAAATATATTATAATTGTGATAGAACATATGTTAGTAACTAATATTTTCTATTTGTTGTGACAAAACATAGTTTGGTCACCAATATTTTTTTCTTTTTGTTACAAAACTATTAATCATCACACAATATTTTACTTGTTGTGACAAAAATTTTTGTCAATAAATATTCAATTAATTAGTGTCTATTTCATATTGTCACAATGACCGAACTATAACTATAGTCACAACAATTCATAATTTAGTGACATTTTTTTTTGACTAACTATTTTTGTCATCACAAATACAAAATTTTTTATTGCCAAGATAATTGATTGACATTATTGTTTGGATTATCAATGATGATTTATAGTTTTATCACTAATAAAATTTTAATTGTGGCAATTTAGTATCTTTCATAGTTAAATTGTGACTATTAATATATTAATAGTGTTAAAATTTATTTTATCATTAAGTTTTGTCATTAAAAGCCTATGAAATTTTGCGCCTAAATAATTTTGACGAGAATTAATTGTAATTGTGACAAAACATATGTTGGTAACAAATACTTTCTATTTTTGTAACAAAACATAGTTTGGCCACTAATATTTTTTTGTTGTTGTGACAAAACGCTTTACTGTCGTACAATATTTTACTTGTTGTGACGAGAACCTTTGTCAATAAATATTCAATTAATTAGTGTCTATTTAATATTGTCACAATCACCAAACTATAACTATGGTCACTACCATTTGTAATCTAGTGACAATTTTTTCTAACTAAGTATTATTTTGTCACAAATACGAGGTTTGTTGTGACAAAACGATTGATTGACACTATTGTTTAGATTGTGTTAGAAGACTAGCTCGACTCATAGTTTTCTTTTCGAGAAAAGGCCTACCAACTTGTGAGAAAACTTGAAACCCATAATGAGAATAAGCGTCACTCCCCTCATCATTTCTTCCAACACGATTCAACCTAGTTTCAGTTCCATGCAAATACCTTGAACAAAAATGCATGCATTCTTGCACAATACATGCCTTAGCAATTGATCCTTCTTGACGTACCTTATTTCTCACATATGATTTAAGCCTACGCAAATATCATTCTATAGGATATATCCATCGATATTGTACTGGCCCAGGAAGTTTAGCCAACTCACAAGAGGAATGGTTAAAGGCACCATTATGTCAAAAAATGAGGGAGGAAATATTTTCTCTAATTTACAAAGTGTAAAAGGAATTGATTTTTCAAGTCTCTCCAAATCATCAAAATGCAAAACTTTAGCACATAACTCTCTTAAATAAGTACACAACTTAAGTAATGCTTCACACACCTCTTTAACCAGTAACCTACATATAGCCAAAAGGAGAAATCGATGAAGAAATACATAACAATCATGACATTTCATTCCAAAAACTTTTCATTTAGTAAGACTCACATATCGAGAACTATTGGAAGAATAGTCATCTGGAACTTTTAGATCAATTAAGAACTGACAAAATGCTCGTTTTTTCAACTTTAGACATTGTATAACATGCAGGGTGAAATGCATACCTGCCATCACTTGTGGGAGTTGCATAAAGCTCAAGATGTATACCCATAGATCCATAGATTCTAAATCAAAGCAAGTATTTATAGTATCCTTTTTTTCCCCCTCAATGTTCAATAAAGTCTCAATTATGTTATCACATACATTTTTCACGATATACATGACATCCAGATTATGTCGCAACTTAAGTGTTCTCTAATATGAAGTTTAAAAAAAAACCCTTTTTTCTCTAATTTCTGAACAATAAAGCATCTCCATGCTTTCTTTTCCTTACAGTCTTTCCAAATTCACCTATTTAATGAAAATAGTGGAAATAAGAGAAAAAAGAATATAGATAAAATATAAACATAATTTAAATCAATCAAATTTCACTTCATAAATTTGATTATTTTTTCAACAACATCATCCCTTGATAACTGTTTTGGTGTGCTTCGATTTTCTTTGGTACCATCAAATGCTTTAGCATTTTTCCTCCAAGAATGATTAGTTGGTAACAAGCGATGATGACTAAGATAGCATGTTTTACATCCATTTTGAAGCCTGTGAGAAGACGTTTCAAGATTGCAAACAGAACATGCTAACTTGCCTTTGGTGCTCCATACTAATAAATTATTGTAAGCTGGAAAATAATTTATGGTCCAAAATAAAGCTGCATGTAACTGAAAATTGCTTTATAAAAATGCATCATATGTCTCTACATCCAACTCATCAATCAATGGTTGTAACTATATCATTTGTAGGAGCTTTCGGACTAGGAATCAAAAGTGACATTATGAAATAAGGATCTTTCATGCAAAGCCAAGGTGGAAGGTTATAAGGAACTAACACAACTGGCCATACACTATAAGAAGTGTTCATATTCCTGAATAGGTTAAAACCATCACTTGCTAAACCAAGTCTAATATTACATAGGTCTACTGCAAAAAAGGGGTGCACAGTATCAAAAATTTTCCAAAAATTCACTAGACATCCCATACACTCAATATTACATGGTTTTTCCTGATGCCATCTCAAATCTTTAGCAAAATTTGATGGCAAGTATAATCTCTGCAAGAGAGGAGTTAACGGAAAATATCGTAAGACTTTTTGTGGAATCTTTTTCCTACGGTCATGCTCATTAATCATATTCCCAATTTTCCCATTATTCTTCCATCTATATTCACCATATGTTGGACAAGATTGAGCATTCTCATATTTATTTCTGTAAAATATACAGTCATTTACGCAAGCATCTCTTCTCATATGAAAGCCCTATATTTCGAGAAAATTTCTTACAATCAATATATGAGCTAGCAACTTTATTACCTTTAGGAAATCATCTTTTCATTATTTAAAGCATTCCATCAACTGCATTTGTACTAATCCTATAAAGACATTTCCATTTCAATACTTCAAAAATGAATGATAGTGTGGAATATTCCTCACATCCAAGATAAAACTCTTGCTCCAATTTTCTCAATAATCTATAAAACTTAATAGCTTCCTTATTTGGACTGGTGGGGCCACCTTTGATAGGATCATCAACGTCTTCATTTAGATCATAAGAACTATCCCTCATAAGATCATATAACATATCACACATTCCATCATCATTTTCACTTTTATTACTCTGATTACTATTATTGATATCATCAGAATAATATTGTAAAATCTCTCCATGATGGTACCACTGCTTGTAGTTTTTATTTATCCCATTTAACATTAGATGTTCATAAATTGATTGTCTTATCTTAAATAAATTATTGTTGCATTTTTTTCAAAGACAACGAGCTACTCTTCCGTCATTAAAATGTCTAAATGAAAAATCTAGAAATTCATTAACTCCTTTTTCATATTGTGACAGTGCTCTACTAGAAATTTCCATCCAAGTTTTGCCAATCATCATTGTCCTACAATACAAATTAATTGAATAGGTTCAACAAAATTTGACACAAAACTTGCTAGGATAGGGAACTTTATACGCATTAATATTTTCCAAATAAACATTGAGGCATTACTAAGAAGAAATTAAAATACACCCATGAATAAGCTAGGCTCGGTTAGTTGAGAGACCCAAATGAGGCAATAGAGAGAGAGAGAGAGAGAGAGAGAGGGAAAACATGATGAGCTTTAGCTTAAATAGTAGAGGAGAGGAGATAACTTCATGTATATATTAATTTTCACAAGCTCTGCCCTCTTTCCTTTTTATCAAAATTGCGTTGTCGGCTTCAAAATGAGAGTAATTTGCCCTCTTTCTTTTTTATGAAAATTGCATTGTTGGTTTCATGTATATATTAATTTACACGATGTCATATTGGAGATTATTTTTCTATATATGTAAAACGAAGAAGAATAAGAAGGGTAGTAGTATTAAATACAAGTTAACAATTACACTTGTTTTCATTGTTATATTGGAGAATTGGAGTGATTTTCTAGTATTAAATAAAAATTAACAACTACACCTATTGGAACCCCTCCTTGGTGAGACACGTGTCCGACGTCCTACGTGATATCTGGACGCGCATCTCACGAGGGAGGGATTCCTCACCACGAAAGGAAACTCAAAACATACTTATTTTAATGTCATCCGAACGCATCTTGATAAATTCACCCTAATTTTTCCTCCAATAAAAATTGATCTACTTAGGGCCCACAATTAAATCCGATTCCTAAGCTAAAATGAAATTCCATGTTTCTAGGTCAAATAGAATCAGAAATCTCCTCAATCGGATCTCTATAGATCGCAAAATCGCCCAAAAATGGAATTGTATGCAATAACGTCACATAATTGACCCTCTTCGATTTATCTGTAAATTTCAACTAAAACCCGAAAGCTCTAATTTTACCAAAAAGGGGTAGAAAATTTTTTTAGAAATCTAATGCTTCGAGAATCGTGAAAATCGGAGGTCAAATGGAAATACGACAAATGAAATAGTGGGAGAGGTTTAATTTATAATAATTGAAAAATCAGAAAATTAAATAAATATATATATATATAAATCTCGCCGCACTCTGTTGAGTGCGACGACCTCGCACTCTGTACAGTGCGAGGTTTCTTAATTTTTAAATTTTTTTAAAAACTCAATTAAAACATCTGAACTTTGGAAATTTATAGCACTTCACCCCGAAATCCAAATTTCACAAATTTAGTATCAATAAAAAGGTAGAAGGAAGCTCTACAACTTCCATGTAGGATTGAAAAACTAGTTTGGCCCTTAAGGGGGTCAAAAGTTGCTTCAAAGTTTCTGCTAAATTTGAAAAAGTCCTACACTATACCAGAAGTTTGAAAATTCATATCTTTTAACACAAAAGCCTAAAAATGTCACATTTT
>JANVCQ010000006.1:33427479-33445002 GCA_025531925.1 Erythroxylum plowmanianum | reverse complement strand
CTTCTTCTTCTTCTCTTGGCCGAAAGTCACTCTCCCTCTCTTTTCTTTGGTGAGTTTCGTAGCTTTCACTCTTAAGGGACTTAACAATTTAAATCTTAACTTAAAACCTAAGCCCTCAAAACTATGTAGTTTCAATAAGTCTCTTCTTTTCCTTGAAATTTCGTGGCTCTTCCCTTCACCATACGGCTATACTTCATTAGCTTCCCTTCTTTTTGTTTTAATAACTATACAAAGACTCAATTACCCTTCCTTCTTTGCCTTAAGCCTTAAAAACATATGCAAACTTCCTAAAATACCCCCAAGCCTTCTTATTCTTTTTAGTTCTAACAATTTATCAAAACTCTAATTTTAACTAACTTCCCTCATTTAATAATCATTAACTAAGCACTAAAAATCTCAAATTATTCTAACTAAAAGAAATTATCAATCTAAACCTCAAAATAAATACAACATGCTTAATGTGAATCGGGGCCCAACAACACCTGGGTTACGTAGGAATGGACACGTGGGTCTAATCTATTATAAGGAGAATGGACACAAAGGAAGCATCTTATGATGAAATAAATATCAAACAAAATTAGGTATTCATTTAGATTAATAGAAAATATCTAATAATTCAAATACAAATTATCATTATAAAATATTTAATAATTCAAAATAAATAAAGATAGAAATTTAGAGATTTTTATAAGACAAATTATAAGTTTACGTTTTTATTAAACAATAATAAAAGAAAAGATAAAGTTTTTCATCAACTAAAACTTCTTATCTTTATCTCTCACAAGTCACAATATATTGTTAACAAAAATTTGATTATTCGACAATTGAATATCTAACATTTTTATAAGAAGTAAAATCGCAAGGTTATTATATGCTATCCTATTTAAAGGGAAAAATACACATCAGAATTTAAAGAATTTATATATTAAATTTATTTTAAAGTTATTTATATTAAATATGTGGTTTATAGAATGTTGAAGGAAATTTTGCTAAATAATCCAACATTAATGTACCCTTAAAATTGTGGACACCAATCGCAAAAGGTCATGGAAGCTCGTTCAAAGTTTTAAATTTTAAATTTACCAATAAAAAGTTGATATTATGAAAAAAAAAAGATAAGCATGACCATACCGAAGTTTATGGGATAATCCAACAAAGTCTAAGCTGAAGGTTTCAATCAAAATGATGACTATTAATATATTTATAGCCAATACAACAATATTACAGAGCCATAATCAACTACAAGCAGACAATCATTCAGCCTTAAATGCCAAACAACTTAGAAACATCGTATAACTTTGATGATTTCTTTCAAACTTGATTCGACTGTCTCATCTAAATTGTCTTCTTACTTTGCATTTATAAATGTTTGTATACTTTTATTCCCTAATAAAGCTTAATTTTATTATTATTGTATGAATTTTAGGAACTGGAAACTACGCGATACGATTTTTTTAATATTATTATTTATAAACAAATTTAAATATTTTCTTATAAATTATTCAAAGTACATATATTGATAATCCAAAAGTAATATTTTACATATCAATAGATATTTGCTAAACATAACTTTGAAATATATATTTATTTAAAATTTTCTATACAAATTTTTATCTAAAATCAATTATTTTTGTTAGATGAATAAATTCAAAATTTCTGTAACTATCCCACTAACATAATAGTTTATGATAAAAAAATAAATTACTCTCATCTATATTTATTATGATTGTAAAAATATTAAATATAATTTTAAATTTATAAAATATAAAATTTTATATTGAAAATTAAACTATTACATAAATTTTAAAAAATTTACGATGAAATCGTTTTTTAAATTAAAAAATTGGAGAGTAAGTATTGAAAGATGTAATTCTACATCTATAAAATGAAGAAGAAAAAGTGCAGTATTATTAAATAAAGCTTAACAGCTACGAGTTTCGTTTTATGAGATGTCATATATTTTCTATATGTGTAAAACAAAGAAGAATAAGAAGGGAAGTAGTATTAAATAAAACTTAACAACTACACCTAGTTTAGTTGGCGATGTCGTATTGGAGAATTGGAGATTGTTTTTCTATATGTAAAATGAAGAAGAATAAGAAGGGTAATAGTTTTAAATAAAACTGAACAACTACACCTGGTTTTCTTTTACATGATGTCGGATTGGAGATTATATATGTAAAACAAAGAAGAAGAAGAAGAAGAAGAAGAAGAAGAAGGGTAATACTATTAAATAAAGCTTAATAGCTACACCTAGTTTTGTGTGAGGAGATCTAGGTAATTGTGAAACAGTAAAGCTGGTGGAAGAAGATGAGTCGTGAACAGTCGTATATTTGTTATGCATGGTGTGAATAAATTTCATCATCTTCATGTGCGCAGTTCTCTACTCTACTTCATTGCATATCTTTAGTTACAGTATTCTCTCCACATCTACCTATTCCTCTACTCAAATACTAACAGGTAAACGCCCATTGTTGTTTGTTTAACTTATTCTTCTAATTTTGTTGTTTGATGTGTCCTTTACCAAATTTATAGGAATGGGTTACATATTCTTGAATTTCCCTAAGAAATATTAACCTCAAATTACACATTCTTTCATAATTTAGTTTAATACATCAGTTTTTTTAGCATTACTCTGTTACTATAAACTTGACTAACTCATGGAACTATTTCTAATATAACTGCTTGTTCTTTGACCATCAAACTACTCATAGAACTACTCTCTCTGACCATTGATTCCCACTCTCTTTATTACTATAAACTTGACAAACCTATTCACTTTAAATGGGTTGCCTCTAGATTATAAATCTTTTATCACAACAGTAGAACAGACGGAAGCCTCCATCACTGTCATTGAATTTTGTGTAGAATTGCTTCTTTATGAACAACGTCTCCTATTATAAATGTGTACAATGTCTTATTTATGTTTTCCCATTCAATGTTTTACACTACTTAACGCTTTATTCAACATCTTATTCAATGTGTAACACGTATAATGTGTACAACATCTTTATGAATAAGCGTTAAGTGGTGTACAACATTTCCTACACTACTCAATGCTTCATTTGATCTTCAACGTCTTCATGAACAAGCATTAAGTGGTGTACAACGTCTTCTTGAACAAGCATTAAGTGGTGTACAACGTCTCCTACACCACTTAATGCTTCATTCTATCTTCTTTATTTTTTCCTACCATTTTTGTAAATCGAGGATTTGTATCTAGTATGAATTATGTTCAAGGTTATTGTTTTTATCATTAATTTAAGTATATAGAGTGGAAAGTGATTCAAAGATATTTGTTTTCTCTTGATTTTTTTTCTGCTTGTTGACTTCATTAATTTTTTTCTTACAATTTGTTTTAGCTGCATATGTTGCTTGTTCCTAATATTTATTTATTTTTAAAAGTGCAAAATGGTTAAAATTGGTAATTATATGCAAAACTGCAAGATGGTTAACAATGGTAGATCTTTATCAAATATGGATGATGAACAAAATGAACCTAGTATGGTAGAGAAGTCAAAAGCTATAGAAGCTCTTAATCAATAGTCTGATGCTACAGTTGGAACTTCAAATAATGCACCTAACCTAGAAGGACAAGTTATTAGTACTAGTAACGTGATCTTCAAAATTATATAATTGTACATTTACATTTTTAATATAATATTTTATATGTCTATTAATTTTTATTTTTAAATAGGAAATGTAAATTCTAAAAAAGTGGACAAGGACCAACAATTAATGCTAGACTTGCCAAGAAGAAAGCTAAAAGAAAACAAATTGATGTTAAATTTCCTCCTCCGTACTATAAGGTATGTGGTAAGCATGCTAGCCTTTTCAAGTTGGAAGTTACTATATGCATTTGACAACTTGCACCACTTCATGTCTCTAGTTAGTAAGAGATTTTTGAGAATGATAAGAAGGCAATGTGGTTATTTTTAAAGGTATGACACTTTTTTTAATTGCAATAAAGTTTATTTTAATTGCAATAGGATTTAATTTTGTTGTTACATTAAATTTGCTTCTTAATTTTCCTAACTATATTTTTATATGAATTTTAAGATAAATTCAATTTCTCCAATCAGGTGCAATATTATGTGATGTAATAAGTGCATGCACAATATAAAAATTGACATTATGATTTACACAAAAGCTATCTCAAAAGCAAACATTGCCCAAAGGATGTGGAGGAAGGTGATTGGCAATGGTTGATTGAGAATAAAAGAGAGATTCTAAATTTTACGATAATTTTAAAATTTAAGTACTTTAACTTATTTTGTTAGTTGTTTTCGATTATTACAAATAAATTATTTATCAATGTATAGGAGCAAAGTGAAAGAAACACGAGTAATAGGAGAAATCAAGAGATGAAATCAGTTTCTTATACAAAGTTGATTGTACAAATTGCATATAGGATAGTAAAGTAAAATTTTATTTACTTAAAATTAAAATTTTATTTTTCTTAAAAAATAAGTTCCAATTAGTCATTAATTTTCTTAGTCTTTTTTTTCCTTTTTTTTCTTTTTAGAAAGATAAAGATTTTGATGAGTGACCCGATGCTATTGAAATTTAAAAGGTATCGCAACAAAAACCAAATGGAACTTGATCTGTTCCAAATGGAGAAGAAATAATGGTATGAAAGTTATAGTCACACTAGATTTTTTTGAAAAAATTAAAATTATTTTACTAAATTATCAAATTTTATCTAAATATGCAGAATAAGCTTTAAGAAGAGGGAGAGAAAAATAAATAAAAGATTTCGTCTACATCTCTACCACTCGTTGAGCATTTTGGTCTTGTCCTAGAAAGAAAGTCGAGCTATTCGCACAGTCTAGGTGTTAAACGGATGACATCAAAGCCCCGAGAAAAAATCAAAATTCTAGATGAAGTTGAGGCTACAAAGAAACATGCAAGTGATTTAGACGATGAAGTTGCAAGACTTATTGAAATCACAAAATCACAAAATGAAAATATTCAAGCTCAAAATCATAAGATTCAATCTCAAGATGCAACTATTGAGAAGCAAGCCACAGAAATGAAACAAATTTCAATTGTTTCTACACATTTGGCAAATATTGGAGTAATTCCTAGTTTGTTACTCAATTATTCTAGATCCATTAAGTGCCACAACATAAAATACCCCAACTATTCATGTAAGTTTATAAATATATAAAATCTAGAATAGTTAGTATCACTTCTTATCATTATTATTATATCATTATAAAATGTTAGTACTAAATTTATAGATTAATATTTTATAAACTAATTAATTGATTTTATTTTTATTTATTTTGTAGGAAACAAATCAACAATAAACTTCATCCTGAAGAATAGTCAGGAAATTTGGCCTTAGAAAGTTTTAACTTAAATTAGTACATAGTAGTTTGAGATAATTGTAATAAATAATTTTCTTGGATATTAAAATTTCCAATTTTATATATTAGAAATTAGAATTTTGTACATTTTGGTGATTTTTATATAGTTTATATATACTAATAATTTTTATTTGCTTGTCTGATAATATCTTGGCACTAAAAATTCATATCATTTGTGACAATTTCTATTTTATGGCCACCAATGCAAAATTTTTTATTGATTAAGCAATTAAAATGTTAAATTTAATAATATTATTTGGGACAAACACGAACACACTAGTGATAAATTAATTGTAACATATATTCTTTTAGTGACAACATTATTGTAACATATAACTTTCATACTTGTGACAAAATTTGCTAGACAATACGGCTACTGATGCAAAATTTTTTTATAGCTAATGTAATTTCGTTGATGAATTAATAGTTTTATTTGTGATAATAATAAACACATTAATAACAATACTTTTTGTAAGAACCAATTTTCATTTTTATGATGAAATGATGTTGTCACTTTTTTTTATTAAAATATTAGTGACCAAAAAGTAATAGACATTGATAAAAAAATTATTAGTGAAAAATATTTTGTCACTATTTATAATTAGTTTAGTGGCAATAATGTTGTAATAATAAGATGAAGTACTATTACGACTTTATTCATCATCACTTTATATTATTTGTATCGATAAACTTGTCATAAATATGTAAGATTGTTGTGATCATATGGTGTTGTCACACATTTTATAGGTTTTAGTGTCAGCATTTTTGTTACAATATAATGAAATTCTGTTATGACTTAATTCATTACTACTTTATATTATTTGTAATAATAAACTTGTCATAAATATGTAAAGTTATTGTAGCCATATAGTTTTGTCACATATTTCACAAGTTTTAGTGTCACAAAAGTGTTGCATAATTGTGACCATTTCTTAAATTAGTTACTATTTCGTTAGTGACGAAGATATTTGTGACGGAAGGTAACGACTTCAAAGATTGGACACTATTAATAATAGTGGCTAATATTACTGCTTTTAGTAACAACTTTTACTTTCACTAAAAATATAATTTATTGTGGTGACTCTTTCAACCCTAATATAACATTGATAAATTAAATACAAGTTTTTCATAATTATACATCATATTAAAGTGTAAGATCAAATATATTATTACACCAAATATAAATTATAGGGAATATCATAAAAGAATTCACAAATATTCCTAAATATAATTATTTACTTGAAGAAGGACTATTCTATCTACTGAAAATATAAAAGGCCTCATATTTACTTTTAAGGAATAAAAATATAATAACCACTGAGATTAAATAAAATAGCAAAAATTTCTCTGTATTTAGAAATTAAATTCTAATGAATGTAGGATTAATGCGATTTTTAGTTGAAAATAAAAATTGCTTGTTTTTAATTTCTAATTTATATTTCAACAAATTTGAATGAATTAGAATCGAAAAATCAAAATGAAATGGTATAAGCATGAGCACCTTCCAATGTGTGAGCCCTCCACATTATTGACATAAAAATGGTTTAGCAATCATGGCTGGCCCCGGTCCTTTTGATCATTTCCAATTTTGCAGCAAGCGTCTGATGTGATATTCTTTTTGTTGGAGGCAAATGGCTCACCAAATAGTTGGTTGCTTGCGGGCCTTGTTATTGAAGTTATCAATTCCCTCTCTCTCCTCTCTCCCTCCAGGTTGTAGTGCCGTCTATCTTTGGCTTCGAGATTTTTGTGGATATTGACTAAAATACAAAAGCTCATCATTATTTGCCCGTATATTAATTTGATAAGAGAAAATAAAGGCAGGCAAGAAATGAAAGAGAAAATTTTAGTAGATGCAAGGATAGAGACTAATGAAACGACATGTTTACCTCACCTATTAACTCATCAGTCTCAATTGACATTTTCTTATCAACTTTATTTCTTTAACTCAATCCAAATAGCAAGGCAAAGTTGCTCCCTCTAAAATTAGGTGTTGCCTGTATATGTTACTTGATGCGGTAAAAGAAATGTTATTGTATAGATCTAGCTACAATCCAAGTTTTGGTTTAGTGTCCCAGTGTTATTAGTCTAATGACTCAAGATGATAACACCAATCACGTAAATGATACTGATCAAATGCAATCGTGAACTGAACGGTCAAATTCCAGGAACAGTTGCTTACAAGAAGGAAATTGTTGTATGTATTGCAACTTTAATCTTTTTGATGGACAACATACCAAACTCGATAGCGTACGGAGCAAATGAAAGCGTCTTTCACGTTGATCCTGCTAGTCGCGACCTTATGAGCGGGATAGACAGACAGACGACGAGAAGGAAAGCGTGGGGTTTTGACAAGTTATGTTTTATCTCATGTGGAAAGCATCTTAGTCTAGTCTACAGGCATTGACAAGCTATGTTACATCAATCAACTTTTTTTAGGGTTTTTTTTTTCCCACAATGGACTTTCGAAGATGGTTGTGGAACCAAAGGATACTGTAGGACTCACTAGCATGGGTAGGGTGGGTAAGGAGCAACGGGTCTCATCATAATCCTTTCCTGAGTTATAATAACAGCCACATTTTCAAAGTCCCCGTCTATTTCAACATCTTAGTCCAAGAACAGTTATATGAGGTCTAAATCAAGGTTAGACTTGTATGTTGCTGTGGTGATTAATATATATCTCTAATGCTACTAAACCCGATGGAAAACTTAGAATAGAGTTTGCTATGTTACAACTCAAATGACAGGCCTGTGCCTTATTTCAGAACTAAGCGCTTTCTATCAAAATAACAAAAATAAGTGAAACTTAAATTGAACTCATTAATGACTAGGCTACTTTAAGCACAACAAGAACAATTTTCATATTTCTAGTTTCGTATAATTCATCCACCCCAACCCTGGCCTCGATTTGAATTAAATCGTTTGTTCGGGTGTTGTTGCACCATGATCCTATTATCGTCACTGCTACATTCGTAAGTTACACGATATTCAAATTTGGATTGATTAGCTTTGCATCAGTCAATGTAGAATCTCAACATGATCTTAAAATCTAGATTAGTAATTAAGATTTATTGACGGATAATGATTAATAAAAGACAATTTCAATCATCAACAGCACTTTTATAAGAGTTTCCCATCCAAGTATGGACTTCTTATTCATATATTGACAAGAAATGTTAACTGTTGTGGGAATATATAATGCCTTCAGTTGACATTCCAAAACACTATAGCTGCTCCTTAAAAATTAACTACTACTGTTGCCTTTGAGACAATTCCTCCAGAGCATATTGTAGATAGCCACATCAAACTATTTATTCTGTGTCTTCTCTGTATTTTCAAAGATGCTTCTTTCTGTATATAAATCAAGTGTCATTGTTAACAAAGTAAAGTTGTAGCTCTACACTTAGAGATTCCTGCACAGTGTACAGTAACGATGGCAAAATCTTACTTTCCTTCCAACAAAAGAAGCTTAAATTGCTATAAAGTCGTACACCTAAAAGGGTTGTCGAAGGTCAATTGTAGGTTATAAGTAAGCAAGCTTATTTATTATACTAAAAAGGGTAAATAATAACTTTAGTGTTAAATCTTTTTAATTAAGTTTTAAATTTTCCAAAATGAACGTTATGAATTTAAATATTTATATAGTTAACAATAATATAAAATAAAAAGGAGAATCATAAAAAATCAAATCAACATAATTAATTCTTGTTATATTTACCACCTCGTATTTTATTTAAATAAATGTTTTGAATTCATAAATTATATTTAAAATTTATAACACTTATATAAAAAATTAAAAGTTTACCACTAAACGAGTTATTATTAATATTTAAAACAACTTTTTCAGTTGCCTGAAAATTCAGTACAATATGGGAAAAAGTATAAGGAAATACTATCAGAATATATATATCTTCACAGCAAGATTTCTGATAACATATTTTAAGTAAATGGTGTATGTGAATGCTCATGTTCCTTAATTATTGAGAACCACACGTGTCTCTGTCCCTCGTCCCTGTCGTCGGGTCGAAACATTATGCATGATTTTAAAACTGTAACTTGATTGGGAAAGAGAGCGTGCCACTTTCTTTTTCCTCTTGCAAGTTTAAATTTGGCATGGTGGAGCCTTCTCAGACTTTTCTATTGAAGGACCCCGTCAATTAAATTACTAGAAATATACTTAAAAAGTGGGGGGTGGGGGACTTTCTTTTCTAAAGCAATTTTTAGGTTGGCACACTTGCTTTTGACTATTTAGCACCAACTTACCATTGTATCTTGTTTTACTTAATATGTTTATAGAAAGATATATTCCTATTGCTTCTTCAGGTTTATATGGCAAAACTTTGAAATTCCTATAACCCAGCATGCACGAAAATGAAGTTTCAAAAATAGAAAAAAAGTTAAGATGCAAAAGAAAATATATTTCTATAAAATAAAAGAAACCAACACGTTGGCTAAGAAAAAATTAATGCATAAAAAAGTTATTTCATTCTAAATTTAATTAATTATTATTTTAAAGATATCTGGAACAAACAATCGTCAAAAATAAAAATAATACAAACTGAAAAGTATAAAATGGATAAAAGAATTTGAAAAACACATATTTTCAACAAAATTCTGTGAAAAAATTGAACTATATTCTTGCATGTTAAGTTGTAATTTGCAAAGGAGATTGATTAAATAGCTAATGATTACTAAAAAACTATTAACTATTAGCTATTTAATCAATCTCTTTTAAATAATAATTAAAAATAATCTTATGTTTTTATTATTTATAATAATATTTACTGATATTCATCGAATAAAACCGTTGCAATTGCAATTTAGGTATAAACTGACTTCCTCTTTTGTTGAGAAGGAGTATACTTGATTAACTTCCCGTTAATAGTTCAACTACTTTGTTCTGTCTTCAATAATTTGTGTATTTTGTTTCTATCACAAGCAACTTAGTTCAGGATTGCGACACGTAGCCTAATACTTCAAAAGTTGAAAAGCATCTGAGAGAGGTTTAGATTTTGGAAAGTTATGTTTGTCCTTGACGAGAAGTTGAGTTCATTCACAGACGGTGGGCGATGCTTCAATTCATCAAATAAGCAAGCATAGAATCTTAGGTATTAGACAAGAGTTGTTGCCACAGTCTGAAGGGGCCATGAGGACTTGCCTTTTTAGAGTCATTTCTGACCCACTCAAATTTATTAGACAAGCCAATTACTCACTACATACGACCGAAGATTAATCCCTATTTTAGTCCACAAATGAAAGTTTTCTTTGATGATGATCATTTAGGGCCACCCCCAATCAATCAAAAATCTTCATCTTTCTCTCTAATGTCTTCAGAGGCAGTTGAAATATCATGTCCAATTTTCGACTCAAGGGTTTTGCACGACCTTAGCTCTTGACTAAGGACAAGAATAATCTCCATTGCTGGTCCAAACTAACCACGTATGGTTTTATAATCGACGGAATTATTAGTATATCTCAGTATTTGAATCATTTCTTTCCAATAAATTAAATGGCATCATAGGAGATAGTCCCTTTTAAATAAAAAAAAATCTACCACACTTGTAGTTTTTAAATTTGAAGATTGAATTTGAGATGATACCTACTGGATTTTTTTGAACGAAAATTGGATCTTTAATTCGGAAAAAAGTGAATAATGTGTTTATAAAGTTGAAGATATATGATTCTATATGCCAACACTTTCCTCTAACTTTTCACTAAAATAATGGAAGCTCTTTCAAAACGTATTCACAATGAAGATAAGGGTTGATTGAAATTATGATTTTTCTATAAATAAATAAGAAATTTCATTAATTTTGCCAGAAACAAAAAAAAATAAACAAGAAAAAGAACGGCTGCTAGTGGCATATATAGTACTATATTACGTCTAGTCGTATAGCACTAAAGATATCTTATAAGTATGGATGCTAACTAGGGTTAGGGCTATAGTCACTAATACATTGTTACATACACACAAAAGTTATAGCAAGGTACACCCTTCTTTTACTTCTAGCTCAATCCAATTCAAAAGCTGGCGTTTTCCAGTTTTATATTTGGATAACCAAACTGAATAGTAACTAAGCTTCCCACCAACGCATATACGCGAGGTAGGGTTTTTAAGATGATGAAGAAACGCGTACAAAAACGAGATGGGTCTGGAAGAACAACAACTTCATCTTCCGTGATGAGAAGCGTGCGATACGGTGAGTGTCAAAAGAATCACGCAGCGAACATCGGAGGCTATGCGGTGGATGGCTGCAGAGAATTCATGGCAAGTGGACAGGAGGGAACTAATGATTCTCTTCTCTGTGCTGCTTGTGGGTGTCACAGGAATTTCCATAGAAGAGAAGTGGAAACTGAGGTGGTCTGTGAGTATTCTCCGCCTAATTCTAGTCGTCAGTAAAATTTGATTAAACAAATTGTTTGCTGTTTGTATATTGCTGTTATGGGAAAAGGGAAACCACAGCATTAGTCTTCAGGTGTACTGTTCTCTTTGAAATGTGCTTTAAGGTGTGTACGAAGTATCAAATTTCTTGTTCTTCAATCTGCAAGAAAGATCAATTATAATTGCTTTTGGAATTCTTCTCAAATCTCATATGTTTGGCTGACTTATCATAACTTTCAAGTACATATATAGAGATAAGAGATTTCAGTGAGCATCTAAGATGACTTTATCGAAGTTTGATTTGTCAACGAATAGAATTAATAACACGGCAAAAATATACGGATGTAGCAATGAAGGAAAATGTGGGTTTTTTCCTCATCAATATGTTCAAGCATTTAGCATTTGCCAAAATCTTAGAATCACCAACAGCACGAACGATTGAAATTATAAACTCATCACTTCCTTAAACTACTTAAGAAACTCATTTAATGTCTAACCCATAATGGCAGTTCATTCCCTTGAATATGAGCTCTAAGTTTCACTCAGTTGCCCCACTTCCAATGGCCTTGAATTTAGGCATGATCAGACAGCAACCTTCAATTGGTGCAAACTCGCTTATGCTTTTACCGCAGATCAACATAAGACAGGGGGGCATGTTAAAAGGGTATAAGTAATTAACTAAGAATGCTTTTTACTCGATCAAGACCTATAGGCTTCTGAGTTTCGAAAATTTAGCCTTTATAGGGTGTAAGTAATTAACTAAGAAAGCTTTTTACTCGATCAAGACCTATAGGCTTCTGAATTTCGAAAATTTAACCTTTATTCGACTATACGTAAAGAATATAGAATTTGTTGCCAGGTAGATGAGCATCTCTTTAGCTGTTAGATAGTGAAGTTCTGAGTTTTTCAGTTTCATCAGCCTGGTTGTTGACAGCTAGATATCTTCCTGGAGTTTGAAAATGAGGTGGATAGCTGAACATGCACAGTCCATTTTATAAGTTTTCTACGCCTTGATGCTAGTATATACTCGAACTTGCATGCATATACACGAATACATAAACATATAATGCCAAATTGGCAATCAGCCTGTACTTAATATGGCAGACCGCTTTTCACTAAAAGGGCGTAATAGATTTGGCCGCATTCTAGAGTGAATTTATCTACTATCTATGTGGGAATTCTGTGTATTGATGAACATATATTCTCTTTATTTCTTGCCCTGAATTCTTGCCCACTAACAGTTTAAGTGTATTTTTCTGATAAGGATAGTTCATCTTGTTTAATTTGCAATATCTAGAATAAAAATTTTAAAGGTCCACTATCCAATCACCTTATCTCTGATTCAGTATCTAATTTAAAGGTCACAAAAGTTAAAAAAAAATATATATATCTCCCCTCTTTTGGATATAGGATTACTAGAAAAAAATAATAATAAAGAAGATTACACAAAAGAAATAATAATGGCGTACGAAGGAGGAACATACTTTCTATCTTCTTACAAAGATGCATCTTTTATTATTTATATTATTATCTTATAATCAATAACGTATAATTTCTAAATGATTCTAAGTAGAAACTCTCATACTATATAAACAACCATTGTGAATAATGTTTCTAAATTGGTGATTGAGCCCGAGTTTGATAAAGCTTTGGATAATTCGATTGAAAATCGATCTAAGTTTGAAGCTTTCAGCTCGAACTTGAACCCAACCGAGTTTCACATATCCAAATGTAACTATTTATTAAAATATAAAATAATATCATTTTTAAATGAAACAAGTTCAAGTTTCAAAACCATGAAAGTTCAAACAAAGTTCAATTTAAAGTCCAAGAAAAGACATGAGTCCAAATTTGAGTCTAGCCTAAAATTAAAAAAAAGCTCAAGTCTAGTTCAAAATTTGAAATAAAAAAGAGTTAAGTCTAGCCTAAAATTCGATTAACACATATTGAACTTACTAATTTTGAGTCAAGCTGAGTTGGATTAGGCTAAACTAGGAAATTTTTGTCATTCCTAATAATAGTCACAATAATTGTCAAAATCAATTATATGTCATTGTATTACAAAGAATTTTGTGAGGGTTTTAGGGTTCCTCACAAATTTTTGATTTCACTATAATAAGGAAGCTGATAGATATAGACGTGCAAGAAAAGTGTGGTGATAATTTGTATGATCCTCGTTTATGAAATTTATTGATTTTGTAAAGCTAATGGTAACAAGGAATTAAAGTCAGCATACATAGACTCATATTGTGAGCTTCTAGCAAAGGATGGAAGGTCTCTAAGATGGATATTATAATATGTTTTAATGTCAATTTTGTTATTGCCACGAATGGAATCATTATAATTTTGCAATTAAGAAGAAAATTTTGATATGTACTTTTACTACCAAGCACAAATGTTGCATGATTAGATAAATGTCACATTGATAAAGTTAACATTTTTGGATAACTTTTAATGCACGAGTTGGGGTATGTAATGAATTGCAACCCACTAACTTATGTTATTTTCTTTTTAATTCTTGTTATTTCTTTTTTTCCTCAATAAAAGGTTCATAATATGAAAAAGGAAAAAAAAACATAGTGCAACCTAAAATCAAAACAGACACTACAAGAAAATAACACATTACCAACATAAAACATTCTGTAATAAATTAGGGATAGAAATTGATTTTTCGTCGATAAATTTGTCATAAAAATTAATTTTTGCGACCTCCAAAATATTCATCGATAAATGTAGAGGAAAATTATCCCCGAGATTTTTCCGATAGAATATAACAATAGAATAGTAAAGTTCCTCATAAAAATAGGCGACAATAGTTGGCGGAAAAAATAGGCATTTAAATTACCGATGAAACCACATTTTTGATAATAAAATACCGACGGAGCTATTGTGCCATCAGTAACTGTTGAATTGTTCATAAATTAAAATGACATTGTTTGATTTTAATCAAAACATCATCATTTTGAACACTCACTCAAGCTACTTGAACTTGGTTAATGCTTTGGAATCTAAAGAAAATGCCTAGAGTAGTTACATAAGACTTGAAATGGAAAATGAACAATTATATGGAAGGTACTTTGAAACTAGAACTAGTTATTGGAATTAGGATTGACAAGCCTAAAGTCAATTTAAAGGAGTTAATATAGAAAAAGGGATAGGATTTCATATAATAGAATGAAATTGGACAATTATATAGAAGGTGATATTTGTGAAACAATTAATGAGCATTTTTATGTATTGATAAGGCATAGTTTGAAAAGAAAGGTAAGTATAGTGCTTTTGTACATTTTGAATTAAGTTTTACAAATTTTTCTTTTAATACTTGATGGCTTGAATTTGGTTTTACCAATTATGTCTTAAATATGATGCAGGGATTCCTCATGACCTAAACCATAAATTCAAATAAAAATTCTATATTTATGGGTAATTAAATAAAAGTTCAAGTTGAAGCTATAGGAACTTGTCATTTGAATTTAGGTATTAGACATTATTTATACCTTTTCCAAACACTTTATGTTCCTACTGTTTCTCAAATTTTAATTTCTTTATCTAAAGTTGATAAAGTTGGATATTCCTTTAAGTTTTGAAATGTATGTTGCATTTTATTTAATAATAACAATTTTATTAGTTTCTCAATGGTTTATCCAAATTAAAGTTTGATTATCTTTTTACTGAGACTTTATTGGCCTTACATTAAATGTTGGTATTAAACATAGTTTAGTACAAGAAAGTTTAGCTCATTTATGACATAAACATCTACGTAACATATCTAAAGAAAGAATACAAAGATTGTAAAGAATGAAATCATTCTAATTTAGATTTTACTTATTTTATTAAATATGTGCATGGTATTAAGAGAAAACATATAAGACACATAATTAAGAAAACAAACACAAGAAGCACACAACACCTTGAACTTTTATATATTTTGATATATATGGGCCTTTTGATGTTTCATCTTTTAGTTGGAAAAAGTATTTTGTCACTTTTATTGATAATTTTACATTATGGATATGTCTAATTGTTATATGAAAATCATAATCAGTAAATGCCTTAGAGGTGTTTACTAATGAGGGTTAAAATATACTTAGACCAAAAAGTGAAAGTTGTTAGGTCTTATAAAGGTGGTAAATTTAAAATGAAATTGGACAACGTCTTGACCTATTTGTTAAATTCTTAAAAAAAAATAATGTATGTACCTAATACCTAATGTTTGTCACACTAAAATACAACAATATTGCAAAAAGGCATAAGCATACTTTAATGGATATGGTTAAGAGCATATTGAGTTATTCTTATCTTTCCTTATCATTATGGATATATGCTTTGGAAATTACCTTATGTTTATTAAGCATGATTCCTACACTACAAGAAAATTAGGAATTAGTGACGAAAGCAAATTAGAAAATAATATTGTTTATTTTGAAATAGAAATATGTAGACTTTTAGTGGGAGTAATGTTAAAAAATAACGTTATGATAATTCTAAAATTATCATAACATTAATTTTTTTATCATAACTTAATTTTTAAATTACTCCCATTAAAAGTCCACATATTTTTATTTCAAAATAAACAATATTATTTTCTGATTTACTTGCTAACTATTGAACAAATGTATTGTATTAAATACCAAATAGTCTTTTTCACTGGCCCTATATTGTGTTGAAGAGCGTTACTCATCCTTCTTCTTTATAGTCTGGAGTTGTCCGGCCCTTTAGGTAAATCGTCCAACTAATATCTACCATATGTATTGCTTTAATAATACGATTTTGATGCATTTGGGTTTTGTGTGAATGCAAAAGAAGTCTTGATTTTGTGTTGTTGTTTAGAATATTCTTATAATCGTTGATGAGTTTTTATGTTTTTCTTTAATAGTCTAAGTATTTACTATATATGGAATGAGTATAAGATCTTATGGATGATTTAAGGTATAACTAAGTTCTTAGGACGGTATATAAACTGGAAACCTATGATGCAGCTCCTGTGAGACTTATCAATGTATGGAGACAATGACCCAACGGAGAGGAAGACCTCGAGTCTGGTGCCGAAGGCTAGGGTCTTACATGCGATTCTGTTTAACTGCATCTTACCTAGAGTGGGTTCAAGGCATTTGGTGACAACTTTGGATGAACAATGCCTATTCCACTTGCTGAATCGCCAACCCATAGACCTACCATTTTTGATTTTTCAGTATATGGTTAAGGCGATGAAAGATACCAACAGCTACCCTTATGGAATGTTGTTAACAAGGATATTCAGGGAGTCTGGAGTCCTTCTTGACAGAGGAATTAGACTTATGAAGCCTGTCAAGAGTGTTATCAACTCGGGTACTGTAGCAAAAATGGGCTTGAAGAATCTGGAAAGAGTAGAAGCAGATTTTGAGATTAAAGCTAGAACTGAGGGGGAGCGGACAAAGAAGAAATCTCCTACCACGAGTTCTAAATCTCAAGTTAGTGGAAGCATGCCCATGATTGAAACGAGGAAATCATCAGAAAAAACCTTGAAGGAGAAGATGATTACTCAGAAAGAAAGTAACCGAATCTGGAGTACAGACGAAGGTGCTTTAAAGAGAAAAGGGGAGAAGCTTCTGAGTGAAATTCCAAAGAAAACAAAGAGATCACCCAGGATTAAAACCTTGAGACAACAGGAAGAAAAGAAATCCAGAGAATTAGTTCAGGCAGAAGTCTCTGAGATAGGAGCACCTAAGGCTACAAGATCCCTAGTCTCTATCTTGAATGAAGATACAGCCAAACAGGCTAAGGAGACTGAGA
>JANVCQ010000006.1:33405269-33424418 GCA_025531925.1 Erythroxylum plowmanianum | reverse complement strand
ATAATAATAATAATAAGTTTATTAGAAATCTCAACCAAACAGGTTTTTATTTTCAGTTTTTATATTACAAATTTCAACCAAACAGGTTTTCGTTTTTTTTAGGAAAAAACAGAAACAAAAAATAGGAAACAGAAACCAAAAACAACAACAGAAAAACAAAAGTGAAACCAAACAGCCTTTTATATATTCATGAACTATAATAAAAAAATTACTTATTAAAAAATTACTAATTTATACCAATCGTTTGAAAACCGTACAGCTTGCAAAATTACATGTTCTTATTTGTTTCTTGGACGTTATATAAACTTTTATTCAACTTGGCAGGACCGATATTGCAGAAGTTAGTCTATCTCACTCAATGATAACTCAGTTGCAGCTTTTGAACCTAACATATATATATTCCCGGTGCAAACAAAAAGTATTCTTGACTTGGGTTAAGCAAGTTGAATGTATTCTTAACTTGGGTTAAGCAAGTTGAGTGGTAACCATTCTTCTAAGCCTATAAATGTTCATGATTTAAAAATTTCCAGATTAGGTCCAATAGGACCGTCAATCGACAGGGTTTGTTAGCCAACCTGATCATGTTGATATATTGAGGGGACCTTCCATTATTAGCACACGAAAGAAATATAGATATGTCCCTTTGCTTGAGACTAAAAAAAGCAGAATCACTACAATTTTAAGCTATTTCAAGGAATTGTCCTCAGAAATAATGGAGCTTGCAAGGAAAGGGGCTATGAACATTAAGAGGTTGTGATTACGAGGAGACTTTTAACTTAGCGTTTGGTTCATGTCTTTATTGGTGGAGACAGATATCAAGGACAAAAAAGTCCTATGCTTAGTAGTGTTTGCTTTCTGTCTCCACCTATTTTTGTCCCGACTTCAGAGCATAGAGACAGAAATTTTTGTTCCTTCTAAAATTGTGGTGCAAGATTTCTTGTCTCTGTCTCTGAAATAAAACACATAAGTAATTTCTAGAAATACCTTTCCCTCTCGGGACGGAAACAGTTTTATATGTTTTGTCTATCACAACTAAAACATCTTACTGTATCTAATTTTTATTTTATTTTGTCTCTAAATTTTTGTCCCATTTTATCTCTGCATATTAGAGACAGTAATCAAACACAGCGTCAATGTTATAAGGTGGCTACGCTTGTGGGTTGGATTAGACCACACTTGCTTCACACCCTGTAACAGCAATCGACTCTCCTTCGGCCGGGAAAAGAAACGGCAAAGGGAGTCTGATGAGAGCACTTTCTGTGTGGTTAAGTTAATCAATTTTTTTCTTATGGGCTTAGAAGGGATTACGGAATGAATAACAGGCCCTCCATTGGTTATGATATCCAACTTGGAAAGTATGAGGAAGTTCGAAAGCTTTTAATATTATTAATGTGTAATGACATTGCCACAGCAGTAGTTATTGATGTAAAATGAAACAATTTGCTATGACATTAACAAGTATTCATGGATGAATAAAACTGAAAATCCTCAGGCGTTTAAAGCTAGTCTTCAATGCCAAACCTTGCGATCAAATCAAAGCTCACCTGTATTTCCTCAAAAGACTGGATTGCTTCATCAATCAAGTCTAATTCAATAAACCAAAAGATACATTTTACACTTGTTGCATTTCTTTTTCTCATTTTTAAAGAGATTCAAAACTGAGTTATAGTTTTCTTATATCAATCCAATTAAATAAAAAAAGTTCAACAATTGTAATTATTATCTTTCATCCAGAAGTAAGGAATGGCTTTCAGATGAAGTCCATGTTTTCAAGTGACGCTGTAACTCATTAACTGTAGCTTCTCGTACAGTTTCACATGGTATGTTTTATCTCCAGGCCATATATTTCATGTCCCTATTTACTGCTTCACATGCTATTGTTAAAGTCTTTGACGTTTACATACACCTGGTACGTATTACTCAATGTCAGAAGTCTACCACTCTGCACCAAATTCTAATAGCTTTCTAAACCTACTAACATCACAAAATTTGGGGCTTCTACTTCCGTCATTACCATCAGTAGACTGACTGTTTGCATTAGAAAAGTCGTTCGTCTATCGTTTAGATCAGATTGGTATATCAAGTTAGTGACCTGTATGTTAGGAATTTAAACCTTCCAAACTCAAACCTAAGAATATTTAATAGACAAAAATATCATAAAATAACAACACAAGAGAATTTACGTGGAAACTCCCAAACCGAAGAAAAACCAAGGGCACCGAGAAGAAAATCCACTATGTGAAAAATTCTTACAATCACGCAATTTTTCCTCTTACTCAATCCTCAATACACCAACATATCCACAAAGAAATACACAAGATAAACTCTCCAACTCTCACCTCAAAAGAGAAATTTAACTAGAGTCAAATTTGTCATATAGATCATTGACTTTAATTGGTGCATTAGACAAGGAGGTATCAACCCCCGGTAAGAGCATTGCTCCAATTGTTGTCTCCAACCAATATGGGACAACAAAGGAGCCAACCACTCAACAATCTCCACCTTGGCGACTTTGGTTGATCCCACAACCACGCTCCACCTCAATAAAGATTTCCTAAAAATAACATAACTCTCAATATAGAGAATTATCATGCTTCATAGCATCATGCTTCACCATAAAAGCATACCAACTCAGAATAAATCAATTCTAAGTCTTTTACTTCAACACAAGTCGAAAATAACCTTGCTGAAAAATTATGATGCAACTTCCATGTTTAGCTTTCTTGGAAGTTCATCAGTCATCGACATAAATTTCACCACACACCTTGCATTAATGCCAAACCAATGCCCGTGTGCAAACTTGTAGACTCGCTAACAGTAACACATCCTCTTTCATGGCAACTTTAGGATTAGCGGCATGTCATGAGGATGTACATGCCCTCCTTTTTAGAGAACAAGATCATCATCTATGAAGACAATGTTAGCGACATTGTCAGTCTCTCCATTAACTGACCCAGAGCCTCCTGTCGAACCCGCTCTACCTCTCGGATAATTTTTCTTTACATGCCCAGATTGTTCACAATTCCAGCATACTACATTTTTCTTCATGAAGTTCTTCCGATATCCAGCTATCATCAAAGCTGAGTTTTCAGGAACATTTTCACCACCCAATCTTCTCTCTTCTGAAAAGAGTTTTTCGGCAACTTCAAAAAAAACTATCTTCTCCTTCCCGTGAATCAAAATCGGTTTCATGTGTTCATATGAAGGTGGAAGAGACCAGATGAGTCTCAAAGCTTGATCCTCATCATCTATACGAACTCCAATTGCCTCCAGTTCAGAGACGATCCCATTGAGAATACTTAAATGATCTGAAATTGTAGTACCTTCCTTCATCTGCAGTGTATGAAACTGCTCTTTTAGATACACCCGATTTGAGACACCCTTTGTTTGATACAATTTCTCGAGCTTTTCCTAGAGCTCCTTTGCTGTAGATATTCCATGCACATTCGTTAGAACATTCTTTGCCAAATACAATCGTATCCCACTGACTGCTCTCAAATTCAGATCCTCCCAATTTTCATCGTTCATACTAGATTTGCCTGTACTGCTATCAGGGATCTGTCTGCCTTTCAATGCCTTGAGTAACCCCGACTGAATCAAAATACCCCTGACTTGTACTTGCCATAAGCCAAAATTGATTCTCCCGTCGAATTTCTCCACCTCAAATCTAAGAGGATTCGAAGCCTTATTTCCTGACATTTTTCCTGTGCTCTTCTGCCTTGATGAATTTTACCGTAGAAATGAATAGTACATCAGGAAAGTTTTCAGGAAAGAGAGGTGGGTCACAACGGACACTCTTAAATATCAAGTCTTTCCTTAGCCAAAACTTTCCTAGACATATACTACCACACTACCACACCAAAAACTCCACCACACTTAATAAACCTTTCTCAAGAAAATCTTTTCTGATGTGGAAGATTAGTTAAAACTGTGACTACAAAGCATACTTAGAATTTTCAAGAGAAACACACCTTGGCTCTGATACCACTTGTTGGGAATTTAGACCTTCCAAACCCACACCCAAGAATATTTAATAGAGAAAAATATCAGAAAATAACAACACAAGAAAATTTACGTGGAAACTCCCAAACCGGAGAAAAACCAAGGGCACCGAGAAGAAAATCCACTATGTAAAAAATTCTTACAATCACACAATTTTTTCTCTCACCCAATCCTCAATACATCAACATACCCATAAAGAAATACACAAGACAAACTCTCGAACTCTCACCTCAAAAGAGGAATTTAACTAGAATCAAATTTGTCATATAAATCTTTGACTTTGATTGGTGCATTAGACAAGGAGGTAACAACCCCCTTATATAGGTAAGAACATTGCTCCAATTGTTGTCTCCAACCAATATGGGACAACAAAGGAGCCAACCACTCAACACTGTACGTTACTCATAAACATATATATGTAGTTACCATTTTTTGTATTGCATAGTAAATAAAATTTTGAAGTTAAATATGATTTACCGATCACATATTTCAATTAAAATTGGGCATCTAATTAGTATTAGTTATATGTTCCAAATAAATCAACAAGTGTGTCAGTGATTTAAAATTAAACACATATTGTATTCAATTAAATATTAATTGGTTTCATGTATTTTGCACTCACATCAATAAAATCAGGGAGAATTCTTAAAAAGAAATACTCAATTCAGGACTTGAGGCTCTTAAGAACCATCACTATGGTTATCCCTTGTCTAATATCTTGTATCATGTTCATCAAATCCATGGGCATCAAGATCCAAAAATGCAGTATCATTGTGATTTTGCAGGTGAATATGTTTTTGTCTAGAATCTGAAGGGAAAATGCAATGGACCATTAATATATATGGATCTCTTCTTCAATTATGAAGCAATTAATTGAATGGTCTGCCAGTAGAATCATTAAGTGGTGAACTTGTTGACATTAGTTATTAAGAAGATTAGGAAGGTGGGAAATTCTTGATTTTCCGGACTGTTGTGTGATATATGAGGCACTAATGACTAAAATGTTTTGGAATCTTTCTTGCGACCTTCAATAATGAAAACGACACGTCAGATGGCAATGTCCTTCTGGTCGATCCATCATGGTAATTTCTTCCGTACTGGATTTGAAGAGAAAGACATGATAAATAATGCTTATCCAAATACCATTCCCTTGGCAGTCCATTATTATGGTTAAAGGCTATCAGTATCAGCAGGCTGCACGATACCAACTCCATCCTATGAGAGGAACAAAGTGCCTCTAACCCATCAATCAAAAGCCTGTATAAAGCATATAAAAACTTACTAGCGATCGAATTCTCAATTATTTATTTATTTCGTTCCTTCTTTTAAACCATGTAAACAAGATCGAGAAAAAACCTAGAATGTTTGATGAAAACCCAAAAATCAGAAGGACAAGTGGCAATGCACATGTCGGTAGATTCTTAATAAGAAGTTGAAATGTTACTTATTTTCACTCTATGTAAGAGGACAGACTTGGAAATCCTGCACAACCTAGCTACCACCTACAGCAGCAGAAAGGAGTTGAGCCGCTGATTCTATTAAGTCCCTGGCCCCCAACTAATTCCTCGTTTGACATATTTGTAGCTTTTCGAAGAAAGGTCATGACAGAATTACCCCAACTATATACTTTTTTTTTTGATTACATTAGGTATCCTGGCTTAGTCAGACTAATCCTAAGTCCCTACGACCCTACCCCAAGAGCCTAGAGGATATAAATCTGGAACCCCAAGATCCCTCAGGTTTCTACGTAGCCTGTACACTTCTGCACATAAGGAGTCTTCACATACTTGATTGTTCAGCTGATGATTAATCACTGGCTCCCCCATGCTTAGCATTAAGTTCCCATCAGTCTCCAAGTTCCTTAGGAGCTCCAACTTCTACACTGTCGCTGGAAGCGAGGCGTTCGTAATTGATCCGATCAAGGAACTTTGCCCAGAGAGCTAGAAGATCATTCCCTTACAACGTCTGCAATTATGCAAGAGCATCTTACATAGTATAAGTGTAGACATTCGTGGCCAGTGTTAAGTTAGCCATACCAAGTGGATATAAAAGGTTTTGAGACGAACATGAAATGGAGAAGAGTGATGAGCAAACAGCGATATTTACGCATTTGTGTCGTTTAGGTCCATTTTTTGATTGGGTCATGCATGTGCTTGGTTTGCTTGCTTCAGACGGGTGCACATGGCTCCTCTCCAATTTCCCATTCAATTATGACCTCTTTATCATCTTTCAAGTTCCAATCCCATACCCTGCTTGAAGCAATCCCTCTATGGTCTTTCATCCTGTGATCTTGCCACCTCTCCTAGACGAATTCCTGATACAATAGATAATTCTATCGTGGATGGAGGACAGTTTTCGGTTGGTTTGTTAGAATAGAGAAGAATTCCTTGTCTAGTTTTTATTTTGCTTCCACTTTATTAGTCTGCATCATAAATGTGATCCAAATTGCATGGTTTCCTGCTATTTAGGCCCTACCCACATAACTAACCCCCATGTGACCATGGCAACGACCTACAGACCACAGGTTGTGTTTCTGCACGTTACTTATATACCCTACAGTCCTACAATCTATTTGTTCTACATTCTTTTAGTTGTTTCTTAAAGTTCTTAATTAACACATTAATTGGTGCAAAAAACTGTGATTCGTCACCTGGATGGATAGATGTTTAGATGTTGCTTGTCATGTTAAAGAAAAAAAGAATTCTATCATTTTGCACCATTAGTAATATTCATGGAAATCATTCTCTGCAACTTTCTTTTCCTGGCTGAGAAGCGAGGAGAACTGAAAAGCGTTCTATAACCCATTTATGCTGTGGCAGCGCGTTGCCATTAAAATAATCCTTCCAATTAAAGCAGTGGATACAGAATATGTTAGAATTTTACGTATTAAGATTTAAGAAGCGGAGTTACCTTGATGTCCGCTCTATTTTTCTACTCTATAATTTTACTCAATGATGGTTCACTAATTAGAACTGAACATGAACCACTTGTGGATCGATTACTGGCTGCTGGGGAATTAAATGAGCTTGGACTATGGTTCACGACTTGAAGTTGCAGGTGAAGAGTTGGTGGAAGCAGAAAGGTAATGGGATGTATGGGAATTAAAAAAACTTGGGGATATAATGAGAAGTTTGGCTCGGACAGGAGCAATTCGCTTTTTTCTTTTATTACCTTTTTGTGATATATGACATATAAAGTAAAAGCGATTCCATCGGCCAACTTGGCCCCTCAAACGGTTTCTATTTATAGCCAACACTACATTAGCAACTAGCACTAAGAAGCAAGCAAAAAACTCCCATCCTCCCTCTCTGTTTCCTAGGTCCTGAGATCTTACTGATTTTTCTGGTAGAAATGGTAATGGCTAAGCTTGTCTGCTTTTTGTTTCTAGCAATCCTTGGCATTTCTATGGTTGCAGCCAAGGTACCACTTACACTACCTTCATCATTCCTTTAATGAACTCAATTCACACAATTCGCTTTCTACCAAGTTTATGACTGTCTGTTCATCATTGTTGCTTTTCAGGTTACGGCAGGAGAAACCAAGTATCACCTAGACAGTGTAAGTCTTTTTTCAACCTTCTTGCTGCTTGTTCAGTCGCTTTGTCTTTGTCTTTGTCACGTGATGCTCTTGTTTTGCATATAATTCTGCTCGTCGTGCCTCATTTTCTGACATAAAATTTTCAAACGTTTCAGGGTAACTATGGACCCGGGAGCTTAAAGAGCTATCGTAAGTAGTGATCGTATCTTTTTACACATTAGTTATGTGACCCAGTTTCAGTATCTGGCTTCACAGGTTAATGTAGGCTCTCTGTTTCTCTGCCAAGCTTTTCTTGCCAGAATTTTCACTTAAGCAGGATGCAAGTAGTATCAAAACTTTTGTTTGGATACTATTTTCTTACATAAAATAATTCCAAAGAAAATTTGTGCAAGAAAAAATGTCTGGATTCCTTCTTTCTTTCGTTTTCCTTTGAACTTTTTTTCTTCCATCAAAGCAATTGTTGAATTTTCTTGTTTAAGACTTATAATTTTGATTAAAAAAAAAAGCAGTATAGTTACTAGTTCTTAATTGGAATGTTGATGTGGTGAAACTGGAACAGAGTGCCCATCACAATGCACGAGAAGGTGCGGCCAGACACAATATCACAAGCCATGCATGTTCTTCTGTCAGAAATGTTGCACAAAGTGCCTATGTGTACCTCCTGGCTACTACGGTAACAAGGGTGTATGCCCTTGCTACAACAATTGGAAGACCAAGCGTGGAGGACCCAAGTGCCCTTAGATCACATCTACGTCTCATGTATTATTACTTTCATGATTCTGTTATTTATCCATAATTTTGATGACCATTTTCATTTCCTGTTGTGAGAATCAATCAGTATGTACCAATATTTAAACTATTCCCTCATGATTTTTTGGTTATTAAACTATTCCCTTTGATAATGTATCAAATTCCGAAGGCACTTAACTTCTATCAAAAGCTGACCCGACTGCAAAAGACCTTTGTTAGACATAACACAAACTTTACTCATTAGATCAGGATCAATCATAAACTTGTATTAACTGATAAAATGCCAGAAATTATCTGTTTTGCTATCTGATGCTCAATGAACAAGATGTTAAACTAATCGAATAAGTTGTTGGATCCTTTGAGCAAGTTGTTTGGGAAATGAACAAGCTGTTAAAACTTTTGATGAACCTTTACGAAAGTTGTATAACTTTATATTATTAATGTCTTTTTGCACTTTTCTTAACGCATAGGCCTCCTAACGAGTAAGAGAACTCTAGATTTACAAACTTAAGCAGACTATAGGAGACTTTAGCAGCTATTTATAGTAATCCTATTAGGGTTCTCCAATTGTAAAAATTGCTCCTTTCTGACCATAAGGTCATAGGTTCAACTCAAGAAAACAATGCCTTTGTAAACATTACAAAAAGAAGGTTGATTATATTGATGACCCTCCCTTAAACACTGGCAAAGTGGGAAGCCTTATGTACTAGAAACGTTAATTTTTATTAGGCTTCCCTATCATAGGCCCAATAAGGACTCATTTTTCTCATTGAATTTTAGTTAATTTAACCAAATACTTTCATTACAAAAAAATGGGTATCTAGCGAAGGGAGTCACCTACGGAATGTGAAGGTTTGACGTATTGTCGATAGAAATTATCAACCGCACGGATTGTCAAAAAAACAGACGTCGGTAATCTTTAGCAACGAAGTAAAAAAATTCCATCGATGAATTTTTAAGTCTGTCGGTAAAGTTTCTCTATTCTGTCGATAAATATTACTGACGGATAAAATATACTATAACCTAAGTATAATGCATTACAATATTTTTACTAAGCATAAACATAAGCATAAGCATGCAACTAATACATTATATTTACTAACGTAATTACCAATAATATCTACAAGAGCAAAATCCTTTCCTAAAACATGAAATCTATAATCTACAAGTTCGTTGGTGTGATTTTATCTGAATTTTGGTTATAAAAGATAGACATAGATGGTGAAAGTAATTAAATTCAAATAAATCACACGATTACATAAGTGATTTTATCTGAATTTTGGTTATAAAAGAGAGACATAGATGGTGCAAGTAATTAAATTCACTTAACATCACACGGTTACGTAAGTACTTCTGAATCTACTATTATAAAATATAGACATAGATGGTGCATATGACATATAAATATGAACCTACTATAACAAATGATCTAGGATGCCATTTCTTATACCACAATTTTAACACACAACACATGTAAATTCCATAGTTGTTTTATTCATAACTAGGCATACATACTTAACTTAAAGTGTTATCTAGTCTCTATAATTCAACTCAATAACAATGTATAATAAGAGTATCTCACCTAAGGTAGAATTGTTATTATCTTAATATCGATACGATTCAAGAAACACTTCAACTCCTACATGAAAAAGAGAGAGGTTAGACATATAAATAGGAAGGTGTAAAATTGGTACCACTGTCGCTTGTAACCAAATTCAAAAAGAAACCAATTTCTGTCAAAACAAATTAATGTAGTAGTGGAAAGTGGGTATCATTCTCACAAGGAATTTTAACGGTAAAGAATTTACAAGTTCAAACTAAATCAAAGTAAAGAAAAGAATGACAAAATAAAAAATGAACTAAAGTAATTAGATTTGAAAATTTAATAGATAAACCTTAGTTTCGGGTCATCGATATTATCACACTAATATGGATCCTTGATATAAAATTCAGTTCATCAATAAACACTCATTGGGTGATGCTTTCTCTTAAGTGTAAATGAATAGAAACATGTATTCTATGCATTCTTATTAATCATCAACTCAGATACGATTGTAAGTTCAATTGAGTTATAGCTTGAAGAACTAAGAAACTAACGAACAAGATAACACATGTACAACATGTATTTAATCAAGATGAGTATTTTCTTAGAATTTTCCACTCTAACATAAAGAAGATAATCCTAACTACCTCTTGTGATTAACAAAATTGAACGTCATATTTTATTAATCTAGCTATTAAACAAATCAATCCCTAGTTACGCACTTAAAAATCAACCAATTCAATTAGAAAAAGTGATTTAGAAGATAGTCAATGTTCATCATCAAAACAAACTTTATTGGAACATCTCACACATAATAGATGATAACATCATTCCCCCTAACCAAGAAAATAGATTGAGCTACTCATAACGAAAGTGAACATTAAAGAAATAACAAAATATAAAATCTCTATCCCTGGTCTTTCTTTAAAGAATTTGAAAAAACTTAGAAGAAAAATGCAGAAACATCCACTGAACTAAAGGAAAAGCTACAGAAATTCTAAAACCATTCTAACTATAAAAACTGCATGAACAATAACGTTTCTCCCCTTTTATGCTTTTCGATCCTTTCCTTTTTCCATGATCTTCAGCAGATCACACCTCTCATGCATTCAGGTTGCAAATCTCCGACAACCTGATCTTCCAAGATTATGAAAATCTCAAGTGAATCAGACTTGAATTTGAAAATGAATTTTGCAGATGGTTTTCATCCTTGCACGTGCCCACACTTAGGCGATAAATTTTCTGTCAGTTTGGAATTTCGATTTATCTTTACTTTCTTTGCCTCTTTTTGGTTCAATTTAATCTCCCAAGTGTTGAAAATCATCTAAAAAAATTTAAGAGGCAAATCCATCAATTTTGAATAATAATTTCAACACATGAGAGAGAATTATATACCAAATAAGTGTAAAATAATAACTTAACAAATTTTCTCATGCGAAACCTTTGCTCACCCTTGAGCAAACATGTCAAATCACTACACTCTATCAATTCATCCTTGATAAGATTAAGTGTACACAATTGTTAACTTGGGCCAATAAGACTTAGGTTGCAACATACACCATAATCACTTTTCACCAATACAAATAAAAAAAGTCAAAATAAGATATCTTTGTTCAAAAGGCAAGTATGAAGCCAAAGTGAATTCTTCTCATATATTTCCCTCTTACACTCAGGTGTTTAAGGTTAAAGTGTTTCTTTCAAATTTCCTTTTAACATATTGCACTACCATAGGCTTGCAAATTCACTAGTCATCATTCATTCGAATTATATGAACTCATAGATCGTAAGGACTTTATTATGAGTTGTAATGGGGCTAGATTCAAAGGTAAGTAAAAATGGCAAAGGATTAATCATAAGCATTCACAAATTACCAAGTAAAAGGGACGCTCAAATTAAAATTATGAGATAAATACATGAATACAAAGGACTACAACTACTCATTACTAACTAATGCTACTATGCTTTATTCTTATTCTTATTTCTATTCTTTTCGTATTTATGATTTTTCTTCCTTTTTTTCTTTTCTTTACTTTTTTTTAAGAATAAGGGAGAGCAATAAAGACAAGAGAAATTAATAGCAACATAATTTAATAAAGACATGAGTAGAGGCACCTACAAAAATATCTTAAAATACAATATAGAACAAAAGTCCCAAATTACTCAATGCTTTATTCAACTTGTGATAGGATAAGGCTAATGAGATTTTTGAGTTTTAATGTAAGGTGATTGATTAAAAAACAAGATAAAAGGATAAAAAATGTTTGCAAAGGGAAAATAACTAGGTGGGTCATTTTTAAGCTAACGGGTGTAAAAATAAAGAAGGCCTTAATCCTTTCCATAAATTATGCAATAAAACAAATTTAATCCAGTTCAGTGTAAGTTTTGAAGGCAAACATGATGAAAGGAGCATCACACACTACAAAGAATTAGAATGACATAAAGATGATGTCATTAAAGTCAAATTTGCTCACAATTTTAATTCAGGAATTCACTTCAATTTCACAAATTACCTCATCACTCAAATGTCAAATTTTGACTAAGTTTATAAGATCAGTTATTGCAATAAATCAACATGATTCACTTTAGACTCACATAGCCTAATTTAATTTCAAGTACACGCTCAATCTCACCCAAACTACTATGATAAAGCTTTATGGTTTAACACATAATAATCATACAAAAACTAACAAGAATCACACAAAAACCAAAAAATAGTCACACACAAAAAACTCCAATTCCTACCCGCACACTTAGGCCAACATTGTCCTCAATGTTAGGACGTAAAATAAAAGAAGCATAAATATAAAGGAAAAGGGAAAAGAAGACTTCTCTATTTGAAATGCCGAAATCATGGTGTTGGTGGATGTAGAGGTTGGAATCCTTTATACTCCTAATAGGCCATCAAATTGTTCTCTGAGCGGTGCATTTTGTGTTCGAGCTGACCAAGACGGTCCTCCAAATTAGTTTGGAATTGTTGGTAGCTACTTGTTTCAGCTGGGGGAGCCCGACTTTGTGCTACTAGTCTTGTAGTGGAAAAAGTAGTAGGGCCCACATTTGTGAAAGTTATGTGGCCACGACTAAGATTCACAATTCCCATCTTGTTCAAACAATCTAAATCCAATGGTTCTATACCACAAATCACATTCATGTTAGTGTTATCAAGATCTATTAATTCCAAATTAGTGGCCAATTGTGTAATATGGGAACCGAGAGTCAAAGGTTTACATTTCTTGGTTAACACTTACATTTCTTGGTTAACACTGATTGAAATTGTGTTAAAAAAACCAGAAACCCATATTGACAAGAATATGTCTATCCATAAACCATAAAAAAATAAAATTCCAACTTGGACAATGTCCCCGCAGCATCTTTATGACCCAAAAAATTGTATGCCAAAAGTCAATGTATGATTTTAAAAACGAGATTTCTAAAAAACAAACTCTTAGAAATATTAACATTATAGGGATTAGAATCAACAGACCACTAACTCCACAATTATGATGCATTAAAGTCCTTATGATAGTCACATCTAGAATTGATAAACAGTTCATTTTTAATTTCAGTAGTTCACACAAATCCCATAGCTACATTAAACTCAGCCACCGATAAAGCAAATTCTTTCCCTATCAACCGAAATTCTACAATTCCTTCTGTAAAGACATCGAATTTTTCATGAGAATTAAATTGAAATGTATTATATAGTTCCCTTATCAATTCAACAAAAGCAGGACCCATCATTTGCGTAAAGGAATCATAGACTTGTAATGCTTTAAGCGTATCGAAAAGAATAGACTTATAAGGATAGATTTTCCTTTGACTCAGTTTTTGGAAACATTTTGTATCTTCCAGAAGTCGAAAATATGTGAATTTACCACTTCGTGTGTTCCATTGGCTTCAGTTTTCGACCTCTTTTCCTCTCCTTTTTCTATTATGGGTAGACGGCCCTAATGTTACAGCTAGGTTCGGTGGTGCTATTTGGGTGAGTTCTACCGTGGTTGAGCTGGGTTGCATCGGAGAGGAAAGATCCATAAAAGACGTGATTAGAGTAGCCAACCTTCGTGACTCACTTTTTCTCCTTGGCATTGTTTTAACTTTGTGAAACGCAAACCTGTAATTGCAAAAGAAGAGAAACAAAACCAGTAAAATCGGAAGTTAGGGCTGGGTGGGTTTTCAGTGAATGAAAAATTCAAAGATGGGTGTTGTGTGGAATGGTTGTTGTAGTGTGCACGAGATTGGTAATGATGTGTGAAATCTGCAGTGAAAAATGATAGTGAGAAAAGCTAAGTGAAAGAAGAAGAGGGAAAAAGAAGGGATTTTTTTGTTTTTCATTTTTTAAATTCTTATTAAAAGATAAAAAATTAAAATTACAGAATTGAGAATACTGAATTAGATTCCTAGCTAAAATGAAAGAAACCTAATAAAAATAAAATAAAAACTTCTAAAAAATAAAAAATAAATAACTAAAAATTTTATGGGTTTCCCTGAATGTGCTTCTTTAAAGTGTTTAGCTAGACATGTTTCTTTACTTTCCTAATTAGAAATAGGTTGGGGGTACCAACTCTATTTCTTACACTCACTCAACCGAAAAGTTCTCATAATATGGCTCCAGGTGGTGTCTGTTAACTTTAAAAGTATCTAAACTTTGAATTTCTACCGCACCATAAGAAAAAAGTTAGTAACAATAAACGATCCAAGCCAATGAGATCGTAATTTTCCTGTAAATAACTTAAGCTTCAAATGATAAAGAAGAAATTTTTGTCTGATTGAAAATTGTTTCCTAGAAATTATTTTATCATGAAAAGCTTTAGTTTTTTCCTTATAGGTTTTGCATTTTCATACGCTTCATTACGAATCTCCTCTAATTCTTGCAATTGCAATTTCCTATTGTAACTAACTTTTACCTTATCCATGTTCAATTGCTTTATAGCCTAATAAGCTCTATATTCTATTTCCACAGGTAAATGACAAGGCTTACTAAAAACTAACCTATATGGCGACATGCCTATCAGAGTTTCGTACATAGTTCGGTACGCCCATAAGACATCATCCAATCGTAAGCTCCAATCCTTTCTATTCGAATTCACCACTTTTTCTAGTATGCATTTGATCTCCCTGTCGGACACTTCAACTTGTCCACTTATTTGCAGATGATATGCTACGATGGGCGATACCACATCTCTTCATCAAAGCCTTAAAAATCTTGTTGCAAAAATCGGTTCCTCGATCACTAATGATTTCTCGAGGCATTTTGAACCTGTCCAAATGTTAGATTTAACAAAATCTATAATAGTTTTAGCATCGTCAGATAAAGTATCTTTAGTTTCAACCCATTTCCAAAACATAATCCACAGCTAGTAAAATGTAATTCTTACCAAAGGAAGAAGGAAAAGGGCCCATAAAGTCTATTCCCCAAACATAAAAAATCTCACATACCAGGATTTTCATGAGTGGCATTTAATTTCTCGATCCCAAGTTGCCTGTTCTTTGACAACGATCGCAATACTTGTAAAACATATAAGAGTCATAAAATAACTTAGGCCAAAACAATCCACATTTCAACTAGGACCAAAATGTCCCCCACACACAGATGAATGACAAAAATATAAAGTGGAAGGAATTTCATCATCTGTAACACATCTCTTAACGATCTAAATAGAAAAAAATTTCCAACGAAGAGGTTCATCCCAAATGTAATATTTAGCCTCTCACTTAATTTTATCTCTTTCAGCTCTAGATAAATCACTAGGTAAAGACTTAGCCACCAAATATTTTATTATGTCTACATATCATGGAATTACTTGTTGAATTGCGAAGAGACTCTCATTCGAAAATTTGTCATGAAGAACATCTAGTGCGGTACTTGGAGTGATCCTGCTTAGGTGATGAGCCACCAAATTTTTAGCTCCTTTCTTGTCATGGATTTTCAAATCGAATTCTTAAAGAACTAAAATCCATCAAATCAATCTCAGCTTGGCTTCTTTCTTATTCACCAAATATTTCAGAGCTGCATGGTCTGAATAGATGATCACCTTCATCCCTAATAGGTATGACCGAAACTTCTTTAATCTAAAGACTACCGTTAAAACTGCTTCTCCGTCGTAGAATTATTTTTTTAGGCATCATTAAGTGTCATGGACGCATAATAAATAACATAAGGTACCTTGTCCACTTTTTGACCCAGCACGACAACAACTGCATAATCTGAAGCATCGCACATCAACTTGAATAGCATGTCCCATTTTGGTGGCTAAATAATTGGAGTCATACTGAGTCGTTCCTTGAGTTCATCAAAGACACTTTTGCATGGCTCATCAAAATCATACTTCACGTCTTTTTGGAGTAGTCTACATATGGGTTGCGCTATTTTGGAGAAGTCCTTGATAAATTGTTGATAAAATCCTGTATGACCAAGAAAAGAATGAACTTCCCACACAATCGCAGGGTAAGACAAAAGATCGAATAACATCAATCTTATCCCTATCGACTTCAATTCCCTTAGCAGAGACATTATAACCCAAAATTATACCTTGGTTAACCATAAAATGACTTTTTTTTGTAATTTAAAACCAAATTAGTTTCAATGTAACGTTTAAACACTTTTTAAAGGTTGATAATGCATGTTTCAAAAGATTCTCCATAGACCGCGAAATCATCCATAAATATTTCCATGCAATTTTCCACAAGATTAGAGAAAATACTTACCATACACCTTTGAAATGTCACGGGTGCATTACATAATCCAAATGGGATTCTTCAGTAAGCAAAAGTCCCGAATGGACATGTTGAAGGTTGTTCTCTCTTGATCCTTGGGTGTTACCAAAATTTGGTGGTATCTTGAATAGCCATCTAAACAATAATAGTGAGATTTACCTGCAAGTCTTTCAAACATTTGATAAATAAATGAAAGTAGAAAATGATCTTTTCTAGTAACCGAATTAAGCTTCCTATACAGACTCTCCAACTATTTTGAATACTAATTAGTATTAACTCACCATCACTATTTTAAAGTACAATTACCCTAGTTTTCTTCGGAGCTACCTGGACTAGATTGGACTTACCCAATTGTTATCCGAAATTGGATAAATAATGCCAGCGTTAAGAAGCTTGAAAATTTCTTTATTCACCACTTCCATCATAGGTGGATTTAGATGACGTTGGGACTGCCTCACCTCCTTTGCTTCATCTTCCATCAAAATTTAGTGCATGCAAATAGTGGGACTAATACCCTTCAAATCAACCACTGTCCAACCGAAAGCTTCTTTATTCTCCTTTAATATATTAATCAGCTGGTTTTCCTGCAAAATCGTAAGTTGATTAGAGATAATAAGAGGCAATGTATCTTGCTCACCTAAAAAGATGTACTTAAAATGACTAGGCAAACTCTTCAACTCCAACTTTAGTGATTGAACTAATGATGGCAACAACTTATCATTACTTCTGGACATTTCCACGTATGGTAGTTGCTGGAATAATGTTTTGGTGTCCTCCATTTTTCACATTAACGTCTCCACTTGATTGTTGGATAATACCGATTCATTGCTTCCTTGCTACCGTGATGTATTTTCCACTTCTAAGATTATTTCAAACTCATCTTTGTCCTTCAAAATTGAATTTTCCTGTACCAATGTGTCAATAAAATCCACATAAATAATAGGTTGTTCATCATCTAAAATTTTCAGTATTGTATATTTTGAAGTTAATTAATTCACCATCAAATTTCATTGTTAAAGATCCATCATGAACATCAAATTTCATTATAGTAGTTTTCAAGAGTAGCCTTCCAAATAAAATCGGAGTGGAAGAAGATGTATCATCGGTGCCCATATTCAAAATATAAAAATTAGCTAAAAAAATCATATTCCCTACTTGAACCAAATTGTCTTCTAACACACCTTTCGGATAAGCATTTGAGTGATCTGCTAATTGAATCACTGCATTAGTTTCTTTAAGAGGTCCCACATTTAACGACTTATAAACATCATATAGCATGACATTTATGGACACACCTAAATTTGACATGGCTCTTTCAATCCACAAATCACCAATTTGACATGAGATAGTAAACATACCTGGGTCTTGACATTTGGGTGGAAGCTTCTTCTTTTGCAAAATCGCTAAACCATTCTCCTCCAATTGCACTTTTTCATCAAATTTTAATTTTCTCTTTAAAGTACAAAGTTCCTTAAGGAATTTCACATACTGTGGAATCTGTTTAATCGCATTAAGTAGAGGAATATTTACCTTAATCCCCATATGGCTTGTAAGTATCTGTAGGACCACCGTAGTATGCACGCCTTATAAAGGTGTCTTCATTCATGTTTGTGATGTGGATTGGATAATTAGATGAATCGTAGTATTTCATATGAAAAATGCTTAGTGGAAAGTCTCCCATATTTCCTTCTCTTACTCTTCCTTCTTTGCTTTGGCAAATCGACTCAAAAAAGGTGGTGGAACCATCATATTCTGTATATTATTTTGCATCATTTCTAGTTATGAAAGTGCCTTTTGCATTATTTCTTCTTCTACCTCTCTTCTGGAATTTTTCAGAAGTGGTTCCTGCAATTTCTTATCACTTCACAATGTGATAGCCTTCGCTCTTTGTTTGGAATTGATCTCCGGTTGTGGTAGAAAATTTTCAAAATTTTGTACCTCTAATAGATTTATGGCAGTTGCCATTTGACTTATTTAATTTTCAATATTTCTTTTTGATTTTCAATATTTCGGATACTTGCTTCAGTATTCCGCTGAAACGTCAAAATGTTAGTGGCCAAAGATTGAACTATATCTTCCAAAGAGGGCTTACCTTCGAAATTGGATGTTGTACTTTGATGTTGCTGAAGCATATACGATTGTCTATACTACTAGAAATTCATGGTTGCTTGCTACCCTTGAGGATTTTCATAACGCAAATTTGGGTGATCGCACCACCCCGGATTGTACGTGTTGGAAAATGATACCTCCTTTGATTTGGTCCAGCAAAACCTCTCATGGCATTCACATGTTCTGCATTTTCATCCTACAAAATCGGAAACGTATCAGTGGAATGTTCTAACATTGAACATATTCCATATACCTTTGCTTCTTTCTTCATAACTGTAATTTGTTGCACCAAAGAAGTGAGGTCATCCAATCTTTTCTCCAATGTGATCACATACACTTCATTCACGATTTTGGTTCCATGCCCAGCATATATTCCTTAGACCCTGTCTCTAGAGCCCAACTATCGATCCGGAGTCATAAGTGTAACATCCCATTACTAGTGGGAAGGGTAGAATGGTAAATGTGAGTGACTATGAGAGTTAAGGATGCATTTTACA
>JANVCQ010000006.1:33374805-33387378 GCA_025531925.1 Erythroxylum plowmanianum | reverse complement strand
CAGACGATCTGGTCCTCCCATAAGTGGATAATTGAGATCTGTTGGAATAGAGGAGGTATTAGGTAAAGAATACGGACTCCCCCCTAACGTTGCGTTTTGGTTGATGTTTTCGTTACTAGAGACAGATAACAAGACATAAAAATTTTGTACTTTGCAGTGTTTGGTTACTGTCCTAACTTATTTTTGTTCCGACTCTAGAGTATAGGAACATAAATTTTTTGTTCCTTCCAAAACTGTGGTACAAGATTTCTTATTCCGTCTCAGAAACAAAACGCATAAACAACTTCCAGAAATAACCCTCCCTCCACAAAAACAATTTTTATTCTTAATTATATTATTAAACTATCATCATCATTAATTACTGTTATAAATTTTTTCTTATTTTTATTCTTTTTATTATTAATATTATTAATTTTATTATACAAAATTAATTATCTTATTATTATTATTATAAATTTTATATATATTATTTTTATTTTTTATTATTAATTTTATTATACAAAATTAATTATCTTGTAGGATTTTTTTAACTTATTATGTAATTGATTCCATGAATGTTTAGATGATTTATTAAATTATTATGTACTAGAATTTCTAACATGTAGGATTTTTTAACCTATTATGTAATTAATTCTATGAATGCTTAGATGATATATTAAATTATTATATATTAGAATTGCTAACTTGTAGATGATTTTTAACCTATTATGTAATTAATTCTATGAATGCTTAGATGTTTTATTAAATTATTATGTATTAGAATATCTAACTTGTATGATTTTTTTAATTCAATAACTTATTTCATTTAATTTTTACGTTTGGCATTTGAATAAATATTTAGGTTTCTTCTTTTATTTCATCGTAATTAAAAAATTACAAATACACTTAAAAATAAATATTGATATAATTATAAAATAATCAATGAATTACATATTTCCGATCATATTATACTGCAGATGTATTTTAGTCATTGACACTATTTTTATGTTCTGTTAACTACAACTAAACACATTTTTATTCTCAAGACGGAGATAGTTTTATTTGTTTTATCTATCACAACCAAACACTTCACTGTTTTCAATTTTTATTATATTCTGTCTTTAACTTTTTATCTCGTTATGTCTCTGTATATGAGAGACAGTAATCAAACGCAACGTAAGTGTTTGTTGTTGCTAGGATTGGTGAGAGTCTGACGTAGATGCTGCTTAACGTAACACGTGGCACAGCCATGCCTTTCTACATGAAGCAGCCAGTGCTGGCCTTGGGCAAGGGTCAACAGGGCACCTGCCCAAGGCCCATGATAAGAAAGAGCCCCTAATTCTATAGTAAAAACTTTTTTTAAAGATACAAATAAAAGAATATTAATCAGTTAGACATAGAATCAAGCTCCAAAAGAATTGCCCACATTGCAAGATAACAGTACAAACTCAATAATTGAGTAACATGCGGACCCATCAATGATGCATTTATCATGTCCTTCTCCCTTTCAGAGCTATTAACACATTCAGTGCTAGAAATGGGCTCTTATAAATTGAGTCATTTATGTTTCATACAAACATATAAATTTAAGTATATTGTCGATTTATTATGGCCTTTTTTATTTAGTTCGATTTATTAGGGTCTTTTTTTTATTTCACCCCCGGCTTATAAAACGATAGAAACGGCTCCGGAAGCAGCCATAATATTTAGAGCTTTTTAATATGTAGAGTAATATTATATATTTGTGTTTGTCGCAGATGGGTAGTTAGGATCAACCACATTATGTTATTTCCTCAAAACAACCAAGTCAATCTTTATTTTCAAAACTTATTAGTTTCAAATTGCAGTGGTTAGTGCATCAACTTACAAATCTTTTATAGTTGCACACTCCATACGAAAAGTCACCCAACTGGATCTCTTTTAATAATTTAAAGTTTAATTTGAATCTATAACAATTAGTTGAAAAAGCATAAAACTTTATGCTATTTACTAATTTTATGCTACCAATTTCTCACAGTTGAAAAAAAAAAAGGAAATTCTTCGTTTTACGCTTGGAAGCGAGAAAATAAGTGCATAGTCGCTTCGAAAAAGTAAACCGTAAATTCTTATTATTGCAATAAACAAAATGTAATCCTTGAAAATCACAGCAAAGACACGAAAGAAGTACGCTTCATCTACTTCATTTGAGTCTGACCATTTAACCAACGAATCGAGACGTGTAGTTTAGTTTAACTTCCATTGTGTGTTTGTAATAAAATATATTTTGTGAACTTCAACAAGCTATAGTGGCATCTGACAGAAGTTCACTTTTTCCTTTACGAAATCATTTTGATCAAAAGACTTGATGTTTTAGACCAATGACTAGCATGATTCCTCCAAATGGGTGGTTCTCAGTTTCTCCAACTACTAACACCCCAAGATAGTGGAATCTTAGAGGCTTGTTCATCGGGTACCTTTTTCTTTCAGGTTCTCTGTTCAACCCAGTTTAGAAAATCTTATATCTTGCATGCCCGTCCGTTAAGATCTTGAATTTGCCTGTTTTATCGGTAAAACTTGGATCTTTTCTTGGTTTTCTTCGCTGTTCTTAATTTACTTCGATTCAGTTCATCACCAAAAAGGGTACCAGCTTTGTTCAGCTTCCTAGGGACTAATATGTATCATGAGTGTTCCCTTACAAGTCTATTTGCAGATTGATTTGTTGCCTTCATGATGACATATTGGAAGTGCTGATTATGCTTCCTTAGAGAAGCGTGTTGTTTTTATACGTTGGAAATTCGTGATTATATCTCTTGATTAAGCCTTAACGACGCGGGAAATTCTTGTTTTGCAGGTCGGTGGGAGAATGCACTTCTGAGTCTGGATTCTTTGTTGCGACTACACGGTTGTTGAAATACAGAGCGTATAATTAGCCGTTTTTTCCCTTTCAGTGGACCATCTCATATAATTTGGTAACTTTCCACATTCAGAGGAGCCTATAAAACCTTATCTGATATGAGGAATTTAGTTTGTGTCAGTTTGTCAATGTCAGAAAAGAGCAAGCTTCCCTCAAGGCTTCTTTTCTACTTGTATTCCGTTTCTATGTTCCTGTTGATCCTTTCTTCTATCTTCCTTCTCCAATTTGGAAGCACTTCCATACCCAGCTTAGTTTTAACGCAAATTCTTGTTAATAGCACATCCATGTACTTTAGTCCCTGTGTCAAAAGTGAACCTTCCAAACTTCCTTCGATCCCTTCCAAGCCAATCACAGAGGTGGATTGTCCAAGTCTCAAAATGGTTGCTTCTGGACAGGACAGAAAGAAAATCTGTGACTCAAGTGAGGCTGTGTTAAGAGTGTACATGTACGACTTGCCTCCTGAATTTCATTTTGGGTTATTGGGTTGGAAGTGGAAAGAAAATCAGACATGGCCAGGGGTTGACAATATCCCACCATACCCTGGTGGTTTAAATTTACAGCACAGTATTGAGTACTGGCTGACTCTTGATCTTCTAGCATCCAACTCTGAAAGTGTAGTCAGACCCTGCAGTGTTGTTAGAGTACAGAATTCTAGTCAAGCAGATGTCATATTTGTGCCATTTTTCTCATCTCTGAGCTACAATAGGTTTTCTAAGCTTCGCGGGAAAGAAAAGATTAGCCTTAACTTGATGTTGCAGAATAAATTGGTCCAGTTCTTGATGGCTCGGGATGAATGGAAGCAGTTTAAAGGGAAGGATCATCTGATCATAGCTCATCATCCAAATAGCATGTTGAAAGTAAGAAAAAAGCTTGGTTCTGCTATGTTTGTGCTTGCAGATTTTGGGAGATACCATACTGAAACAGCAAATCTTGAGAAGGACATAATTGCTCCATACAAGCATGTTGTGCGAACCACTCCAAGCGAACAATCAGCTCAGTTTAACCAGCGTCCTACATTGGTCTATTTCCAGGGAGCAATATATAGAAAAGCTGTAAGTTTATCTGGGTTCATCATTCTAAAATAAACCAGGGATCTACATATATAACTGGACCTTTTACTGTGGAATTGTATTACATCTAGAAAATTAGACAACTAAAAACGATCATCGGTAGTGGCTCAAATTATTTAGCTGTAATTCTCAAGCCAAATTTTGCTTTCTAATTGCTGGTGAAAGCTGTAATCAGATTCTCCTAGCAGAAAGATAACTAGAACAGATGACACTGAATGCTGTAATCTATTAAGTTTAATAGTTTTAAGTATAGTATTTTAACTTTAAAATTTTTTAAAAACAACTAAAATGGTTGTTTATGTGTTGTTATAACAACTAATTAATATATGCCATATTTCTCTGCAATAAATTAAAATTTTGGAAGTTTCAAACTGAAACTCGGTCGAGAGGATTTTAAAAGATTTTCTATTTTAATATTCTACGACTACTGTACTAATCGGTAGTATTTGGAAACCATTTAAAGACCATACTGTTCTTAATAGCAGTAAAGTCAATGTTATTCAACGAGATTTGTTACATCTGATGCATTGGATTGATCGTCGTGGGATGATGGGAAAAACAGTCAACATTTCATTCCCCATACTTGCAATTCTCTCATTGTAGATGTCCTAGTGTTTCTTTAAGATAATTAACTATGCTCATTTGGTTCTTTTTGGACATGATTTGTCATGTAGCCTTCTGTATCTTCATGGAATACGTCTGTGGAAGAACTTTGAAAAGTTTGTTTGACATACTGCATTTCACAATTTGCCAATGAAGCTGAACTTCTACTTGAAATTTTTCTGTAGGGAGGAGCTATCCGACAAGAATTATATTACCTTCTAAAAGATGAGAAGGATGTTCACTTTACATTTGGAAGTGTTCAAGGCCATGGGATCAACAGTGCAGGCAAAGGGATGGCCTCATCCAAATTCTGCCTAAATATCGCTGGTGATACCCCTTCTTCAAACCGCCTATTTGATGCCATTGTTAGTCATTGTGTTCCTGTCATAATCAGCGACAACATTGAGCTACCTTTTGAAGATGTCCTAGACTACTCTGAATTCTGTGTCTTTGTTCGTGCATCTGATGCTGTAAAGAAAGGATACCTTCTGAATCTTCTTCGTGGAATCAAGAGGGACAAGTGGACCAAGATGTGGGAAAGATTAAAAGAAATTAGTCCACATTTCGAATATCAACATCCATCCCAATCTGGTGATGCTGTGGATATGATATGGAGATCTGTATACCATAAGACATCTTCGGTACGGTTAAATATTAACAGGAAGAACAGATATCATAGATCTGAGGCATTTCTAAAAGGAAATTGAAATGAGAAGTACATTCAAAGGTGAAGAAAAAATTAGTCCGTCTTTTAGTAAATATAACATTCAGCTAGTTTCTACAGAAAATAAACTTGATTTGTTTGAGATCTCTATGAGGTTTCGGTTTTCATACTGTTTATTGTTCTTGTTTATTTGTAAATGATGCCATAATCTCAGAGAACCTTCATTTGAAAAGGTTCTCGTTACATATCAATGCATTGAAATGTCTTCAAGTCATAATTTGAGTTCTGGAAATTGTACGACGCATCTCTACAGTCAGAATCGGAGAAGGAACAGCAGAATTGAGTTAATTTTCGAGAAGAAAAGAGGGGTAAGAGAACAGAACACCTTTCAGCCTGTGGTTCCAGATATAGATGATACAAACATGTATGCGACCACTACAACTTCTTTATATGATAAAAGAGCCTGTTACGTCCCGATTATCATTTATCTTTGGATGCACAGGGGAGCTTCAGCTGCTATAAGAACGCTGCTTCAAATGTATCCTTGTGGCATGCATTAACTATACTTGCATACAAAATTCCATATACGTACTCTTTGTAGGGGTAAAAGAATAGGAAAAGCACTATATTTTCTTTGTATGGAGAGCCAGCATCATCATCTACAGGTGTTTACCTTAATAAAAAACCATTGGACTAAAAACAAAAAGAAAATAATGGAAACAACCAAATTGAGGAACTATCGAGGTAGCATATACTAGCAACCATATCATGCCTCCCTTTTGCATCAGCTACAGGCTCAAGCCATCACTTGCTTTCCTGTGCAAGCTCTCCTGTCGTTAACATCTGTTGTGAATAGGGTCTGATCCTTTTCCAATTGTTCGTTTGTTTGATTGAATAAGATCATACATCATTGAAGGTGCAGGAGCTAAGCCGACATTTGCATGCAAGTCCTCCATAGCAACAGGCTTTAGCATACGTGAGTTTCGAGCCAATGCCAATATCCTGTGATCCCATCTCAAAGCGAGTTCTATGCTGGTGAGGCTAGAAACCTTCTGCGGCTGAAGAACTAAAATCCCAATACAAAGAACAACCATCCCTCTATAAAACCAAAAGGCCATGTTTGTACGTATTCTTTAAAGGAAGAGGGGAAAGAGCTCTTGTTTGAATAGCGATGATGGCAGATAAGTAATGTTTCTGATACTGCAATCTTCTCTATAGCTGACGGCTTATATATGTAGGATTAAGTATGGCGGTTTATCTTTTGTGGGATTCGTAAGACTAAAGCCTGTAAAGCATAAAGAGGGCCCAGAACATGTAGGGAACTCGTAGATTCACTTCAATGATTAGCCTTCCATAGAAGCAATATTTATAAGGCTGTTTTAGAAGACTCTGACAGGTTTGAACGAAAAGTTGTAGTTGGAACAATATCCTTGGGAAGGCAAGTATCTTTTCATTTTGAGTTTCCCCTACACTTCCATATCATTTGCCTTGCGCTTTTTCGCCAAACCAAGACCAAACATGGCCCCAGTTCCAATTCCCGACCAATCTCCTCATCCGACCAACTGGGAATATGCATCCCCTGTTCTTGTACTTCCTTTATATCTTCAAACTTATGTCTTCCCCTTATGCCTCAAAAATCAATGTAGCCCCGCTTTAATTTCCCAGCTTAAATGAAGCAGGGTGAGAACAGATCAACAATGTCATCCTAAGATTCCAGCAAGATTAATATAATAGACAACATTCGACTTATAAAAACCATTAAAGAGTTAATACTACCTCTCAATTCCCCTAAGATTCAAATTAGCTTAACCACAAAACAAAAGTTTAAATGAGAGAGTTTAAAAATCAATACCAGTTTGGTATAGTAACAAGAATGTAAATGATATGTTTTTAGTTAAGTGGATTGATTATCTGCTAAAGGAAAAGGCAGGAGGAAGCCACATGTTACTGTTGGATAGCTAGTGGGAAGAAAGCCATGAAAAGTAGAGAGGGTGAGAGGAGCAGCAACTAGCAAGCCTCTCCAAAAAAAATAAAAAACAGAAAACCTAAGCACTTGCTTTATTGAAATGCCAACTTTAGACTTCCAAGCTCTTCTCTCCATACACCAAAAATCACAAGCTTGGTTCCTTGTGCTAAATGGATTTCCTTTATGCTTTTCTTCGGATTGCCCAAGCCTGGGCTCTCTCTATTCAAAGTTTTAAAAGAAACGACCAATCCATCCTGAATTAGCTTCTAGTATTGGGCGTAGCCTCACTCTCTCCAGCTTTTTCCCATAAATGAAGACCATGCCTGCCTACCAATGCATTTTATACATGATCAGCTATATAGACAAATGTTGTTATCATCTTTTTTTTTTCTTTTCTGGGGATGTCAAAATGTTATAATCCTGCTGGAACATAAAATTCACAAAGTTTACCACACTTGTAATGTTTGGAATATTCCTGATATGGAGCATATGAGAAGAAGTGTAAGAGATGAATAAGGAAAAGAATAGGAAAGATAGGAAAGCATCATATATGTTTAGAAGGATAGTCTGTGGACTGGTCAATACTTAAATGACGTGGCTCTCTCTTTTGAGCACACCATCCTAAAGCAAAAGACATTAAAAAAGGAAATTCTATTAGCTTGACCGGTTGCTTTGGAAAAAACCATCTCTTCGATCTTACATTCAGTCTTCTCAAAAATTACACAAAATCCCTTCTTTTAAGTTTCTTCTCGCACTCAGTAGAGGAAAGGCATATCATATCATCCCAGGGTGGGATGCATGTGTTCCAGATTAATAATGTTATACAATTAAATTAAAAGCCTCTAGTGAACAAAAACTAGAATCAAACACTCCTATGGAGATACGTATAGACGCCCCTTTCCAGCAGAAGGATAATATAAGTTGGGACAAGTGGATCACTACAAGTGCAAGCATTTCCTTTTCCAGGTACTAACATTTGAATATGCTTTAATTTTGTCCCACAACGCTGCCCTGCCCATCATAACGTCTATTGTTTCGATTACGATGGATATGTAACAGACATGCTTCCCAAGTTGGTACCAAAAGAAGCACAACAATTTAGAAATGAAAAGAATAAAAAGCAAAGCTCGTTACATCGTAAAAATTTCAAGAAGGAAATCCCACTGAGTAGATCATCTTTTGGGATAAATAAAAAAATAACTTATTCATAGACCGGCGAATCGATCCGAAATTCAATTGATTCACTTCTATTAATTGCAACTTCATACAATGGATTAATATGACAACCAAAATCAGGGTGAGGATCCGTTCTGGCGTGTAGCTAAAATAGGAACAAAAGCCCTTTTTGTCCAATTTTTTTAGTATTAAGATCACTTAATTTTTATAATATGATTAATGTAGAAACATAATAAAGATATAATACCTTATTATGTGACTTAGATTTTTTTTATCGTTTGCCTCAAACTGTTTTTAAAATTTATTTATTTTAACCATCGTAATCATATACGTGTTTGATCTCTAACAATATCCATACAAATATGTTGAGAGAATTCTACGAATAGTATAAAGAAAATTAGATAAGAAGTATAGAACCTGTGCTTATAGTTTGGACCTTTTAGTAATCTAATTAAAATATAATTCTACTTTCAGTTAAACTTTAATTATAATTATAATTAATTTTAATTAAATTACAATTGACCAAAAGAAGTTTTAATATCTTATATTGGTCTTTATTTAAATATCTCATGTTTAATTTCAAATTTTATCAAAATTTGCAAAAAAAAAATCAAACTTAATTAAAATACTTTTTCTCTCTTTAATCATTCTTTGTGTGTGACTTATTAGATTCTTAAATATGTTAGTAATATATATAAATTATAATGCTAAATCATATTTATAATTAGACAAATTAAACTCTTTTAATTTATCTTTAATTCTCTAACTAAAAAGTTATATTCATAAATCAAGATTGACGTTTAACAATGTTTAATAACCACCTAAATATTATGAATGTCAAAGTAGTTTTGACTAACCTTTTCATGCATAAATTTTCATGTAATTCAATCATTTTAACACAATGTTTTGATTAGATACAGAACTTAATATTAATGTATACTCTATTTAAATTCATCATGTTAGTTCTCCACTATTAGTAAGTAATTAATTCATGATATTTCAAAGTTATTTTAAAATTGTTATACCATTTTAGTCAAGGATTTTTTGAATAAACACTAATCAAGAATAACGAAATATTGTTCATAATTACTTTATGGTGATAAATCATATATTGATCAAACAATTACCTCCAAGTAGTTTATACTATATTCTATGACTATTGATTGAGCTACCTTTGACTAACATAAGACATAAGTAGTATCAAAATATAAAAATCTTCAGTTTAGTGAACTTATTATACTCATTCATTTATTTAAGTATCTCTATGTTTTATTATATGAAATCGACTGCTTCCTTTATAAGGAATAAACATAGTGTGTTCTAGTTTTTACACTATATAAATGTTTAATCTATATAGAACATAGACTAGGAATAATTTAAAGATAATATATAAATACAATATGAATCTCATAACTATGATATCATTATAATTTCATTTGTATTACATATTTATCTCATGGACTTTATCATACACATCTAAATATGTATATGACAATGTCTTTAAATAATTATATTACTAAACTAAAATCAATCGATTGAATGTAGGGTATAAACTAACAATCTCTCATTTGCCCTAAGTTATTTGTTTAAGTATTTTATATCATATCACCATTTGACGATCATACTATTGCTGAGATAGTGCTTTAGTGAAAGAATTCTACAAGATTATCTACAATAATCATTTGCTGGAACCTTACAACTTTTATCTTATTTATCACAATAATTAAGAAAAACTATTTAAATGCATATTTAGATCTTTGATAAGACCTTAACTTCGTTTGAATGTTCAAACTATAACATTTCACAATATATTATTGTTCGAATAATGTAAGGAATTATATCAAGTTCATTAAAGAACTTCTTGATCCAAATAATCATTTCCATCTCAAAATAATATTACTCTAAATAAAGATACCTTAACTAGCATTTACTTTTAAAGTTAATATTCTTATAACTTTGAACTCATATATAGAATAATGGATATCTTAATACTTTATAAGTATTAGATATCTCAAATAGTAAACACATCTAATACATTATCTATGTACTTAGACTTAATGATGGTAGTGGGGCCTGAAGGCTAGCCAATTTTTACTAAAAATAAATAGAGATTGTTTAAAAAATTAAATTTTGAAAAGGTTGATAACTTTAGATACTCATTTGCAATAAAGTGAACTTTTTTTGGTGAAAATTTCTTACTTAATCTTCTAATATTGATATGGTGCAAGGGTGGTCAAATAATTTAACTTTACATGTGTAATTTAGACCGTGAAAATCAATTTATTTGATTTCACCCAATAAGAATTGTAATAGTCTTTTCGTATAGATAGTAATTTATTTATTAAAATTTTCTGAATACTAGAGTCTTGATAATAATAAAGTTAGTACTTGAGCTTTCATAATAGTATAGTCAATTTTGAGGTGTCTTAATGGTTAATATAGAGTTAAGAGAGTTTTTGTCCATTTTATAAACTTTGATATTGAAATGTTACTAAATTGTGGCAGAATTCTAAAATGCTATCCTCAATAGTTTCTCTCTCCCAAACTAACTTTAAAAAATTTTCATTTATAAAATAATTAGAGTAATTTATTAAAATGATTGTCTTACTTTCTGCTGACCATTTTTCTTTTACATCAATCAAATAATGAATAGAAATTATCTTTATTAATTTTCATAACTTTTAATCTATCTTTCCACAATATTATATATATATACTAAATGAAATGAAAATTTTAATGGTTATAAAATAAATAATATATTTTTAAAATGATACATATAATTTTAAATCATTGTTTAAATCACCTAAATTAATTAAAAAAATTTCATTCAACTACTTTTAAAAAATTATTACAAAATTCTAAAACTCATGTTTATCTTCAATAGTTAGGTCCTTTAACATACAATCAATCATGTATGGACTTTTTTTAATTAAAAAATATTTTTTAAAATTTTAAAAAGGATTGTTTAAAAATTTTCTAACATATTTTATTAGCTAAAAATACATTTTTATTAAAATTGTTAAGTCCAATATCTTGCTTAATTTTTTTAAAATTAATGTCGCTTTAAATTATTATCTTTTTTTACTAGCCATAATTCTCTTATATAAATCTAACAATAAAATAGTGTTTGGTCATTTTATGAGTCTATTTGTGCAACAAATTTCACAACAAAATACTATGAAAGTCATTTTTATTGTAAAATCAAAAGATTTTCTTAGTGCTAATAGTATAAATTTATAAGCTTACTTATGCAACAAATAACATAATAATATTATAAAATCATTTTATTATCAAAACAACAGAGTATCTTGGTGCTAATATTATTCAAATTTGTTAATTACGCAATTTATAAAAAGTCAAAAAGAAATTTAGTCAAGACTAAAGTTTAGTAAATAGGCAGAGACAATAGTTTAGAACCAACATTAAAACACACAAGTAAATAATTATATTTTCAATTGTAAAAAACACAAAGCAATCACATGAAAAATAAGTAAATCCAAAAACAAATAAGTAGGTCACTGATAGGATTGAATTATCTTAGATTTTCTTATGCAATTACATATGATTTCAATCCTATTTTTAAGATAAAATGTTCAATTTGTGTTGACTACTAGGTTGGATTTATTGATATATTTTTGAGACCAAAAAGACAAAATTTTCTAAAGCAAATTGGAGCACATTTCTTGGTTCATGTTAAAGGCATGTATTTTTTTTTTTAAAAAAAAATAGAAACTCATTTGCTTTGCGCTGCGTTAAACGCAGCGTGCACTGCGTTTGCAGCGTAACGCTGCGCAGCATGCTACGTGCTGCGTTAGTGAGGAGAGCAGGAGAGGGTTTTTAAGAGCAAAGACTTAAATTGTCTAAACATTAAACAGTGCAAGAAACAAGCAGAGGCGGCAGTCACGAAGGGAGAGACTGGAGGCGCAAACACGGAGGAATAAAACGCAAAGAGACTTTAATTGTCTTGTCACAGGAGAGTCCAGCAGCAAGAGCTGCCATAGTCAAAGGCAGTGAAGGGATTTTTGGTTGGGGATTAAAATGGGAGTTGAAGCATTTTCTTGGGTAAGACCCATGAAGAGCTAAATGGCCCGACGCCGGTTCGGAGGTGACATCGACGCTGATGATCCGGGCTAAGTATTTTTATTTTATTTTGTTGTTTCTTTCTCTCATTAGGAATTGATTGTGTTATCCTATTTTAATTGATTTGGGCTTTGTGTATGGA
>JANVCQ010000006.1:33359197-33371604 GCA_025531925.1 Erythroxylum plowmanianum | reverse complement strand
GTTTAATCAAGATACAATCGTTAATTAAACCTAACCACCGAATAACCTAGGATACAATCTCTAGATTTAATTAGGCGGTAGCATTATGAATTAGCAAAATTGATTAATTAGTAAAATCGATTAATTAAGGCAACAACCACATACGATGCGTCATTTAACCTAGGTCATGTTATCCTTAATAATTACAAATCATTAGTCGCTACACATGAATTTCAACATAACAATTACGGATTATATCAAAATTCTAGTAATGGGTTTGAAATTAACGATTTAATAAATGTATTAAAATCATTAATTAAAAAATTAATAGATTGTCTATCACAGTTAACACCATAATAATCCACAATAGCATTAACCATGTATCCCATGCTAAGATTATTGCTTCTCTTTTCAGAGTAGCAATAATAATGTTAAAATGTGGGTGAAAGTACAAACTTGGACACTATTATCCATGCACCATAAAATAAACAACTCCTTTACTGAACGTTTGTTGTTTCACTTTTGTTAAACATGGTTTGACACATAAATTTGTGTAGTAGTAAGTGTTTAGGACTATGAATTATGTTATTATATGCATTTTTAGTGTAAAAGTTATCCAACCCAATCAATTGGGCCCAGTATCATTTGGAACGAAAGTTATCGTGTTGATCCACAATGGTTGATTCCATGAATTCGTCGATTTCACAAAAAGTTTCATAATTTAACTCATATGGTAGATCCCGCAATCAAACCCATAATTTCTTAGGGTTATCTTGCTCAAATTAAAGGATGTGAAAAATTCAAGGGTGAGTTCTTCATAGATGACAAAGTTGAAATGCATAAACTTCTCCTATTGAATTCTTCTTCCTAAGTGTTCAACCTTTTCTCTCAATCTAGTTCTTTCAAATATCTCAGAATTTAAATATCTAGGCACAACAACATTTTTAGAATAAAGGGTTTGGAAGCAATTACCTTTCTCTTCCATGTAAATCGAAAAGGGTGCTCCGTAATCTACTAAACGACTCCTTTCTCCACCCCCTGACACTTGCACTTTGCCGCTTAGTTAAATGTGTTTGGCCATTTGTTAACTTGCGGACCCATTTGCAATGAGTGATGTGTGAAGATTTTAGAGAGAGAAAGAACCTTGAGAAGGGTTGTAGAGAAAAGTGAGAGGATTTTAGAGTTTTGATTCTAGAGAGAGAGTGGACAGAGTTTTGTGGGTAAGAAAAATGAGGTTGAGGCTGAATATATAGGTTAAAGGGAAGAAAGGAGGGGTAAAGTTTGGAAAGAAAGCTTAAAAATCACATGTTCCAAGTTTTCCCTGTCACAGGTCATGATGTGACTAGGTGTGTCAAGATTGTGATAGAGAGTAAATTATTAGGGTCATGATTGCGACCAAGGTTGTAACGATCATGACAGAGACTACAAAACTGGGTCACAGTTGTGACTAAGAAGTTATAATTGTGACATTGTAAATTTTGATACTCCTTTCCCATTTTTAATTTTTTTTCTTTATGTCACTCTCGAATTCCTTCCCTAACTTACAATGTCATCAACATCTCATTTTCTTGCCATCCACACCCTTCCAATCCATTGTGAAAAAGAGAAAGAAAAAGAAAACCTAATTCTAGAATTTGAAGAAACATAACTGTTGAACATGTTAATTTAAGGTCATTAGCTTGACCTTCATCTTTGGAAGCACTCTTTAAGTATCTGAAAGGAAAGAAATGACTTCCCTTTCCTTGGAGACCACTCCTCTAAGATATGGATTACAATGATGCCCATTAACCTTTAAGGTCTCTTTATTTGAATTTCCAATTTGAGGGCTTTATGAGTGAATACTCAGGTAACCATAAAAGGTCTACTGCATCATGATTTAAGCTTTCTTGGAAACAACTTCAGCCTCAAATTAATAGCAGAACTGCATCTCCTACTTTAAACTCCTTTTTCTGTAGATAAGAATCATGCCATCTTTTCACCTTTTCCTTATAGATTTTGTCATTTTCATATGCATTATGGTGAAACTTATCAAGTTCTTTTAGTTGTAAAGTCAATTTTCACTTGCTTGCTTCCAATCAAAATTTAAAACTCTCATTGCCCAATATGCTCAATGCTCTAGTTCTACATGCAAATGAAAAGATTTACCATATACAAGCCTAAAGGGAGTCGTTCTAATAGGAGTTTTGAAAATGGTCTGACAAGCCCATAAGGCATCATCCAACTTTAATGTGTAGTCCTTCCTTGAACTATTCACCATCTTTCTAAAATGCGTTTTAGCTCCTGGTTCATGACTTGCTCATGTCCGCTCGTTTGCGGGTGATAAGGAGTGGCAACATGATGGTGTACTCCGTATCTTTTAAGGAGAACATCAAAGCTCAGCTAGAAAAGTATGCTCCTGCATCACTTATAATTGTCCTTGGCACTCCAAATTGATTGAATAACCATTTAATGAATTTTTGAATAGCCTTTCTACCATTTGTAGGAGTTGCCACAACTTTAGCCCATCTTGATACGTAGTCCACGCCTACCAAAATGTATGTGTTCCCACTGGAGGATGGGAAAGGACTCATGAACTTGATGCCCCGCCTATCATAAACTTGGACTACCAAGATGTTGAATAAGGACATCTCATCTCTTTTTGAGATGTTGCCCACTCATTGACAACTATAGCACTGTGCTACGAATGCCCGAGCATCTTTAAACATATGTGGTCAATATAATTCACATTTAAGTACTCAAGTTGCCGTCTTGTTTGTGTCATAAAGTCCAGCATATAAAGCTTCGTGACACTGCATTAATATGTCTGACATCTCTTCCTCCAGAACACACCACCTTATTAGTCCATCATCACACAACCAATACAAGATCGGTTCATCCCATAGATATTGAGTGCACTCATATAAGAATCGCTTCCTCTGTTGATATCATAAATTAGAAGGGAGCTTACAACTGGCAATAAAATTTGTTATATCAGTGAACCGTGATGTCGCCATACTAATAAGTAGCATTAGATTTTCATTAGGGAATTTTCCATCAATGTCATCACTTTGTTCGAATTCCCCTCCTTCCAAATGTGACAATGTTCTACAACCACATTCTCTACTCCTTTCTGATCTCGCACCTCAATGTCAAACTCTTGTATAAGTAGCACCCATCAAATGCCCTATTAATCCCGGTTTTCTCTTAGGTTATGTTTAATTAAGATACGATTGTTAATTAAATTTAACTACTAAATAACCTAGAATACGCTATCTAGATTTAATTGGACAACCACATTATGATATGGAAAACAGAAAAATCTAAGAAATAACCACATAAGCTTAGGTCATTCAACCTAAGTTAAGTTATCCCTAATGATTCAAAACCATTAGTTGTCACAAATGAATCTTAACCTAACAATTACGAATCATAATGAGTATTCTAACAGTGAATATAAATACAACGATTATAGATTATATTAATGATTCTAACAATGGGTTGACAATATAAACAATCTAACGATAATAAGAGTATGATTATCCATACATGAATACCTAAATTGATTAAGAAAAAGATAACTTAATCAATTTTAAGAGAGAGATCTAACATTAAACAAAGATCAGATAAGCTTAACAGTGAATCCTAGGTGTCGATTTCCCTTTCGAACCAGAATTGGGAAGTTAGCCTTCCATCTTCTCCGTCAAGCTTCAAGGAGTAGCCTCCATCACCTCCATCCTTGTTGAAAACCAAACAGAAATGGTAAAGAATGGAGGTGTTTTCATTTTTGTCCACTCTTCCCCCTATCTGCCTTTATAACTTATTCCCTTTTTATAGTACAACCTAGGGATAGGTGGCACCTCTCATGGCTGTGTATGGCTATGCATGGACCTCACGAGTGTGATTGTTGTCTCACACCTGTGAGACACCCCTGCATGGCCGTGAGAGTGTTCTCACACCCATGTAGTTGGTTGCACAGCTGTGAGATTGCTCAAGGTTATGCAACTTCACCAGGCCGTGAGTTACTTCCTTACTTTGTTCTTCACTTTCACACTGTATCTTGTCTCTTCTTCTTTTAATCCTCTTCTTCTTCTTACTCTATGAATCAATAGAGTATGAACATTGAGAAGATGGCTCAATGAATATGCTTTCGGGTCACTTTAGCTCTTTTACTTCCAAAATTTACCTAAAATCAAATATGAGCTAAAGTGAGTATCCTAAGAATTTTTAGGGCATTAACCACTAAGTTTAGTAGATTAAATGAATCAACATTTAAGCACATATCAAGTTCTCCTACACTTAAATTTTAACCTTCATCAGGCAAATCATCAAAATCAAAATCACAAACTAAAACTCTTACTCATTTTCCTTATTTCTTAATAATAGATAATCATAAGTAAAGATGAATGACTTTCAAAAACTATAGCAAATACTCAACATTCAAAGCTTTTACTCATAATCAATCAACATTCATCACCCTTTGAAATAGAGCAATCTAAAGGTAGACTTGGAAAAAATGTGTTTAAACAAGATCTATCTATAGGTACACTCAAACACCTTTCATGATCATAACAATCCATAACTTTGCACATTATTTCATTTCTCTACCACTAAAAGTCACATATATAATCATGAATCAAAGGACTTTTCTAGGGTTGTAACGTGGGTAAGGGCAACGGCTTGGTGAGATGTATTTTGGGTAATGTAGTATAAAATCCATCAAGCTAGTGAAGCAAAAGTAATACTTAATGAGATATCATATGCACAAGTTAACATTCATTCAAAACTAGGCACCGTCAGCTATGATGAATGCAACAATTATATTTCCCAACTCAATTTAACTCTCACACCATACAACATTAACATAACACAAAGGGTGCTCTATCGAAAACAACATCTACCATATATGCAATATATTCAAACCACCCATTTAATACAACTTTAGGAGGAAAGATTAACATAACTAATTTTGCAAAACATATGCATTTCCTCCTTGATATTTTTATTCAAACATTTCTTTCTTTCTTTCTTTTTCTTTTTCTTTTCTTTTCCTTTTTTTTCTTTTCTTTTCCTTTTTTCTTTTTCTTTCTTTTCATTTAAAAATTGAAAGAAGTTACAAAAATATGGGAATTCCATTGACAAGATAAAAAATAGCATCCCAAAATAATAACCATCCCACACATATACACAACCCCACATTTATACTTTTTATGCATCTACAATCATCAATAATCAGCAAATGCTCCACTAGCTTTAAATCTTGGGTAGGACATTTAGTTGGGTTTAAAAGCCTGTAATGTGGTTTATACAAAAGAAAAGGCTAATAAAGCTCAAAGGGGGTTAATAAAGGAAAATTCAGATAAATGGGTAGGTTATTTGGCTAATGTAGCTCGTAAACAACAAAGAATGCCTAATCATTTTCATGAAAATGCATGTGATAAAAATGTGGTCTTGAATAGAAAATCAAAACAAAGTCAAGATGTACATGTCAAGAAGGTCACACATATCAAAAGATAATGAGACTGATATGGATGTGTCAGTTTAATACGGCTCAGAATCTCACTAGTTTTTTGTCTACCATTTGTAACACCTCAACATATACCTTGGAAGTATTATAGTATGTATAGGGTGTATTAATAAGTGAACATAATGAATTAAGTACATATAAGTATAATAAGAGATATAATGAAACTTAATGTAAAAGACAAGGGTAAATGGATAATTTGTTTGCTTCGACATGGACATATATACTTAGACATGAAATATGAATGAAAATTTGTTATATGATTGTTTGGATTTACGAATGTGATATAAGGAGAATTGATAAAAAGAAGTATTCTATATGTAAATGAGATGTTTTTGGTTAAAACTGGATGTATTTTTATGTTGCTCTTGCATTATAAGAATAAAGTTAGTTGATTTTGGGTGTGTACCTCGCTGAATGGATAGGTTCCACTGAACATATTTTTGTAATTTGTCCATATCTTAGCCTGTAGACCTTCAAATTGGATAATTTAAATTGAAGATTAAACTAAAGACATAGTCTAAAACTTTCATGAAGGAACCAAAATCTGATTCTACAATTAAGAGTTTTGATTTTTGTTTTGAAGTTGAGTTTTGACTGTTGTCCTTGTTTTTTAATAGCCTGTAGTTTTTGGGGTATAACTTCTGATATAATTAACCAAATTGCATGAATTTTATGTCATTAGAAACTTAAGACATAAGGGAATGAAATAAATTGATAATATTATAGGCTAATATGGGAATTAAAGGAAGAAGAATGACCAATGTGCAATTTTCTTAAAGTCAACTCAATAACTAATAAGATTAAAGCATGTGTGTCTAATAAAACTATAACACATGGACCAATAGAATTGTAACACATGGTCCAATATAGTTTTAAAACGTGGTCCAATAGATAACACGTGTTCTAATGTGATTGTAACACATTGTCTAATAGGATTGTGGCATATGGTCCAATAGGACTAAAACATGTGTCTAAGACTAGAAAATTCATGAAAAGGAATATGGAGAGGGAAGATGGATGACAATTTGATGGCTTAACTTCAAATTTTTCTTCTCTCCATTTCACCTTCTTCATCCCATCATTTTTCTCTTGGTGATTCAAGCAAAGTGAAAGAGGAAGGGAAGGAAAAGCATTAGAAAAACTACTTTGCCAATTTTAAGATTTGGGAATTCACTTAGTTAGTTTCTATATTTATGCATATTTTAATGTATAAAAGGATTCATTTGGATGTGGAATGATTTCTGAGATGATGCTTTGGTATTATTTTGGTGTTATCTTGCATATAATTGGTTGAATATGATAAGAGAGTATTATGTAGGGGAATTCTGTCTAGGTTTGTTGAACCAGTCATATTGTTTCGATCATAAATCAACCTAAAGATCTCTAAATTTAGTGATTTCAGTTGAATAAGAAAAATAAGACATAGAACTACAAATGTTAAGAAGAGACTCTGACATTGGAAAGTGAGATAGAAAATGGTGACCTGATGTTGTCCCTATTTTGGAGCAACGTGTGATATTTGGTCTACAACTCATATGTTAAAAGTCCGAATGACTTGATTTTTAGTGTTTTGGAAACTAAAGACATAGGTGGACAAATTTCTAGAAGACCACTAAACCCAATTCTGACTTTTTCTATACGAATATTAAGGAATAACTAGAATCTGTCATGCTATTTATTTTTGGACTAATAGTTGCCTATTTTTAGACCACTTTGGGGTTTAGCTCAAATTGCACCATTTTAAGTTTTTTTATGATTTTTACTAAATCTTATTTGAACCATTTTGAATGTGTATGAAACTTTTTGAACTCCTAGAAATAGATAAAATAGGACTTACCACATGTAAATTGGGAGATTAAACATTGGAATATAAGACTGAGCAAGATGCATTCCAAAGAAAATTTACATGTACATAAATAGTTTGTATGCATATTCATTACTAATATGTGTATAGTATGATTATACAAGTGTGATTTGATACCCTTCTAATGGTGGTAAGCCATGAATTGCATGTATAAAGGCAAATATAGATTTTATGACTTTAAATGTATATCATATGATTTGTTAATAAATGTATTATGAAATTTGCAAATGGTTAAAAGAAATGTTATAGTGCCTGCTTTATTGTCTTGGTTATAGATAGATAGGCATGTCTATAGGGTTATAGTGCAGTTGCTATAGTTTGACACCACCGGTGTCCATAATTTGATACCTTTGGGTATTCACAGTTTGATACCTTCGGGTATCCACGGTTTGATATCTTCGGATATCCACAGCTCCTGTTATCCACGCCCACAGAAAATATACAGGCTTAACACAAAAAGGAAACTTAATTGGCACTTATGAGCATTTGTATTAGTTGTAATGATGAATTGTAAGGATGGGTAATTATAGATAATTTGTATCATATCAATATTTGGATTATAAATTCACATTTTCGACATATGGATAATATGTTGAAGCATATTTGCATTATGTACTTTGCTTAAGTTTGCCATCATTGTTTACATTAGGTATAATGTTTGGTTCATGAATGTGGATTTATGGAGTATAAGTTATGATATTTATGAATGTGTGTGCTTAGCAGATGACTATTGTGAATGGTCGTCCAAACTAAGTGTTTTCCCCACTAAGCTTTCAAACTTAGCATAGGTGTTAATTCGTCTAGGTCCAAGTCATAGGAGTGAGGTACTGGGAGCATCTGCAAGGACCAAGGCCAACAGATAGAACAAAAAGTACTTTTGAGAATGTGTTTTTTAGTTACAAATGATTGCATATGTAATGAAGAAAGGAAATCGTATGTTTTCTTTTAGATTACCGTGTAAATTTAAAGATGTATTACTACTATTAAATGATAATGTTATGCATTGGGGAGGTTTGTAATGTCTATATGTATAGCATTGAATAGAATTTCATACCTTGAATGCATGTATAGTAATTTGGTTGCTATGTATATGGATGGATGTAGGCTCCATTTAAGGGGTGTTACATGTTGAGGTATCAGAGCACGATTTAGGGGGTTCTGACTAATAAGAGTCTAGTAATGTGTGATATGGTTTGGTATTTTGTGTTGGCCTAATGCAGATGTCCCTATTTTCTTATAAATAGTAGAGATGGAAAGACCTCATGAAGCTAAAGGGGAGTCAACTAACAGTGTGGCGAGGAGAGACCAATCGATTTTGGGTCCTCCTAAGCCTCTAAAGATTGTGTGATAAAATGTTATTAGTAGATCAACTAGCCTACGATGTGTATGTGATTAGTCCACTGGTCCATGGTGTATATGTGAATAAAGTGTATACAGATTGCCCTATTATGATCTATGGGAAATAGTTTGCAGCTGATCTGATAAAGATACACTTTCATGAATTTGACTAGATCTTGGGCATGGATTGGTTGTCCAAATACCAACTTATAGTTGCTGGTGGGTTGAAAATAGTTGTGCTTAAAGATTCTGATGGTTTAGAAATAGTGGTGCATGGTATTATGTCAAATCATTTGACTAATGTAATATTAGCCATCATAGTAAGATGAATGCTTAAAAAAAAGGTTGTGAGGTGTATTTGGCATTAGTACTTGATTCAAAAAGGGAGGAGCTGAACTTGTAAGACGTACCGCTAGTAAATGAGTTTCAAGACGTGCTTCTAAAAGAGTTATCAAGTTTGCCACCTGAGAGGGAGGTAGAATTATCGATTAAGAGTATATGTGGTACTACAGTCCTGTTTTAAGGGCACCTTATAGAATGACTCCTACAAAGTTAAAAGAGTTGAAGATTCAGTTACAGGAGTTTTTAGACAAGGTTTTTGTAACATACCACTCTTATAGGACATATACCCGACATTCCCAAGAATATCCGAGCACATACCCCATGGAAGCGGAATGTTAAAGCAATCACATCAACTTATCATGGAATTATATAGAACATAAGCATTTCGAAGAACTAAGTTTCCTCATATCATTCATAGCCATAAGCTTACATTGTCATTACATTCCATAATCCATGTTTACCAAAGACATTTGAGATTCTTTGCATTTGATTCACAAACATAAACATTCATTACACTCATAATTCATGTTTACACAATACATAACATGTGAAAGTTCATAGCTTTATACAATGTGTACAACATAAAACTGGGTGCTAGACTAAAATAATCTAACTAGATGCTTTAGAATCAGCTGACCAAACCTTTGAGTCATTCTTAGTTCCAAAACGGACAATACCAGGCTGCTATTAGATTGTCTTAAAAGCTATCACCCCAGTACTTGAAAATCAATGTTGTAATTTTGATTAGTTTGCGAACTCAGTTAGTGAACCATCATCGATGCGCTCACTTATGTCAAAACACAATTATCACGAGTATAAAACCAATTTCAGGAATATATCACATTATTCAGAATCAATTCTCATCCGTCACATCACTCAATTTGTATACCAAATCGCAATATACATATCATATTTGACAAGCATATTAGGATTATAAGCATTTCATAAAGTCATCTCAGAATAATCTAATAACTCATATTAATCATTCATATCATCAACATATACACAGGTATCTTATGTCACTATTCAACACAAATCAATGATTCTTTCCAATCATTCTTAGGATACATGTAAGCATATGTATATGCAAATGCATATACGACTTCACTTTCTTTTTTATTTTTGTCATGAATGAGCATCTATTTAACTGTCTCGTATCCGTTGCAAATACCGAGCTCATTTTAGATACTATCCCATACCTATTATGGATATCGGGCTTATTGATAACTGAGCCTGTGGCTTTGTGTGTACATTTCCTAAGCTTTAAGCTTTTTTCACATTAGTCACTCTAGTCACAACTCCTTTATCTGATCATGCATATTAATGTCATGAAATGCATCGTTTCACATCATATACTATCAATCGTTTTCATTCAGTATGCATAGTCATTTATCACATTCATCATATCTAAGTTCGGCATTCAACATTCAGTTGATCACTCATTTTTTCATATTCACATACAAACACAAATTAATGATTCTTTCCAATCATTCTTAGGATACATGTAAGAATATGTATATGCAAATGCATATACGACTTCACTTTCTTTATTATTTTTGTCATGAATGAGCGCCTATTTAACTGTCTCGTATCCATTGCAAATACCGAGCTCATTTTAGATACTATCCCATACCTATTATGGATATCGGGCTTATTGATAACTGAGCCTGTGGCTTTGTGTGTACATTTCCTAAGCTTTAAGCTTTTTTCACATTAGTCACTCTAGTCACAACTCCTTTATCTGATCATGCATATTAATGTCATGAAATGCATCGTTTCACATCATATACTATCAATCGTTTTCATTCAGTATGCATAGTCATTTATCACATTCATCATATCTAAGTTCGGCATTCAACATTCAGTTGATCACTCATTTTTTCATATTCACATACAAGAAGATATCACTTCCAATACATTCCTGAATATTAGACTCCTCAGACTATCAATGTCTAGAATTATCACAATCTCATAGGTAACAATTCAATAATTGGAATTTTTAAAAAAATCAAATATAATGAGAAAACATCTAGGTTGACTCATAGTATGTTTTAGATTAGCTATTGCCTTGACGATCCAGCAATGTTTGGATGTTGTCGGTCAATTTGTTCTTCTATATCATGCAATACACACATATTTACAAATTACTAACTTTTTTAATCAAATGAGTACTCAATCATACATATCTATATGTGTTATGTTCAATGCATACTCAATTGACTATCCCAGGTATGTAACCTTATTCACAAATGTTGTTCATTCATTCATCATAACTTGTATATATCTTGTTTGCAATTAGGTTATGCCTTAAGTAAGTTTGATTACTATCAATTCATCAATTATACATTCACCAATCCCTTTCTAGTAATATACATTCACACAATTTCCCAATTCTCATTTAATTATGCCTAATTCATTACTTATATCCTTTAAATCGCATTTGCATTCATAAGAACATCCTTACACCATTAACAACTCATACTTCTCAAATGCATATACGTTGATATCAAATAATCCATTTCTTCAGTTATAACTTTAATCAACAACTTAAACTCGTCAAATACTTAACCAATTGATTCAACATCAAACTAAGCTCATTTTAAGCCCTAATCAAGTCTAAAAGCACCAATGTTATCCTTATATGATTCAACCAAAACATAAAACATAACTTTCCTCTCTACAAGCATTTCCATGATCATGGGAAGGAACCATACAATTCCCATGATCTTGGGATAGGTGAACCAAAAATTCACCATCCTCTTCCTTCAATCTTTCTTCTGAATTCTAACTCCTTCATTATAGTTCATCAATTACACCTCAATCATACCTTAAAAATACTTCAATTCCTCATCAATTCATCCCTAAAACAATCTATAACCTAGGGTTTCCATACTTCAATTCCTCATCAGTCCATCCCTAAAACAACATATAACCTAGGGTTCCCATACATCAAGAACAAAACCAATTCAAGAACAAAACTAATTCATTCATCAAGTTTCAAACACATCTCATCATCAACCCTACATGTAAGTCATCTCAATTCACCCCAAGCAATCTTTATGAATGTTATGCTCACATATATCACAATAAAGCAACTAATTACTTACTTCTTTAGCTCAAGGTCTCCTCAATTTAACAAGTTAAGCAAGCCTCCCAATTATTCAAACATACACTAAGAACAAGATGGGATAAAAGGGTTTCAATTACAAGATGAGTCTTACAAAATTTTGGCAAAAATTTAAGGGTTATGGAGATTATTGTTGGAGTTATGTAAATATAGTGCCCTAGAAAGCAAGTGTATTTCCATGTAACTTTATCTTCTTCAGTTACAGTTTTGTAATGAAAATATTTATTATTAATAAAACAAAAGAGTTTGGTTTT
>JANVCQ010000006.1:33312989-33344390 GCA_025531925.1 Erythroxylum plowmanianum | reverse complement strand
TCCCAATACGAATTTGCTATTTCATATCTTCCACACTTGCCGACATCTTCAACTTTAGGTACCCAACACTGTCGAAGCATCAGGACAAATCTCACACTTCTTCAACCGTTTTCTCAAGTACGTAATCTGACAAGGCTTGACTCCCATTCCTTCTCGCATTCAGCGTGGTACTCGAAATAGGGAGTCTCTGATGGAGAACGAAAATACTTGTAAATCGGAAGCAACTAAGAGACTCGTACAAGATCCGAAGCATGTTTAGTGTTTGAACAAAGAGAGAAACAGAGGAAGCAGTACAAGATCCGAAGCATGTTTAATGTTTGAACAAAGAGAGAAACAGAGGGAGCAGTCGGTGGATGTTTAATATTTTCGATTTTGTTTTTTTGGATTTTGTTTGTAAAAGGATATAATTGGAAATATAAGTTAAAATTACGATACATTCTGTTGAATACCAAATACTATAATAAGAATCTACCAAACTTTTCTACTAAAATTCTTATAAGCATTCAAGCATGTAAATATCTTTACTTTCCCATGGATTTATTTTCCAAAGAATCAGATTCCAGATTAACTTTACTTTCCTGTCAACCAAACGGGGCCTAGAAGTTTTTGAATGAAACCTTCTGCAACAAAGACTCACTATCTAACTAACAGCGTTAAAAGCAAACTTAAAAGTAATTGTAAATATTAGATTAGCTAATAACACTACAACCCAAAGTACTTTAGGCAACGACATGTTTTACAACAATTTAAAAATATGTTTCTATAAAGTAATATAAGGCAACAATTTTTAAAATATTGCCTTTAATAATATTAATAGGCAACGACAATACTAATTTGTTGCTACATATAAGAAAAGGCATCAAAATTAAAAAAATTTTGCAATAAATTCTTATATATGCAACATCTAAAATTGTTGCTATAGGACCAGTCATTTATTTATTAAAGGGTATTTTTTAATGTTACATATTTATTTATATAGTTACTTACTAATATATATTTAACATATAAAATTTGTCTATTTACTAATGAGTATTTAGAATATGTCTAAGAAAATTAAAATATCCATCAATTTTTATTTAGTAAAATTAAATTAAATGATACAATTGCTCCAAAATATAGAAAAGTGCCATAATATATACATATAGCCCTAAATCGACCATTTATTATGTATGACTTATTTTTTGAAAAAAAAAATTGATTGATGACAATAATAAAATAGAAAACAATGTTTGGAGAGCAGTCAATAACTTTGAGCAAACCAAATAAAAGATGAAACCTAAGGCCTCAAGACAAAAAGGGACGACAATGTTTCAAGTTTAAACCCCCTCTAATTGATAACATTTTGTGAAAGGGGTCAAGACATCCCCACTTGACGCTTGTTTCTTCGTGTTTTACCCAATTAAGGTTGGATGATTATGGAGGTCTCCAAGCTAATCATCCCCTCCGCACGTCTTCAGCAACCGAAGGTAAGGAAATTATAGTCTACATACAAACTTCTATGTCATCTTGCTCTCTTCGACCATGCTTCATACTTGTTAGATCTGGAAATCATCTTGAGGGACATGCGGGAGCAAAGCGTGAAGATTAATCTTAAGTCTAGAAATCATTTTGAGGGACATGTGGGAGCAAAGCATGAAGATTAATCTCAGTTAGTGACCTATAAACAATCTTCTTCATTGTTAGGCATGATTTGTTAGGGTTCTAGGTGCATTGCAACGTTGATCTGCGTATTGGACATAGAAAGGCAATGGTAACATGATTTGTTTTCTTTCTAGCACTATCTCTATAACAAAAAGGCATTTCACTTATTGCGTTTGCAGGAATTGGAGCCCAGGAATGTCAATGGAGTTGATTTGAATTGGGCTTTTTCTTCTTTTTGTCTGAAGTCAAAACAGTGGGGAGTTTGCATCTTTTCTAGTGTAATAGATTGGGGTTTTGTTCACAGAGCCTGAGACAAGTGGGCTTCCATCAATATTGGTTCTGCAGGTCAAATATCTCTTCGTCTTTATATCTTTCTCTCAATCAGACAAGTTTTATAATTTCCTTTTAATAGCAAGTGAAACCCTAATGGTTGTTTTGTCTATCAATTACAAATTAACTGTGCCATCCCATTTATGTAATCAATATAAAAATAATTATATACAAGTAGCTTCTAAGAAACATCTAATGATCTTTGTTATATATACATAAATGAAATTTTCAGGTACAACAATCTAATCTCAACAATTATGTGAGATGGCTTCAAATGCATAGCTCTTCTGATCTTGTAATCACCTTTCTATTTTTTTATGCTCTAAATTAATTTTTTGATAACAATCCATTCTTTTTTTCTACTTATATTTTATTGTGTTACCTTCATTATCTATAGATTTATTCTTAACTTTTATTTGCTAGCAAGCAGTTGTATTAATGTTTGTTCTTTTATGTTTCACGAGAATCAAAACTTTATTGTTCTTACATGAGATGACATCTATCTCACTCACACTTTGTCTATTAGGAGTGTTAAAAGTCATATTCCTCTATATTGTTTGATTGTTCCTAAAGTTTCATCTATTGTTTGTTCTTATTACTTTTTCTTCTCCATGTTATAGGACCTTCATTTTTAGTTGAGGGAATTAATCCAAAAGCAATAGGTACAAATTACTTGCCTTCTGGTATTGCTTAAACTATGCATAAAACTTAGGCCCTTCAACAAACAATGTTTGGTTTTTAGTTAGAATAATAATCTATCCCAGCAAAGTTTCATCCTATAACTTTAACTTAATTTCAATGTCAACGAAGTAGTTATGTTATCTTTTTTATTGCTAGAAAGGTAACTAATTTCTTGCTTTTTACCATGCTGCAGGAGTGCCTGAAAAAACTGAAGGCAGGTTATGAAAAGTTCAATTGGGAAATATTACTGTTGACATGGCATGTTTTCTCTTTTCAATTGACCACATTATATCTTAAGAAAAATATTACTTTTAGTTCAATGTTGTAGATATCAAAGAATTTAAAAGAAATATCAACCAATTATGGTATCCTCTAACTTTTTGTTGGGTTTTCTTTAGCATAAAATTGGTTAGGTACTAGGTGGGATGAGGGGATTAACATGATAAATTGGACATTGGCTTATTGTGGTATGTAAGTTGACTATATTATTCTTGTTTGTATTTTCATCTCGTCACTGTGTAAATGTGTTGACTGTCACTTGGAGCACTTTATGAGTAAATATTGAAATTTTATTAAGGTGGAGGAGGAACTTTATTGGGACTCCTTTATGAATTATATTCAATATTGAGCATAATCATACATATGTCATATATTGAAGCCATCTTGATCATTTGATGTCTTACTTCTTCCAAGTTGAGCAATATATCACATGCACGAATTGAGCACTTTTTTGAACAAAAATTATTGATACACTGAACTTCTGTCACCTGTTTACCATTTAACAATCGTCTATGAGATCTTAAAGTCTTGTGCAGCACATCAAGCTTTATTTGTGATTAATGGAATCCCCCTCATTAATAATGTGATTAAGGCTTGTACACATGATTATAATGTTGGTTTATGCCCTACAATCAATTACTTTGGTTGTAGTTTAGTGACAAATTATTTAAAGGCATTCTTTATCTTGTACATATTTAGATGTATATGATAAAATTTATGGGATAATTGTACGTTACAAATAAAATTATAATGAGATTATAATTACGAGATTCATATTGCATCTATGTATTATTCCCAAATGTACCTAGTCATTGTTCTATTAAGAATGAACATTAATAGAACATCAAAAGATTAGCATATATTTTGGTTTTTTTTTATGAAGGAAATAGTCGATCTTATAGGCTAAAGTATGGAGATACTTAAACAAACGTGAGAGTGCTTGCTAAATAAGAAGTTCACTAAACAGACCTGATATAAGAAATTCATTTGGAACATTACTTGTATGTCTATGGAATTCTCATTGTGATGTTTGTATAAGTGATCCTTTGACTTGAGGTCATCAAAGTTATCTTGTATGAGGATTGCTACGTTTTGATACTACTTATGATCAATTTAATCATAGATCGTTTAATCGTTAGTCATTGGATGTAGCATGAACTATATAGAGATAACTGAGTGATTAAGTAGGATTCATCACCTTAAAGTAATTAAAGAGAATGTTATGCTGTTCTCAATTAGTATTGATTCGAAAAATTCTTGGCCAACGTGAAATGACGCTTTGTAAATAGCTTACAAATGTCATTAATTGGATTAATAGTTAATAGCGGAAACTAATATAATTAGATATAAAATAGAGTAGACATTAAATTCATGCTATATTTCTACCTAGAACACTGTATGATGAAAGGATTGAATTATACGGAAAAATTATGTACGGAAAGGTTAGTTAAAATCACTTTGACATTCTTAAATATTTTGGTGGTCATAATGCGTTGCTAAATGTCAATCTTGATATATGATTATAAATTATTTAATTGGATAATTAAAACTAAATTAAATAAATTAAAAGAAGTTTTAATTTTCTAATTTTAATTATGAATTAAAATTAGACTTTATAATCATTACCAACATATTTAGGAACCTAATGGATCTCACATATAGAATGGGTAGAAGAGAGCAAAATTAATTTAATCAAGTTGGACTTGATTGTAAAGTTTGAAAAACTTTATGATTAAATATGAGATATTTAATAAATAAGGATCAATATGAGATATTGAATTTTATATGGGCATAATTGGTATTTAATTAAAATTAATTATAATTCTAATTAAAGTTTAATTGAAATTAGAATTTAATTTCAATTAAATTATTAAAGTGTCTAAAGTTTATTATAAATAGGCTTAAGCTCTATGGAGCTAGTACTTCATATTTAACCCTTTCTGTAAGAGTTACAGAGTTCTCTCAACTCATTCGGTAGATACCATTAGAGGCTAGACACTTGTGCGGCTACAGTGGTTAAGATGGATCAATTTTAAAAACGGTTTGAGGGATACAACAAGATAAAAATCAAGCTTCGAAATAATGTACAAATTAAATTACACTTTATAATGCTTTGTATTAATTATTTTATAAAATTAAATAGATCTTGATTTTTAGGAAATCAAAAGTCAAAAAAAAAATTCGTGATTATTCCGCTGTGATCAGAATTGGATCCTAACCCGGTTTTCCAACATGTAACTGCAGTCGTTCATTATGTGCAGGTTTTTAACTGATGCACAACTTTGGAAGGAAGCAAATAATAGTCACGTCATTGAGCAACGAGTTGAATGGCAAGTCTAGAAACTTTTGACTCCTACATATCTTCAAGAGGAAGCAACTAATACTTGGTAAAGGATTTTGGAGCTGAATGGCAAAACTAATGCATATCTTCATGATGAAGCAACTGATACTTGGTGAAGGATTTTGGAGTGCCCATATATATTGGTTTTAGTATTTATATTAATTTACTTATATTCTATATAGAATGAATGACGATTCTATAGATTAATATTTTGGTTAGTGAGTTTTTTTTTGTATTTTGAATATATTAAAAGATTGAATTTTACTTATGAACTATATATTATATATAAATGAAATGGCTGATATGATACAGCTCTTTGCCATTCTTAATCGATAATCATAAAGCAAATCATATCATAATTGTTTAATCACTATACAACTTTTGAAAAGAACAACTGCAACATATTTGCAAACAACTGCAACCATCAGCCTATTGCTCTTCTGTTAGCAGATAGGTGTACTCAGAATGTCATTATCTTAACCTAATAAACATATATATATATACTTAATTGTGATATCAAGCATTTTAAATGTGGAATTCCAATCAAAGCACAGTTTCTCAGTGTAGGGACTGTGATTTTCTTTAATTTCTCAACCCATTTATGTTTTAAACTCTAATACACTACACCGTTTCTCGAGTTCAGTCGGAATCCAGTCAAATCAGATCAAATTTTTATCCTTGACTTCGGATTGATGGAGCTACGTCGTTGTCATTTTCGCATCTCTAACGCCCGCCCCACCTCCATGTATGAATACCGAAGAATTAACATGTTCGCGTGGCAGGATACTTGACACGGGGAGTGTAGGAGGCATGAAACGGCATGTTCCATCTTAGTGATATATTCAAACAGACGGTGAGCCGCCGCGGTTGGATCGAAATTACCCCATGCCAATTACCGTTGTATCATACAAGTTCGTTGCTTGTCGTTATGCAGACCTAGGAAACAGTTGCGAATTGATGCTTATCGTATGATGATTTGCTTCTCTAATAAATTTACCAACTTCTTCATCTCCATTCAAAATTTTCGTGAGTCTTCCACTTTTTCTTCCATTTCGTCATTATTGATTGGTAAAATTCAAATTCCTAATCACAAGTTCCTAAAGTTTGGTTGAATCATAATTTATCAACTAGTGTATCAACATCAGATGAACCAAAATCACCGCACTTACACGAATATAAGAACGTAGATAATGAAATGCATGCATGAAGATTCAGAAACTTGCAGCTATGTTCTTGGTCAAATTCCCACGAGATGATGATTCTCACGCAGCAGAATGGAAGATTTATGTACATAGTACAAACGCAAGTATAAGGGGGAAATAAAGAAAAGGTCTGCCATTCAAATGATTCCAAAATAACACAACTGGCGGAAAAAGCATCGCATCTAAAGACAGCAGCACATGCCAATGTTTTAAGTTTATCCGCTTCATTGAAGAGGTTCTTGGTGGGGAGTTGCAACTTGGTGCGGAGTCACTGCTGGTCCAGGTGCTAATGTAAAGTGCAAGCCCCGGCGTTGGCCTGCCTGTAGCATGAATGCAACCTCAGTTGCAGCAAGTGCTGCAGCTTCCTAATTCAATAAAAATCCAAAACACATAAACACGAAAATTCACAGAGAAGGAAAATAAAGAAACTGCAGTACACGGATGAGTGATAAAACAAAAAAATGTTGTTTAACTTGGTGTCTAATATCAACCTGTCTTTGTCGTCTTCGCTGCAATATACTGATCGCCCATGCCATAATGTAACATGGGAGTAGGAAACCAGCAGCCCGGAGCAAGAAAAGCTGTCATGTAGCAAAACCTTATATTAACAATTCAAATCATGCAACTCTATAGCAAATATTACACCAAAATTTCTCTTACAGAGAAGAATGTCGAAGCATCATCATCTCCATCTCCATTGTTAAGGGACATAGCATGCCTCAGAAGAAGAAGAGCCATCAACTGCAAGAAAACCAATAGGTCAAAATCAGAAAAGAAAACAGTACTACAAATTATAAACTGATAAACAAATGCATTCCAAAATACATATATGTGTGGTATCAATCAAATAAAAGGGTATAATTGCAGGGGAAAGACACAGAATGCAGAAAAAAATAGATCTACCCTTTTCCTTAGCAAACTTATTTATAACAAATTTTTTGTGAGAAGACAAGATAATGAGGTAGAAAAGACAAAAACAAGAAAAAAGAAAGTAAAACAGAGACTGGTGTTGCATCATATTCTGAACGAGTAAGTATCAGTTCACCAAAGAAATAGGAAGTTCACAAGCATCAATTGGTTAATAACGTTAATCATTTAGTTAGGCCCCATGCTTACAATTAGGGCTGCAGAGCGACAGAAAGCTGCTCCACTAGCACTGGAATCAGCATACTCATCATACTCTGCCTCCAGAAAATGGCGTTCAGCTGCTGCCATTGCCAAAATTCGAGGATCATGCAAGTCCAGAGGAGTTCCAGCAATAGTCCAACCCTCACTGCAGGGAGGAATGAGAAATTAGACAATCAGAAATTATGCAAGGTCCAAAGACACATAATGCAGACTACAATATCAAATTGTTAATAATTAATTCCATACAGCAACTTAGTCACCAGTCCAACAAACGCAACTATCACTTCCATTCTCCAAAGAGTTGAAACTAAAAGTACATCAATAAACACAAAGTAGAAGGATGCTACAAACAAGGGTGCAAAGTGTGCAGAACCACCTAGACTAACATGAAGATATTGAATGGCTTATAATGTGCACGTAAAAATAATAAGGAATATTTAAAAGTGAGGTAATTGGTGATTTTAAAATAGGAAGATCTTTGGAAGGTAAAATTCAAACTTACCCAATGTCTATTGTGGTCTCTTCTGGCTGTGGGGGAGGTGGCGGTGCAGTATAACCAGGTTGGTATGGCTGATGATGAGGAAATTTTTTTTCTGGAAGTCAGTGCATGTACTTATTTGATCCAAAGGAAACTTCAAAAGATAATTTGATTAGAAACAGAAAATAATCTTACTTGAAATATTTGACAATTTCAATGGTGAAGTTGTCTTTCATTCTAAGATGAAAGGTAATGAAGTAATTGCAACAGCCAATAGGTTTTAAATTCCAGCAAAGCTCATAGAAATATAAAATAAATATTACAAGGATAATGCTATTGCAAAGGTTAAATCTTTTGCACTACTCTAGAGGAAAACAGAAAGAAACAAACGCCTAAACCCATAAATTGTTCACAGGAATATAACGAAAGGCAGAATCCTTTTTTTATTTTTATTTGTTTACCTCTACATAAAGGGCTATGAGATTTGGCATTTTACCTTTAACAAATAAATATGTTGAGCTTTAAGGAAGTAATCCCTAAGATCCCATACCAGAGCTTAAATCATATAAGGGACACATTCTTAATATAAAGAAATATTCAGCATTTCCAGCCCCTTTCCTTCGGAAGAGATGAAAGCGAGTGGTATATTTACTTCTTTCTCTCTCTTACAAGGGAGGGTGAGAAATGTTAAAAGAATCAAAAACATTGGAACCTAAAAGATTTTCACTGGTTACAATTAAGGTATATGAGAAGTTGAGGCACACAAATAAAACATAAAATTTGCTAGCCGACCAAGGCACTCAACCAAAAACTCTATCCTCTGACACAGTTTTGGACTCAGATCATAGCACTCCACAAGGTGTAACTTTTCAAATTTTTCATTGATCAGAAATTTGCCAACTGGAGCAAAACAGGGCATCACATTAACCAAATAAACAGCAGCAAGTGTTCAAAAAAAATCTCCAATTCAAAAAGGAGTCTCATTCACTTTGTGTTTTAAGCAATGAAGTTAAAGCTTCTTACTCCAATAACTGTGTGATATCCCCATAGTAAAGAAATTACATGTAAGAATTGATAGATATCTCAATACAATAAGGCGGAAAGATTTACAGACACCAGAAAACAATTATTACCTGATGGCATATCTCACAAGTTATATCTCCTTTTTCATTACACCAGCGCTGGACACATTTCCTGTGTGCAAACTGGAATAGAAAGACGAGTCATCCATGAAATTTTTTAGAAAAAATACATTAACAAAATACAGAAACAAGTAGAGCCATCTGATTCTAAAGAGGTAGAGAATAATCCACATCCACTAATCTACATGTAATCCCAGCACTTCATATCAAAGTAATGCTTATCATTGGAGTAGACGCAAACCTAAAACATGCTTGTTTATATCTGAATGACAGCGTGTTAGTGGGTTATGTGAACATTTCACCATCCCTTACAAACAATATTCCATTAAACTAACAGGCCAGTAACAAGAAGCACTTTAAAGACACTAACACAGAGAGTACTTCAATATTCAATTTTAAAAAAATTTAAAAATAAAACAAATTGATAATAATGGTGTACCTTCAGACTACCACTACAAGCACAGGGGGTCTCCAGATTCTTAATGCTATCCTCTTCCTGACAAATTCGACATTCAATTGTTTGAATAAGTGGCTCCTCTTCTCCAAATTCACCATGCTCACCAACTCCATCAACGTCAATTACACAACTGGGTTCTCCAGCAGTGTGAGAGGATGAGCATTCTCCAGAAGATCCGGCCACCTCAATTCCTTGCATTGCTTACAAACAATTAAAAAACCTACAAAATGGTCAACACGGTAAACAGAATATCAGTCAGGATAATGGAATGGAGAGCATTACATACTGTACACTATAAACTTCACCTAAAACCAATGTTTTAAGTCTTAATTCTTCACGGATGGTTCAAATCCCCATACTAAAGGGTATATTTTTCATGTCGAGACTGACAAATTTAATGACAGATCTAGGAACCCATTCCTCTCTACGTGTTAGAAATGTTAACGTCAAGAAAAACTAAATTACAAAGTTTTAAACTCTATTTCGTAGCAATCAAGCACTTAGCAAACGGAAAAATACATTCATTCTCAACCCATTAAAACACAAAGTCTATTGTGCATTAAGAGGCAAACATGGATCAATAATACCGTACTAAGAGGAATACCCCAAAATTACGAAAGTTTCTATGCGTCAAACCACTCCAACCACCATTCTGGAGGTAAAATCTCGAAATCCCTTTTACAAAACCGATTGAAACTTGCATAAAAATCGATAAAGAGAACAAACTACCAAATATCACATAAAAGTATTCCACCTTTTTCACGCAAAACAAAAAGTCAAATAAAACCATCGAAACCCTTCGGGCGTAAGATCATCTTTCTCTAAACTTTATCCTCAACAACCAAACAACGCAATTTGAATCCAGAAACAATCAACCAAAGGAAAAAAAGATCTTTACCTGAATCAATTAAAACCCCCCCAAAAACCAGCGACCAATGATCAAAACAAAGAAATGAAAAGCAGAAGTGCGTAGAAAGAAAATATCTACAGAACTACAGAACCAGAGAAGAAGCAAAACGAAAAAGTCACCTGAAAATGAGATTAAAGAAAACGCGCTTTTGAGCACCTTGGATGAAGAAAGATTGGACTCTTGTGCGGAGAAACTTTGGTCTCTCTCTTTATCGTTCTGCTTTTCCTTTTCCCTTAATTTAGTAGTTTATTTATGTCTGACTTTTAAGTTTTAACTATTTAATGTATGTATGAAATAAAACGAAATGACAAAAATAAACGCTCTAATATTAAAAAATAAAAACTAATATTTAAGAAGTTGAGGCTGGCTTGTTTTAGATAACTTACTCTTAAAGATTGGATAATAGGCAATCCATGTAGAATTGGAACGGGTGGCTTATAGGTTAAATTTTATTATTTCACAAGTTAGACTCAAAGAAAGAAGAAGAATTAATTTATCCTCTTTTTAGATAAATCTCAATCACCGATTTAGTCAATTTAACTGTAAAAAACTTGAATCGTCTAATTTTTTAATTTGATTTGTTTTAATAATTTTTGTTATTAAAAATCGATTAATTTGTTAATTAACCATCAATTTTTATAAATTAATAAATTCTTATAAACAAGCATAAAACAATTAGTTTATATTTAATAATAAATTTTTTTAATTAAACTTCAAATTCTTTGATAGGTAAAAACAAACTCTTCCAATCATATTTTAAATTTTTTAATTTTATTTAATTTTTAGCTAATTTTATGACTAATATTGGTTGAATCTTTTAAACCTTAAATCTCTTATCTTATTGATTTAACTTCCGATACAAATTTTAAAAATTGATAAATCTTTATTTCAACTAATTTTAGCATTGGAATCTTCCCCATTATATGTAAAAGAAACAATCACATTTTATTTCCATTAACTCACTCTTTAACATTATGCATCTAATATACATGTTTTATTTTTGTAGGTCTTTAAATATTCGTTTTCTTTATGGTAAACTATAAATTGCAAAAATATATATTGCAAGTAGCCAATGAATGAGGAGTGTGTAAGCGGTGAGGCATGCCAAGATTAGGTGGGTAAATTAGGCTGCAAGACAATTGTTTTTAATACAGCATTTGGTTATGATATTGGTTTATGTATTGTTTACAAAGTCCACCATTACTTGTAATGATTAAACATATCCCAGTTTCATTACAAGTAACTATTCTTTAACGTTTAAACACGTCATCGGGTTTGAAGGTTAGAGGCTATTTTCCCAACAGCAGGGCCACTTTCACATGACATGTTTGTTGTAATTATTTGTATTTTACATGACAAGTAGGTATAGTGTATGTACTGGAACTCATTTCTTACACTCGCAATGATTTAAATTTTTAGGTATTGGAAAATATCCAATATCAAGACTTATGCTCTTAACAATATATAAATAATCATTAGTAGTTTAAACGAAATGCAAAGTTTTAGGAAACCAACATGAAAATTGGTAAATTTTAGATATGTAGATTATACTCTTCCTTTTCTTCCTCCTAAATACCAACAAGACCGAAGACTCATGATTAGTTAGAACAATTGTCCCCATAATGTTACAAATTCTCACATTATAAAGATTGCAATTTCTGGAAGCTGTACCTATTTGACGATTTCATTTCTGATATTTGCTTTTCAGGCTTTAAATTTCATAGCCATGTTGGTGTGGGCACTCTTAAGTTTAATATGGCTCTTGATGGGTTGACTAGTTAGCCCTTGATAGAAACGTCAAAGTTTGAAAACTTCTCCCAACCCCACTTGTCGTTGCTTTCATACTTGGAAGACTTGGAGACATTAATTCAGAGAACCTCGTCTTTTACCCCCCAGCCTCCCATTTTATGTGTCCCGACGGCTTGGTCCTCTGGGGGAATCTTGACTAGAAGCAAGGGATCAGAGTGCCAGAATTTGGCAGACTCTAGTGTTGCCCTTGCGCATACGCTCGGCCTATGCATGCCTTTTCTTCCCCATCCTATATTTTTGGGCATAATAAAGAAGAACATACGCACATCGCGTATAACATTTACGGTTAACATACTTAATGAGACCAAATCAAAGATCATTTAGCATATGAGATCTGTGTTAAACCAAAATCATTGTAAAAAATTTGGGTACCCCGTCTCTCCGTATCAATACAAATTCATGCGTCACATATGACATCTCATCTTTTCAAATACATTTCAAATCTGTGACGTAGATATAAAGGGAGAACTAGTCAATCATCTAGACAAAACCTTCCATAATGTGTCACAAGGTCAAAAGTCCTGCAGATTGTTTTATAATGAGGTTATACATTTTTATAATGAAAATTTTAATTTTTGACTGAATATTAAATAAAGTTTAATTGTATATAATAACTAATAAATTGTGTGGTTTAAATAATATGTACGCAGAGCCTTTTGATAAGTACTCATTTAATTACCTAATAAAAAACACATGCAAATTTATTAGAAATAAAAATAAATTTAATATAATAACTCTAGATTTTCTTCCCAAACCTATTGTTCTCTATGTAACCTAAAACTAAAGATTCCTTGCTTATTGGTTTCATCGCTTGTTAGGGACATGGATGCATGGGTTTTCATTTTAGTCGAGGAGGGGGAATATCAATGGGTTCCAAGCAGGTTACGTTGTTGCCATGGAATCATGCATAACCTAATTTGAACTCAAAAAAAGGGTGAACGTGACATCAACCATAAAGAGTTTGGATTCAAGAAAGAATAGTAGAAATGACTCAGAGTTGGCTCAATATTGAACTTACTTTAATAGAGGGCACGTAGATATTAAGTTTAAGAGTAGGAATTAAAATAAGAGTATGGTAAATCTTACAGAATAACTTCTAAGCATGGCTCTTAATTTGAACAACAGTTTTGGTACCCACATGCTCTATTAATTAAGAAATAATTAAAGTTATATAACTTCTTCTGCTCCTCAAAGATGAAGGCTTTAGTTGGATTAAAAAGATAATAATTAGGGTTTAGGTTAAAAAATTAGGGTTATTCTATTGATTTTCTTTTTTGATTTCTAATAAATTTGTTGACATGTGAAAACTTTTTTTAACAAAAATGCTTATCTACCGAATGATCCTACTTACATTTCAAGTTTCATCAATATTGTTAATTATAAGGTTAATAATGAGTTAGTTTTGTAATAAATTAAAAATTTAAGTATTTTATTACTATCTTTAGTAGTTCTAATTGATATTATAAAATAATGTAGAATTCATAATTTTAAATTTAATTACGCATCAAATAAGTCACTTAACTAAGTCAATATTAAGTAATATATTCGATTTATATAATTGCTTGGAGGTATTGAAATTTTAAAATCTAAATAAATTTACCTCTTGAACATTTTAAGAAATTCATATAAATCAAACATATAACTTAAAGTATTTGGAAATATTCAAATAGTTAAATTTAACTATTTAGAGAGCATCATGCTAAAAAAGAAGAAAATAATAAGGAGAAAAGCTTGATAAGAAAGTGGGTAGGTTATAGCACCCCACTCTCATAGTGCATATCCCTTAATATACTGATAGTATTTGAGAATATACTTTATGAGGGTGGCATAGTAAAACAAACTCAATGCAAATTTGTCACGCATCACATGCATATTTAGAAGAAACAATGAACCTTTTTCAACCAATTTTATTCAAAAAAAATTAAAATTCAGTTGTAAGTGTTACAAACAATTAACACATCATCATATATTCCAGTAATCATTTGGGCTCATTACAAAACATTTCCAGTCATACAGTTAATACAATTTTCAATTCATATAAATGTTGTGCAATAATTGCATAATACAATTTTTAAAATACAAAAGAAACATTGTGGACGTATGCAAGTACAACTGATCCCGACCTCTAACTCTTATCTATATGCAGTGGTTAGACTCCAGTTGGTCTAAAGGGGTAACTCCTCTAAGCCTAAAAAATAATGTTGTAATTTTTTGGGATAAGTTTTGCGAACTCAGTGAGGAAACTATCCTCAACGGCTCATTCATATCACATAACACAAATAATTCACAGTTCATATTCAATTCGTAAATAAATATCAACAAATGTAGCACATCACTTCATTAATTCATCATGTGGCATCAAATACACTTTATTCACTTATTTCATAAATCACATTCGGAACAATTCAAATAGTATAATTCAATCACTTAAACATACATATCAACTGTATATGCAATGCTCATAAGATTCACTTTCGATTATTACGTTGTTGTAATCAAGTGCCTTTTTATTGGTCCATATCCCTTATGGATACCAGGCTTATTTTAGATATTATCCCATATCCTTTAGTGAATACTGGGCATATTAAAAACTGAGCCTGTGACTCTTGTGTATATTCCAAGCTTTAAACTCTTTCAGACTGGTCACTCCAGTCACAACTGCCTTTATGTTATCATGCATTCATGTAATGAAATGCATCAAATCACATAAGATCAATCAGTCACTTTATTTTACTTTACACATTCACTTTCACATGTCATAGGACCTAAGTTCGACATTTAACAGTTTTGTTGAATACACTTATTTATGTTAGATTCACATGCAAGGAGCAGTTCCAATGTGATTCTTATGCATCAAACGCCTTGGACTATTAATGTCCAGAATTAACACATTTACAATCACGTCAATAATAATTCAGTAAAGATGCTTAAACAAAACAATTAATTAAGAGGAGATCATCTAGGTCGACTCACAATACGCTCCAGTTTAGTATTTGCTTCCAAGATCCGGAAATGTCTGGATGCTAACGTTTTATCCTATGTATCCACATCATGCAATACACACATTGCACACACATTATTAATTGAGCAATCATATAAACATTCAATTGTACACATATGTATATGTGTTATGTATAATGCATGCTCAATTTGACTATTTTGGGTATAGTTCCTTTATTCACATCTTGATTATTCATACTTCAAAACTCATATATGTCTAATTTGAACTTAGATTTACACCTCAATGAAACAAATTTATTCTAATTCTATCACTCAATCATGCACCAAGGTTCATAGCTCAATACACTTGATTATTATAATATCATTAATCAATCATTCACCAATGTTATTCTAAGATTATATGATCCCATAATATCCGAAATCTCATTCATTCTTACTTGATACACATTACTCTTCTCTTTACAATCATATTAGCATTTCTAAGAACACTTTTATATCATTAACACTCATAACTTCTGAATTAAGATACATTCATATATCATATCTTGTGAAACTTGATCTTCCTAAGTTCATCAATCAACCATTTACCAATCTTTTCCTAGTGAATTCAGATGAAAATGAAATTTGGTGGAGAGGAGGGATAACGTGTGAGAGCTTGTGGTTCAAATTTTAAGTCAATCGGAGGTCTGGAGAAGGAGTTATGGTCAAAAGAGTGAAGGACGTTGAAAGCTCTCAAATAGCAATGCACCTTCTCTATCACGATCTTGCTTGTGCATTATCATGCAACCTTATGATGTTTCCTCTCTTTCACGATCGTGCTATCATCCCTTATTTAAGCATCATTCTAGCTTTTCTCAAAATAGATTTTTAGGTCAATTTTGCATAGCTATTTTGATAAATAAAATGAGGTATTTAGGCAACACATTCTTTTAAACAAATGTTTCTCTATGTCTTAAGTTTATAATGAACTAAATTTCATACAATTCGGTTTATTCTTCTGCAAGTTATACTCAAAATGTTTCAGACTATACCTACACCATGGTAGTACACTATACTCAACTTGAAGCCAAAATTTTGAAATCCTTAAAGATAAATTTCAAATTAGATTCCTTCATGGAAAATATATCCATATGTATCTAGTTTAATATAAACTTAAAATCATCCCATTTAGATATCTACAGATCAAGATATGGCCAAAATACAGATATATATTCAGTGAAAAAACTCCATTTAACATATTCTAATACACATTTAACTTCATTTCAACTTTACTTTGTCTTAAAACTATCATCCTACTTCTTCTCATTTCAAGATAATACACTAGCCTTTTCTTTGGCTTTAAACTCATTCTTGTTCATCTTTATAACAGCTACTAATAATCCACGTGATCACACATCAAAATAGCACATGAACGTATATCATCCTTTTTTAAATTTCTACATTCATTTTACAACATTTAAAATGATCATTCTAGCTAAAAATCATCTGTCTAACAATTTATAAATTATCACTCACAATATACACAAAAACAAGACAACTATAAGATCATTTTTCTCACCCATGCTTCAACATGTTTTCATCACCATTTCATGATCTTTCAAGATCTAACTATCATCATGCATGTTTCACTCAACATATCAAGAAGAATAGCATACTACTTACTTGTTTAAGCTTCAAAATCTTCAAATCACTCTTAACCCTAGCTTCTCCACACCACACGATCATCATCATTTATGAGGGAGAGATTAGGTTTTTCTTATGACATGATGAAGGAGATTACATGTTCTTGAAGAAACAAGGTGAAGGAATTGAACAAAATCAACGTGATGAGGTATGAGATGGAGAAGAAGAATGAAGAACGAAATGAAGAAGAGAATAAAAGAGAGCATTTAGCCAAAGGTGAGAAACAAATGAATATTATTCTTGCAAGGGTAAGTTACGAGAGTGAGGTGTATGGCATGGCAAGTGACACTTGTCACTTGCCACATGTCACCACCTTGTGGTTTTTAATGGGTCCTTATTAATATCAGTCCATTTGTCTTCAATTTCTAACCCAATTGACTCCCAATTTTTAATTACATATGTCATTAAATTTTAATGTCGTTCATCAAAATTTCTACTGCCATCTGACACTTATTTCTGGTACTATTCATCAATTGTCTCGTCGTTTGGCATTTTTAAGTCCGAAAATACCTTTAATTTCATAAATTTCTCAAAATTTTCAAAAATTCTAAATAAATAATATAATTCACCAAATTAATTTTTTAAGGCAAAATATTCACCATCCATATATCATTTATACCTGAAAAATGTCAAATGAGTCCATGAACAAATCATTGTAATATGTGCAATAATCAAATTCACGTGTATGTATACTATATTATGCATGAGCATGAAGTGCATTTCCTAATTCTCTCATTGATATCTCTCATGTACAGTATTATAGGGTTATAACCCTTAACACGGGAAAGCGAGATGTAGCATAGGTGGTTTGCCAAGACAAATTAAACTTCATTATTACATTTATAGTAATTAAAAATGATTATTAGATTTATTGTTTCCATTTTCAATTTACACTAGTTGAGATCTGGAGTGGAAGACAAGGATATTAGCTAGGATATTTTTGTATCTTGGCAAAGAGTTCAAATATCAAATAAATATTGGTATTAAACATAATCGAAAATAACAATTATAAATCTTTTTATTAATAATACTTCCTTAATTTTCTTATTTAAGTATAGTACATTGTGTGTAAATAAGGATTCTCTCTTATATAGAAGTCACATAATACATAATACAAATTCTCTTTTTGTTTTCTTCAACTTGATATTAGAGCCTCTTTGAGACTTTTTGTGTTTACTACTACTGTTGGATTATTTTATATCTTTGTTCACTACCTATTTCTATTGTCAACCACTATCTTTTGATGTCAACCACAACAGTTTCCCTTTGTTTCCTCCATCAAAATTTCAAAACAAATTTGATCGTTGAGTTGGATGTACCATCATGTTCTACATTAAAAGATTGATAAAAACAACACTAAGTATGTCATAAAAAACCACCACTTGTGCTTCACATAACAATGGAAAAATATGTCAAGTGTTCCATGCACCAGAAGCTTCTCAGTATGACATGTTTCTGAAAAACATCATTCTATATATTGTTGAGCAAGTTTTATATAATAAAACTCTCAATATTGCAAGTATACAGATCGTATCTTATAATATCAAGGGGTACACTTAAACAATTTGAATCAAACTTTGTCTAAGATACTACGAATTGGTTTGAATTAAATTAAATAACAAAAATTAAAACAAATAATAAAATGAAACAGATAAGTAATTAAACAAATGAATTGCCAATGAAAATTGAGATTAATCAAAGTTAAATACTTAGGAATTATTCTATCCTTATTTGTTTCCCTTAATCCTGTTGATTCGATTATGTTTGATCCTATATTTCCTAAGGTTTTGATTATTATCTCTCAATATCCAATCAATTAACCCTAATTAATTTTGATATTTATAGATTTGTAATCTCTCAACTCATAAACTACTCCTAACTTATTCAATTAGAAATGAAGCAATCTATTAGATAATTAATGTCACAACCAAAATCTCTCTTCGACTGATCATTAATTTGATAATTGTAGGTCTATTAAGTTTCCAACTCTCATTCTATAGCTTAACACTAATTACTTTGACTCACTTTCTCGATTTATTATCAAGAATATGCATGAAAATTATCACAAACATCCAAAGATATATTGAAATCAACAATAATTAAGTTTCACAAAATAATTCCATAACAATTTCTAATTTGGATTTAGAAATCGATAGACATGTTATACATCATAGAAATCTAATTACGTATCAAAGACTATAAAGAAAATAAAAGGAAAAGAATAAAAACTGTTTGAATCATTGATCTGGAATGTTGGAATTTCCTGAAGGTCTTCTTTGATCTACTTTTATGTATGTTTGCTGCCTATTTCTAGTGTTTTTATGTTCTTATATAGTGCTTTAGGGTTCTAGGGTTCCCTCACTTTGTTCGATTCGAAAAATAGCCCGAACCTTAAAAACACAAAAAGGTTTCACCTGAAAAACCACAATTGTGCCTTAAAGAGAGCCATGTAGCCCCATGTAATGCCTGTCACAATCGTGCCTCATACATCTTACATCTTCTTCATTCTTTAATTTCTTGATTTTCAATACTTAAAAATTACATCAAACACTTCTTGAAATACAAAATTAAGATTAAATCCATGCTCTAAACAACGCAAAATAATTAAAAATTAATAATATCACAATTATAAGCTTATACATACGATAATCATCTAAGAAATACTTGAAAACACACTAACATACCTAGAAAAACATAATATCATATGTACCTATCATGTGTCTCAATAGAGCCACTTCATCTAATCAAATTGTGTCATGTTATCCTAATCATAAGTTAAAATATGTCCCAATTATTGCATAAAATATGTTTCAATCATTACCTAACATATGACCTATTCATTACCTAAAATGTGTCTCAATTATCACTTGACACATATTTCTATTCAATTGTTGCCATATGTCCTTTTAAACTTATTCCACATGTCGTCATCAATGTGTGCCATATTAGCATGTATGGTTCATCTATCAAGTTAAACCCTAATTCATTGGTTCCTAACACGAATCACATTAGTTAAGCTCATTTTCATATATGTTGTATAAAGGTTCTCTTTTTCCAAATAAAGATTATTATAAGAAGTTGTTCTTTACCTAGATGAAAGAAAAGATTTGTGAAATCCTAATAGAGATTAAGGAGTGGATGTAGGTAACGTTTATTTATTGAACCATTATAAAATTAGTTTACAACTTCTCTTCCCTATACTTTTTAACTTATTATTGATTGATTAATTAAGTTAAATTAAATTTTCATTGCATTTTATCATTCAATTTGAAATCTATTAAAGGTCTTTATTAAGATGCAAAAAGTCTTATACCTAAGAGACCCCCTTTTAGATGTCATTAGGACCAACAAATGGTATCATGGTGAGTTTCTATTTTTTAAATAAATTTTTTTAAAAAGATCTTTATGACATATCAAGGTGCATCTACATCTTCACTTAGGCAAGAGAGCCAAAATATTAATAATGCTTCTTTCTCTTATGGAAATGATTATCTTTATTGGAAAACTAAAATAAAATTCCTGATAACCAAAACCGTTGACTTATGAGAAATTATTTCAAGTGGTCCATTCATTCATTCTAAGTAATAGATAGAAAAGTTCCCAAACTAAAAGAAGAATGAGATCCTCAAGATAAGAGACTAATTTCTTTGAATAACAAGTTATTCACATTTTATTTTATGCATTAGGAAGAAATAAATTCAATAAAGTCTCTATTTGTGAAACAATTTTGGTGTGTTTTAGAAGGTATACATGAGAGGGCAAATTAAGTGAAAAAGAGTAAAGTGAACATGCTGACACATTAATACGAATTGTTTCAAATAAAGAAGGTTAAAAGTATATCAAGTATATACACTAGATTTATTGATACTATCAATGCTCGTAAATAATTAGGTAAGATATATATACTAGTGTTAAAATGCTGAGGAAATTGATTACATCTCTTACAAAGTCTTGGGATGCTAAGGTGATAAAAATTTAAAAAGTAAAGGACCTAAATATGCTATTGCTAGAGAAAATTATTGTACCACTACGTACTCACTGAATGAGACTCAAAGAGACTTAACAAAAAGATACAATGGCTCTTAGAAGAAATAACTTAACCTTAAAGGCATCAAAAGTGGAATTAAGTGAAGAAAAAAAGATATCTACTAGTGAAAGCGATAAAGAATACCTTACCTTTATCATTAGAAAATTTAAGAAGTTTTTTAGGAGAAAGAATTTGTTCAAGAAAGGGACTCTAAGGAAGGTAAGGTAGTGTTATAAACGTAAATTAAATAAGATTTTTTTATGTTGGTCATGCCCTCTCATCAAGGATAATGATAAATATAAGAAAATGACAAGAAACAGAAGGAAACAAAAAAACAAAAAAGGGCACTTAAAGCCTTCCTTTGCGATGACACAAGTGATTCTAAAAGTGGAAATTTGGAAATTTTGGAAGTAGACATAGTTCACACTTGCTTTATAACTAAAGAAGATGATAAGGTACTCTCCAACTTTAAATCTTGTGATAATAGTGGTGATATTATATTGTCATATGATAAACTAGTTGAAAACCTTAAAATTATGAGTATGAAAGGGAAGAAGTTATCTTTTAAACTCAAAGAGACTTAGAAGCATCTAAATGCATAGATTAGTGAAAATAAAAGGTTGAAGAGTGATTGGTATAACATTAAAGCATCTAAGAGTGTGCACATTATTGACAAGGAAAACTTAGAAGCATTAAAACATGAGAATGAGATATTGAAAAAGGACACCAATGATTTCAAGGACTAATTGTCCAAATTCACAAAGAGAAGTGAGAAATTAAAAGTATGCTAAAAAGTCAAAATAGCATAGGATTGGATACAACCAATGAAGTCTATCTAATACTAAAACTAAATTTACCAAGGGAAAGCATTTGCATAGTGAGTAACCCTTGCCCAAAATGAAAAATTAGTACGGTGCATCCATATCTAAATATATAAATAGACTATATGCATATGTTATATCCATTAAACCTTACTATAAAAGTAAGTCACATGCTTTCACGTATAGATCTTAATCTAGGCATATAACTCATCATTCAAAATAATTTCTTTACAAAACATATGCTAGTAAGCAATACCACTCACACTCTTATGCCTCATCATCAAATTAGAAATAAGCATCGAGCTTCTATTTATAATAGGCCTCATTCTAAGCATAATATTATAACACATATTTAAATCCCTTATAAGTATTAACATGATCAAACAAATATGTCTCATACATATAATTATAATAGGACATTTTATCACCTAAAAAGAGCATTAAATTCCTTTAATATCCAAAGGAGAGATCCTTATCATTCTAATGCACATAAAAGAACAAGGAATATATTTATACATCAAAATTATAAGTTTCATTATTATATAACCAATCCATATTATTCATATAACATTTTATGTCATTTTTTGTTATAAATATAAACATATTATAAAAAAAACTTGATGAGCAAAACCCTTAAACAAGTGGGTAAGAGAAAGCAAAGACTAATAATTAAGGATCTAAGTTCATTTGGATATATAAAACACATTGATAACCTTATTTTGTATGTCTTTAAGAAAAACAAGAGAAAATGGTATATGGATAAGGCATGATCAAGGCATATGAATGGTGATGCATCTTAATTTACATCGTTTAGAGACAAAGATGAAGAATTTGTCACTTTTGGAGACAATGCTTAGCATAAGATAACTGTCATTGATAAGGTTGGTAAGGAATATCACACTATAATTGATAATATGCTTTCAGTTGATGGATTAAAGTATAAATTATCAAGTGTGAGCTAACTATGTGACAAAGACTACAAAGTATGTTTTGGAAGAAAATCATATATAGCATCTAGAGTTATTGACAATAGCATTACATTCTTGTATAAGAGAGAATGAAATATTTATGCAATTGATCTTTGATGATTTTTCGAACCAAAGTATGAAGTACTTAATGTCTATTAATGTGATATATAAATGTGGCAAATAAGGCTTGGATATGTAAACATAAATCTCATCTCCATCTTTAACTCTAAATAACTTATCAATGGACTTTTAAATGTCAAATTTGAGAAAAACAAGGTGTGTGAAGCTTTTCAAATGGAAAAATAATCTAAGAGCTCATTCAAATGCAAAAAGTTACTAATAATGATTTATTTTTTGATGTCTTAAAAAATTATAAAATGAACTTAAGAAAAAATTATGGAGAATAAATACATTTAAGTTCAGAAGTTGACTAAGACCATAGTAGAGTTAAGGCACAATAGTTCTACAAGTTCACTTATAGGCTTCCTATATCTCCTATTTGCTTATTTTAGTACTTTAGGAGCTTTTTATGTATATCATGTTTTAAACTTAATGCATAAATCTTTACTTTTGTCAAAAGCAATTAAGTTATAATTTCAAAGGAAATGCTCATGATCTTTAAAAGGCTATTTTGAATCAGGTAGTTGTGGTTAACCAAAGTGTGTTTATGGAGACATTAGTTAACTAATATCTAGGTGTGGTTAACCAAAGTTTTTTTTAAATTGTGTACTAAGAGATTGTATATGACATTGTTGAGAAACATTGGTTGACTAACTTGTCATAATAGTAGGCTAATACTATTACTAGTCATTACAACCATGGTCGACCCGATAATTTTTGCACGAGAGGCTCGATTGGGCCTGAGGCAGTTGAGCCCAAGCCCAAGCTTAAGCTCAATAAGGCCTAACCAACCCGAAGTTCAACTTAGATCGACCTATCACAATTCTTTTATTTTTAAATTAAAAAATAAAAACAAAGTCATCTTTAGTTTTTGCAAAACATCGTCATTTTCCTTGTAGCTGTCAGGCCTCATGTCAGGTTGGGCCAATCTTGAGCCTGATTGCCAAGTCTAGGTGTAATAACTAAATTTTGTCTAATGATATTTTTAAAGTTAGAATGGGTATAGATACTTGGGCATTCAATTTTTGAACATATTTATAACATTTTAAAGTTAAAGTAACACATTTATCAGTGTTTTTAAGAATTTGCAAGTATTTATTCATTGGTTCTGAAGTGATTGAGAGCCTTTGAGTATTAAAATGAGTAACAAAGGTTCATATAAGTTATAGACATTTATTGGGGCTAGCTTTATTGTATATGGATGTTCCAATAACCATTAGGGTTCCTCTTCGCCTAGTTGAGAAAAGAGTTTAGTGAAGTCCCAAGAGAGAGTAGGAGAGTGAATGTAGATAAGGTTTGTTTGTCAAACTACTATAAAATTAATTATTAATTTCTCTTTCCTATATTATTTTCTTTATTCTTAGTTGATTGATTGATTTTAATTAAATTTTCATTGCATTTCATCATTTAATTGAAATATATTAAGGATCTTTATTAAGTTTTAAAAAATTTTCTTCAATTTATTAACACCTAATTCACTCTACCTTTTGGGTTCCATTAGGGACAAACAATAACTATTGCAAAAATTATGGCTATGTTATTACTATTTGACAATGATTATGATATAATAAAACTTCTAGGCAAGGCACTACATTGAAGCCTTTTTGTACCTTTACTATTATTGCTACTACTAAGGAGTCTTTGATAACAATTTCCCTAATTTTTTTATAAAAGACATTTGATCTTCTCTAACAATTACAACAGGATCTTATAAATCCACCTTATAAGCTCTATCTATTGCATTAGGTAACTCTTCCTCAGGTTCTTGAACTTTACTATTGCAATCATATGACTTTTGATTCTTCAGCATTCAATCCAAAAGGCATCTTACTGTTATTCCTATTATTCATATTGTAATTAATTTAACCATGATTATTCAAAATATAGGAACAATTAACACATCATATTTATTTGTCTATAATGTTTTTCGCATTCCCAAAATTATATGAAATCCTTTATTTATTAGGCAATTATGTGATATTTTGTGTAGGATTCATAGTCAGGAGAGATTATTAGGATTGAGCCTAAAGTTGATTGCCTATATAAGCATAGTTTTCTCTATTTTCCTTCCAACAAAATTTTGGTTTTTGTTATTTCTTATGTTTTTGGTTAGGTCATCTTTCTAATTCTAAACTAAAACCTTAACTCTAGTGATTTTTTTTGTCTTATCATGATAAAGAGTGTTAGTGTTTTATGTCAGATTTCAAAAGCTCATGGTTTATCTTTTCCTAATATCACTTTTATTTCTTTTACTCCATTTGACTTATTCATATTTAGGGTCCTTCTCTTAAAACTTCTATGGATGATTCACGTCATTTTGTGATTTTTGTTGATGAAGATTCTAGACTTTATGGATTTATCTCATGTGAAGTAGGTCTAAATTGGCTTGTAAACACGTATGATTTGTAAATATGATTACTATTTAGCTTTCCTTTAAACATAAAATATTATGCACTAATAATGACACATAATTTCAAGAAATTACTTTCATCTAATTTGTATCCCAAAATGGAACTATATATCAAAGATTTCATCTTGGAACATTATTACAAAATAAGCATACAGAAAGAAGTCACATACACATTTTAGATATTGTTACAACTTATATGATCTCTTTATATGTACTAAAATTTTTAAAGGGAAGCTACCCTTACTATTGTCTACATAATCAATCACATTCTTCTCCATTTATTAGTAATATTTCTCCCTACGAGCATTTGTATAACCATCTTCCAGAATATCATATGTTTAAAATTTTTATTAGTGATTGCTTGGCTCTCTTTAAGCTTTTAAGTACACTGAATTAGAGCCAAGAGCATGAATTTGTTGCTTTCTAGAATATGGTATTAAAAATAAGGGTTATCATTATTATGATTATCTTTCTAAATGACAAGTTACTCATCATATTACTTTCTGAGAACATAAAATATTCTTAACTATATCTTCGTTCCAAATTGACAAAACATAAAATGTTCTTAACTATATCTTCCTTCCAAATTGACAAACTTATGTCACATGTTCTCTCTAATCTCTATATTCCTCTTTCTCCTAATAAAATTTATATACAAGAGGCCTTTATTAATGTAGACCAACGTTTTGATTCTTTTATAGAATCTTCTCCAGCTGTAAAACTTAATGATGTTCTACTTCTAATTTCTTCTACTTTATTTGCTTCACCTTCTCGTACATTTTATCGATCTGTTTATATGAGTCAACCCTATATTCTTTTTCATAGTTATGTTTGTTCTACCATTACACCTTATAAGCCTCGCATATACCATGAGACTAGTTTTAATCATTTATAGCATAAAGCAATGAAAAAAGATCTTCAAGTACTCACTAGTCAATATATATGGGTTCTAGTTGAATTATCCTATAAAAATATGATTAGTTGTAAATTGCCTTAAATCAAGATTCTTGTAAATGATTCTATTGAATGATATAAAGCTTGAGTTATTGCAAAAGGTTTCAAATGGGAATATAACATTAACTATAAAGTGACTTTTTCTCTAATAGCTCATCTTACTTTTCTTTAGAATCTTATTTATATTGTCACTGTAAAGAAATGGAACCTATCTCAAATAGATGCTAAGAATGCATTTATCAATGGTAATTTATCTAAAGTTGTGTATATGCAACTGCCTCTTGGCCATACTTACCTATATGATTAGATTTATTGGCTATTTTATATAACCTTAAGAAACACCACGAGCTTGTCTTCCAAGTTCAGTATCATTATCTCTCAACTTGGGTTCTATTTCTTATAATTATATACTATTTCTTCATAGAACTACTTGGAGATACACTATACTTCTTGTTTATATTAATTAAATAATTATTGATGGTATTAATTTTCAAGGTACTAATGATCTAAAAGCATTTTTTTCATTAACATTTTGATTCGAGGGAATGTAACTTCTTAATTTCTTTCTTGACCTTGAAATCTCATCCTACAAGTATCCTATCAACTTATTTCTCATATATGCCTCACATATTCCAATTGTATACACTCTTGTAGAATCTAATACCCATTATTCTACTAGTGATGGTACTCTTCTCAATGATGGCATTATTTATCGAAAATTAATTGGTAATCTTATTTATCTAATAGTTATTCGACTTAACAATGCTTATGCAATCCATATTATTATTCAATTCATGCTCGTTTTACATATCATTCATCATATTTCTATTTTACACAATACCTATTATCTTAATTAGGCTTTATTTTATAGCTTTTTCTTTTTATTACATTCACCTCTTGTTCTAGAAGCTTATTTTGATGTAGATTTGCTATTGATCATATTGTTCAATGAACTACACTGGTTTATTTTATATAGAGATTAGTTAATTTTATGACATAGTAAGAAACAAATAATTACATCTCACTCCAGTATTGAAGGTAAATATTAAATCATGGATGATATTGCTTCTGAACTTATTTGGTTGTGAATTACTAAGAGGTATAGGCATTATACATTCATCAACTATTATTCTCTATTGTGATAATCACAATTCTATAAATATTGTAAATAATAATATCTTCAATAAGAATATTAAATATGTTGAGAATGATTATCACTTTATAAGACATCATATCATTCAAAGTGTAATTTGACTTATATTTGCTTTCTTTTAAAGATTAGATTGTTGATATTTTCACTAAACCTCATTCATTAGCCGATTTCATAGTCTCATTTACAAGCTATAACTTAACAATCTTTGGCCATCTTGACCTTAAAGGAAGGATGCCGAAGCTATTCTAGAAAAAATTTTAAAATATTAGTTACAAATTTGCTTAATTTATAATAATTATTTGATTTCCTCTCAGCAAACTTCTATCTTTATTTGAATGCAATGTATTGTTTATGGAAACGAGTTCTCTCTTAAATAGAAATCATATAATATATTATGCAAATTTTATTTTTATTTTCTTTTATTTTTCAATTATAAGAACCACTTTTATGAGTAAAATGTGAAATTTGGAAAAACAAAATACTACAATTTGCATGTCAAAAGAAAAATTATTTGAGGACTTAAAAAATGGTGGATATGAACTTTAAACTATATTATAAAAATACTATACTTATAATTTTTAATCAAGTATTACCTTATAATGCTTTATTTTTTTTCTAAAATTTTGAGAGGAGCTAATTTCGGAAAAGTAGAAAGCTTGGATATTAATTATCATATCAAAAGAGAGTGGTGAAAGTTTTCTATTGCGATTAAGAACTTAAGATTTGGAGACTTAAAAGAGACTATTTTCAAATCATCTGTTCCAACAATATCTGACCGATCTATTTTTTTCTCTCATCCAATTATTGAATAGTTGAATGTTAATACAGAATTAATGGATCAGGTAAAATAAAGCCATTTTCCAAAGCATTGGTACAGAATTAATGGATGAGGTGAATTAATGCCATTTCCCAAAGCACCACTCCAGCTTCGAAGACAATGTAGAAATTGCACTATTTAGCAAAGGGTGCAATCTTTCGAGCTCAGTGACAAGGATAATAATTTTTAAAATGGAGAGGGCCACAGACAGGCATAGCTAAGAAAAGTTGGGCTTTTGAAAGAGAACAATCGTAAACCTGATCCAGGTCCAACAGTGAAAAACCTGAAAAACCCCATGTGAAGTATCATAAATCCTCATAACCGTAGGGTTTGGTGGCCTCAGTTGAAAGATGACAGAGAGCGAAGCGGCCGGAGAGAACGTGGAGGCAATTGGCGAGGACATGGATGTCATCGAGGCCAACGGCGGGAAGCGACCCAGAGGGGAGGAGGATGGAAATGAGGAGTTGTTGAAGAGGCAGAAGGTGGACAAGTCTGTGGAAGAGGAGAGACTTGAGAAGAAGGTTGAAGAAGGAATTGATGGAAATGGAGAAGAGAAGGGAGAAGAGGAAGAGAAAGAGGAGGTTGGTCCGGTGACACTGGGTCCGAAGAGTTTTGGGTCGTCGGTTGAGATGTTTGATTACTTCTACAAATTCCTTCATTTTTGGCCTCCCCATGTTAAAATCAACAAGGTATAGTTGTTTATCCTTTAGAATTTGATGACTGAAAGTAAAGTTTAAGGTTTTTAGTGGAGGGATGGCTAAATGTATAAGCGATGCCCAGCTTAGCTTCTGATTAGTATGTTTTTTAAAAGGTATAACTTTTACTTTAGTTGGATGGGATTGAGTTTAAGGGAGAACATCTATTGATGGATTTTCACGTGTTCTGGTCGTTGAGGGGTGGAATTGAATTTGAGTTGATATAGGTTATTCTAGCGTGTCTAGAATAGGAAGTGTAAGTGATTCAAGCAGCTAGTTTACTGATATTTTTTTTAGTTTCTTTTGCATTATCAAATTTTACCTTTTTCAGTTTTAAACTTGTGGTTGTTAATAATAATTGCTATGTAGACTGTGTTGTGAACTATATCTACCCCTTTCTCTTGGCTATGGGGATATAAATAGATGGTGTTTGGTACAAGGTAGTGATGGGACTATACAGCGCACCATTGTTTCCTGTGTTTGGTCCCCTTTACAAGAATGGAATCTTCATTATGACATGTTAAAAGTCATGCCTTCCCCGTTCCATTCCACCCATAATTCTGGTCCATTGTGCTACTTTCTCCCTTGCATCACCTGTGGGGAATAGTTTAGATTTTGGCCTTTAGGAGCTACTTCAGGATCTGATAATGTGCTCGTAATTGCTCCTTGTAGCTTACTTTCTACATTCTGTATATAGGGAAATTGAATTACAGTTGTTTGCCAGAGTAAGAGGATATAAATTATAGACATTGTTCTGGCGTGATTTATTCTGTTGGATGTGGGATTAATTAACCTCCATTGAGGTTATTAAAATATGGGATAATAGTCAAAGTTTTGAGTTATAATAAACTCTTTTTTTCTTCCAAATGATAAAGGACATTCTGATCTCATTGCGTATTAGAACTTCCTTGTCTTTTTGGGAAACATGTATCCCCATACTTGTGAGGTGCTTTTGACTCAAATTCCTAGTGGTTTTTCTTTGATTCATTGTCAATGATCAGAAACAAATCTTCGAAATGTCGAACCACTTGCAGTGTCAATTGCTACTTTTGCAGCCTATAGCATCACCTTTCCTATGTCAATGTGCGCATTGAGTTGCTTTTGAGACATCAAATCAACAAGGATTTAGATGAGGATGCAGGATTTGGGGGAGGATGCTTAATGTGAGAACCTAATAGGATTCGTTGCCATTCATGGGTCTCATGCCTCAATCAATGATGCTAGCTTTTACTGCTAAATTCACTGCCTAAAGTCCTTTGATTTGTGGTTTTTATTGCAGTATGAGCACTTGGTCCTACTAGACCTGTTGAAAAAGGGTCATCCGGAGCCCGACAAGAAGATTGGTTGTGGGATCCGGGCTTTCCAAGTCCAAAATCATCCAACATTTAAGAGTCGATGCTTCTTCCTGATTAGGGATGATGACTCTTTTGATGATTTCAGCTTCAGGAAGTGTGTGGATAATATTCTTCCCTTACCAGAGGATATGAAAGCAAAACCAGATGCCAACAAGTTACTTGGTGGTCGAAAGGGTCATGGTGGAAAAGGTGGAAGAGGTCGAGGAGGCCGTGGAAAGAGGTGGTAAGTCAAGAAATTAATAGTTTCTGACTTACAGGGTATAAATGGTTTTGCCAAGAGAAATCAGCACCCTTGTTTCCATACCTATTGTATAAGCGCAGGTTGTTGCTTAAAACCCTGTTTCTATATTAAACTTAATCGCCTCCGCTTAGCATATGGAGATGGTGTTTTTGCTGCTATTCATCTCATCTTATGTTGGTAGTTCTTTTTGTGCAATTTTTCCTTTCTTTCTCGTATTCATGAAGAGATCATCCACAGATTATTTCCTAACAAAACATGGTGCCTTATCTAAGATCATTTATTAGACGTAAAAGCTTCTCCGTTAGCTTGAGAAGTTTCCGTAACCCGTCAAAGGAACTAGAGAATCTTTGCCGTTGGTTATGAATTATTGTACTCGTAGGATCAGTGCAGAATTCGATTCACTGAGCTTAGATTCTTCGTATTTGTAGTTATGTTTCTTAAAATGGATACGTATAAGAAAACATATACATATAATAGAAAGGACATCTGAGTAAATCGCTGGAAGAGTTAGATTCTATTATAGTAGGATAATGTATGTTTCAAATCATTTCAATATGAAGTGTGAAGAAGTGAAATAGCCCGCTAGCATGATAATCTGGGATAGTGAGAAGAGGAAAACCCTTGAAACACAGAGACGTGCAAAACGTTTATTGAGGCAGGCTTCTGAATAACTTGGGCAGGCTACGATCTTTTTTGGTAGGTACTTCGGCTTTATAACTACACTAGCAGAAATAGACTGCGCAAATGCGCAGTCGTAGTGCCCAGTTAATTTAAAAATAAAGAGTATTCTATAAATGA
>JANVCQ010000006.1:33273759-33298844 GCA_025531925.1 Erythroxylum plowmanianum | reverse complement strand
GTTATGAAGACGATGATGATGCTGAGGAGATTAAATCCCTTCTATTCTGTGACTCTTACTCTTCTTCCAACATCATGCTATAGACAGTTACCTGCTTTTGAGATGCTAGTTAACCGAAGTTGTTTCGGCTACTTGTAGAACCTTGTTTTATCCTTTTCCTCGATGTTTTGAAAACTGGATGGGTGATCGAACTGAAAAAGTAACTAATTCAAGGGTTAATAATTCAACCGAAATTCAACCGTGATCTAATCGGTAACTAATAAATATATAAATTTTTATTTTATATATTATATATATAAGATAATTTTTAAATATATTATTTATTTATTTATTTATCTAATTGTAAACTTAACTTAAACTTTCAAACTTTAAAATATACAATTTAAAAAAAAAGTTCGCCAAATACAATACAAAATAAGATAACAAAACTCTCTAATCATATTTCATCAAAAAGATTAAAAATAAGATCACTAATCATAATATTTATTCAAGTTGAAATCATTAAAATTAAGGTATTTTAAATGGACCAACCGGTTCTTTCTTTCACCGGTTACAACAGTTTTTACCGATCTGACTGCAAAATGAATGAGTCATTCACTCACAAAAAATACAAGCTAAATTGGACCGTTTCATACTCCAAGTCACCGATTCTGCAGTCCGATCGACCGGTTCGATCCGATTTTCAAAACAATGCTTTCCCTTGTTTGGTTATAATATTGTTACATAGGCTGTTAATTCCTTACTACAAAAGTGCAGTTTTCTTTTTTGTTTCTTCTGGGGCTTTATGAACTAGGCTCGTACACTTTAAGGATTTTTTTTTTACAATAAAGTAGGTAGAACTCTATGCAATTTGGTCAAAAACCTTGTAGTTTGAACCAGTTTTAGTTGTAAGCAACTAATGAATGGTTAAGCTATTCTTTTAATCTCCTTTAGAATCCATAATTATTTCCTGATTACTAGGTCTGAGTTAGTGTTTAGGTCGAATTTTAGGATTAAATTGTGGTTGTGAATAAGCTAATTATGGAGCGCTTCGAGTTTCATATCATTATATAACATGGTGTAAAAAAAAGTATATTTATATATTCCACCGTTGAAATTGTAAATTTTGATCATGTTGATTTGTTATGCAATAAAAAGATTATGAATGTAATTCTTACCATATTATAAAATAAATAAATTTCTATTTTATTTAAAATTTATTGTTCTAGTTATTAAAGCAAGGGATATACATTGAATTTGAGAAATGAATTATTATTCTTAAGCTTAATAAAGAGTCTATATACCAAAATGCTAATTTAGTATGTTAGTTGATTCTAAATTTTTATTTGAATTATTTGAAATGTGTAATTTCTAAGTTATTGCATGTATTTGAAAGTTTATCTAACATGCACTATAATTGATTCTAAATTATTAGCTGAATTATTTGAAATGCATAATTTGTAAGTCATTGTTTGTAATTAAAAGTTTATCTAACATGCACCAATAGTGACTGTGGTTGCGGAGATGTAGAAAATGGTGTTACTCTTAAGTACATGAACAAAGTGTTAATAACCACCAATTAGAGCAATTTAGAAAGATATTAATGCTCAAAGAAATATCCATTGTAAGAGTAAGAAGGATAAAAAAAGCGTTATATTTTATTCATTAATAAGTGAATGATGAAATGTTTGAGAAAATAAAAGGAGCAACTACAACAAAGGAGGCTTGAGATATTTTAAAAACTCATTGAAATTCGGAGTAGATAAAGTTATAAATGTGAGACTCCAAATCTTGAGAAGTCATTATGAACTTATTTTCTTAAGTTACATATGTGCCCCACTTTGCTTATTTTCTTTATTCTTTGATTGTTTAACTGATTTAGTTAATTTCTTTGCTTAATTTACCATTCTATTCAACCTAATGTTTTACACATTACTTATTAATATCAATAAGAATAAAAGTAATAGTAATACTATAATTTGTTATCATGAAATATGTATCTTAACATCTCAATTGAGATAATTCCTGATAATGCTATTGAAAATAATGAGGCTTTGGGGCATTTTACTATATTTATAGATCACAAAATAGTGATATTTGAAAAGGCAATTTAAGACTCCAAATGGGTTAATTCGATGAATGAAGAAATAAAAGCAATTAAAAGAAACAATATTTAGGAGCTTATTGATAGTTCATGAGGTCACAAAGCTATTGATGTGAACTACAGTTTGGAGACAAATAGAAAGCCTAATATTGAGGCAAAATGATATAAAATGAGATTGGTTATGATGGGATCTTTGAAGAAGAAGTCTTTGTCAAATAACCTCTTGGATTTACATAAAAAGCCATTAAAGATAAAGTGTACAAACTCAAGAAAGTGTTATACATCCTTTACCAAGTAGCAAGAGCATGAAACAAATGTGTTGATTCAGCCTTTTATAGTAATGGATTCTAAAAGTATCCATTCAAGCATATGTTATATTTAAATGTTAATAGCTCTAATGATATCAACCTATTGTGACTCTAATTAATGATTTAATTTTTATTGGCAACAATCCCAAAAAGATCAAAGACTTTAAGGAATTTATAATGTGTGAGTTTGAGATTATGGATCTTGGGTTAATGATATATTTTCTTTACATAGAGGTTCTTTAAATAGAAGATGTAGTATTTATTTGCAAAAGAGGATATGTTATTAAACTACTAAAGAAGTTTCATATGCTTGATTGTAATCCTATGAAAATTCTGGTATCAGTTAGAACAAAATTATCTAACGAAGATAAAGATGCACCTGCCAAGTTTATATATTTCAAACAAATTATTAAGAGCTTAAGGTAACTCATGTAATAAAGTCCAATATTATTTATATAGTTGGACTAATCAACAAGATCTCCTCTTCAATCTTTTATGCAAGTTGTCAAGAGAATCATATTGTACTTAAAAAGACACTTATAATCATGGTTCACTTTATCATTCAACAAACAATTTTCTTCTCATAGGTTACTCTGATAATGATTGGGGTGCAGATTTAAATGACCATAGAAATACGTCAGGATATGTTTTCACTTTCCCTCCTAAAAATTTTCCTTTGTGATTAAAAAAGTAATGTTATTATCACACTCTCAATATGTGAGTAGAATATGTAGTTTTAACTTCAAATGTGTTTCAAATAATTTAATTACAAAATTTGATCAGGTAAATAATTTTCCAATAAAAATTTTAAAAGGATATTTTAATTGACAATATCTCTATAATTGAATTAAAAAAAACTTTAACATCACAAGGAAAAAGCTGATATATTAAGACCTTTAATCACTTTCTTATCTATCAAATTGAAAAGAAAGAATTTCAACTAGTGTATTGCAAGATTAAAGACCAATGTGGTGACATCCTCACAAAACACTGAAGTATGAAGCCTATATGAAGCTAAAACATATCCTAAGAATGACAACTTTTTAACAAGATTAATGGAGAAAAATATTAGTGTTAGTCTAGATTCACTTGAAAATCAATTGTTAGTTATTCTTTTATATATCATAGTCGGTTAATAATAACTTAAAAATAAGAGTCTAGTTGAGTTATCTATAACATAATTTTTTACGAGTTTGTAACCAAATTGATAAATTGGAATGAGTTTTACAATTTATTTGTTTGTTTAATGATTCTTCTTAGTTCTTTTACAACGTTTATAAAAAATCATAGAATCGAGTGCGGTATTGGATTTAACTATAATCTATTTGTTTGTAGTCTTTGTAGTTCGTTGAATATATGATATTCTTTGAAATAAAAATGAGATTGGAATATCACCCAAAATTTAACATTAGAGGTGTATGGTTTTGTACTGGGTCAAGCCAATCAACTTGATCACACATATGAACTTATGACATCAATATAGTTAGAAGATGTGGAGGAGACTTATTAGATCTTGTTGGATTCATAGTTACATTATACTTGAAAAGTACCATATAGTGCATTGGTTGAACAATAAACTCAAGAGGCTAGAAGTTGTGTTTCTTGCCAATAAAATATTCTTCTTTTGTTGACTGGGAGAAGGTGGTAAGATTAAGGAAGTTTATATGAACCATACCTAAGCCATAATTTAATTATATTAAAAGGTGAGGTATTTGAATTTTTTTGGCTGATATTTCCTATAAAATGTTAGATGGGAATCATAAGTTGAAACGACCACTATATTGTATAAAACTAGGTCTAGAAGAAAGGCGATATGTTGTATTTCATTGTTAGCCCCTTAACATATACATGGCCATTTTGGTAGTTATTGGTGAGCCTTGACTAATGTCTAACGAGGATTAGGCATGAAAAAGGCATGCCAGGTGAAAAACAAGCATGGTTTGAGCATCAGCTGGCTTTGCCAGATTATGGGGTGGGATCAAGCATCGTTCGAACATCAATTAACTTTAACAGACAATGAGCTGTTGATTGACTTAGCTTGAGTGATTTGGAATTTCCTTAGACGTCCTTGGTAGGACTAAGGACGAGTTTGTGCTTAAACGATGGACCATAAATGAGCAAACTAGACCATGGGCATGTATCGATTGGACTATATGCAAATTGGCTTAGAATTGGACTAAGCTTCACTTTTGGATGAAGATCAAGGGCGATGTAGAAAAGTTAGTGGAATCAATCATAAAGAAAGTGTATTGATATGGTAAAGAACATGGGTGATGTATCTTATCTTTATTTACCACGTGTTAGTTTTGCTTAAAAGTGGATAAGTTGTAAGTTATGTAAACCACCCACTAAAGTGGTGCTCTATGCCCCCTTTCTTGTATGTTTGTGCAACAAGTCTCCAAATGGCTATAAATAGTTCATTTAAGAAAAGGCTTCATTCATTAAGAGAGTTGGAGCTTTGGCTTTATTTATTTAGAGAGTTGAAGCTCTTATGTCCTTTGTATATATTATGAGTATTATAAAGGTTGATAGTTTTATTGTAAAGCTTTGTGCATTTTTCTCTCCTTATTGCTATCTATTTTCTTTTGTTGGCTTAATGAATCATGTTGTTTTGTTTTAGCCTTTATGGAAAATACTTAATATAGACGGTTATAATTATCCTGCATGGAAATCACAAATGAGGGTCTTTATTTAGGCGCAGTGAACAAGAGCATGGAACATGGTAGTACATGGGTGGATACATCAAATGGTCACTGATGATAAAGGAGAGGTAGTTCAAAGATCCATCTGAATGGACAAGAGTCGAAGAAGAAAGTGCACTTGGAAACTCACAAGCAATGCATGCGATATTCAGTGTTGTTGATGAAGGATACTTCTCAATGATATCAGCCTGTAAATTGGCTAAAGAAGCGTGAGATGCTTTGCAGACTATTCATGTAGGGTCAAAATCTGTGATAACGTCAAAACTACAGATGTTAGCTATAAGGTTTGAACAACTGAGGCTGGATGAAAATGAGACTATTGGAGACTTTCATGAAAGATTGCGAGATATAGCGAATCAGGCACATCAATTGGGGAAGAAATATTCCAATTTGAAACTAGTCAAGAAGACGTTGAGATCACTACCTTCAAGATTTATTCCAAAAATTGCAGTAATTGAGGAGGCTCATCACATCAATGACTTGTCATTGGAGAAGGTGATTGGAATTCTTATAAATTTCGAAATGAATTTGTTGAGGGACAATCGAGAGAAGAAGAAAGGATTAGCATTGCAAGCTGAGATTGGTAAAGTCATGAATAACTTAGAAGATGAATCTGATGAGAATGAGGATATAGAGCTATTAACATGAGAGTTCAGTAAGTGGCTGAAGAGAGTGAAAAAGGACAGACCCGAGTTTAAGAAAAAAGGTGGGAGCTCATCGAACAACAAATTCAAACAAGCCAAAACTCAAAAGGGAGAAAGAAACGTAAAGAGAATTCAATGCCATGAGTGTCAAAGTTTCGGACATGTTCAAGCGGAGTGTGTTAATACCATAAAGAAGAGAAAAGGAAAATCCTATACGAGCACTTGGAGTGATAACGAATCCAGAAGTGAAGAAGAAATTGTGAATAGTGATGCGATAATTACTTTGTACAGCAAAAGTTCAGTTACTTGTTTAACAGTAACCGAGAAGGAAGTAACTGAAGACGAAAAAGTGAGTAAATTCGGAAATTTCAAGAAAAATGCAGACGATTCAACTCAAAGCTCAATTTTAGATTATGACAATACTTTAGATGATAAAAAGGAAGGTATTTATGAAGCCTATGAGTTAAGGTGTGAAAAATGGGTGAAAATTTGTTGAAAGAATAAAAGATTGAAGGAAGAGAATCTCTCCATAAAGAACACCATCTAAGAGTTAGAAAAGAAATTGATGTTGACGTCAAATGAGCTTGGTAAAGCTAGAATGAAATTGGTAAGTATTGAAAATGGATTGAGAATGTTGAATGGAGGCATAGAAAAACTAGAAAAGTTAATGAAAATTGGTAAGATTAAAAGGGATCTTCAAGGCATTGGCTATAAGGGTAAATGCTCAAAAGTGAATGAGGAGAAAAATAATATGTCCAGATCTATCCGAGAAGGAGAAACATCGAGAGAAAATTAAAGATTTGTACCGACGTGTCATTTTTGCAGAGTTATCAGACACATAAGGCCGAGATGCTACAATATGTTACAAAGATGTTTCAAAGCGGTCAAAATCGAAAATCTAAACACTCTTCATTAAATTTCCAGCAGCATCCCATGGTACCGAAGCACACTTGGATTAGAAAGGGTCAAGTATAAATAACGTAGTAAAGGAAAAATAAGAAATTATACAGATTCACAGTTAGTTACTACTTTTAAAGCAACTAATCAAACAGAGGACAAGTCAATTACTTCAAAAGAAGAAACCAATGACAAAGATAATATGACAAGGAATAAAGCCAGGTTTGAATTTTTTCGAGAGGCATAGGGAATGTATGCTTTACATTTTTGAAGTATTTTTTGTGCTGTTAAAAAAATATTTTTCTTTTTAAGTTCTTTAGTTTTTATGTTGCCATTGTCATATCATCTTTTTAGTAGTTTGCATTGTGACTTTTATTTACTTCCACCGAAGACTCTTCAGCTCTCACATCAGTATGGGTCTCTCTTGAGTATCTCTCTCTCTTTCGGGCATATCTCTCAGTGTTTTGAATGGTGGCAATTTGTCTTCTTAGCGTGCTTATGATTCTTCCACTGCACCAATTGCTAATTATTATGATTATGTGTTTTGATATTGTTTTATCCCAAGGGGGAGACATCAGATTGTTTACGGTGAATGTTCCATTCAGGGGGAGATTTCAAGGTACATGCGTGACTATTTTTCATACTTCTTGGCATCTTTTTGTCCCAAGGGGGAGAAATTTAAATGATTGGATAATTGTGATGTTCTTTGAAACTTGATATTTGATTAAGGGGGAGTATTTGTCATATGAATTGTGAATTTGATACTTATATTTCCAATTATGTTATTTATGTGGAGTTCTAGAGTTGTGACAAAAATGTCAAAAAGTGAGAAATTGTTAAGATATATCGTATATATCTTTTATTTAGTTTCGGCATTTTAATTGGACATATAAGATATAACGTGTAGGAATTCTACACTACATTGGAGTCTATCATCATGGTGATATTGGAATTATTTTACTGTTAGACAAGTCAGTAATTTGATGATGTTTAATGCTAAATTGTGAGGATATTATGGATAGAAGAAAACACATGCAAGGTGGACTCTTCTTACTTGAATTAAAGTGGTGGTTAATTGGTGTGCGGTAAAAAAAATAATGAAGTTGTGGTTGTGTGGTTGAATTAAAGTGGTGGTTAATTGGTTAAAGCTAGACTCTTATTTGTGTGAAGGATTTGTGTATATCTAAAATCTGTAGCAGACATCTATCTTGAATGGGAGTGTGCGGCAATAAGGGTCACGTGCATATGTGGCATATGATGGTTGGGCGTTCAAGGTAAAATCAAGAAATACATACGGCTGCAACATTACATGGGAGAGAGCTGAATAAAATTTGCGAGGAGAGCGTGCAGCAGCTACGTTGTGCAGTAATTCAGTTGACGTGTGTGTGTGGAATTGAGTCCATGTGAGTGTGCGTTAAAGTGTTGATCTCTAACGTGAGTGAGAGTCAAAGTGAATGATGTGCGTGTATGGCAAACAACAGGTGTGCATTAATTGTCAATGAAAGAGTATACTGTGTTAGTGGTGCACGTTACGTAAGATAGTTGTACAACATGTTTTTGAGTGATATATCCTACGATGGAGAGAACCATGGTGCAGTGGATTTGTGAGTAAGGTTAGTGTAGCATATGTTTTTCTTATTGAGTAGATTGAAGTGAATCTTTGGTGTTGATGAACCGTGGCTGTGGATGTGAGTTTATGACGCGGTGAATGTTAGCTATGGTGAAGTGGGCATTAGTTATTAATTGAAGAAACACTGAGGATGCTTTTTTGAAGAAAGAGTTAGTTACGATACAGAGATTCAGCTGGACTATTTTGAGAAGATAAAATCATAGGGAAGTCTTTCTTTTATCTCAAGTGTATTATTGTTTCGTTCTTTATTATTTTAATCACTAGAGTTATTTGTTCATTGTTCTTTCGTTAAAATATTGATTGAGAAAATTCTCTGTTGATGTTAGTACGAGGCGGTCATACTATTGGGTGTTATTCTTTCACGAGAAATGAGATTGAGAGATAATGTTAAGGATTGAGTGGTGTCAGCTCAGTAAAACCTTAGGTAAATCTATTGTACTTTAGTGAAAGTTATTAAGCTAGTAAGGGCCCCGCAGACGTAGGCAAAGTGTACCGAACTGCATTACCAAATTTACGATGTTGATTTAATTTTTGTTTTCGTCAATTTTTCTGATTTTTTTGTTTGCTAGAAACGAATTGGAAAGTTTGTAAAACTACTACCCCTTCGGTTTTTCATATATCACAGATTCATTATGCTCACAAAGTAAAAGTCATGCAAGTATATCATACATCTTTCAACAAAATATATAATCATCTTAATTCTCCCTCTTTGTCATTATCAAAAAGTCAAGTGAAAAGAATGAATCAAACAAAAATAGCAACAAAGTTATCAAAGAAATATATAACATGTCATGCTCAAAATTATGCGAGGTGAAAATATATCATTAACTCTTAACTCTCCCACTTTGTCATTATAAAAAAATATATCTACTCTCCCTTTGCATTAAAGATGAGATTCTTCACAGAAAGATAGATTAGTAGCACCAAATATTATGTCATCAACATATATTTGTACTATAAGTAAATCATTCTCCTTTCTCTTAATAAATGAGGTTTTATCGACCTTTTCTCTGTCAAAGTTATTCTCGAGTAGAAAGTTACTTAAACTTTTATACCATGCTCGAGGAGCCTGCTTTAAACCATACAGAGCTTTGATTAACTTCATCATGTAATCTAGATGGTTTTCATCTTCAAAACCTGGAGTTGCTTAATAAACACTTCTTCGTTAATGTAAACATTTAATAAAGCACTTTTAACTTCCATTTGGAACAACTTAAAATTTCTGTGGTATGCAAAAGTAAGTAGAATTCTAATTGACTTTAATCTAGCCACAGGAGCATAAGTCTCATCAAAATCAATACCTTCTTATTGATTATAACCTTAAGTTACAAGTTTAGCTTTGTTTCTTACCACCTTACCGTTTTCATCAAGTTTGTTTCGAAAAACACAACGTGTTCCAATAATTGACTTGTTTTGTAAATGAGACACCGGATTCCATACTTTGTTCTTATCAAACTGACTTAGCTCATCTTTTATAGCTGAGGTCCAATTCTCATTATTAAAAGTCTCCTCAACAAACTTTGGTTCTAATTGTGAGATGAAAGCCATATAGTTATTCTTGAAAGATGATCTTGTTCTTAGGCTTTCAGAGGGGTCTCCTAGAATATATTGATGTGTATCAAGATCTCTCCATTCTCTAGGTGTTTTTTGCTGCATAAGCTCCTGCTGAGATGAAGGAGCCTACTATGTCCTAGCTTCAAAGAGACCTTCTTGATCTTGTGGTTCCAAAGCTACCATAAGTCTAGTTTGAGTCTCTAACATATTCTTAGGAACTAAAGGATGTTCTTCATCATCTGAATCAACTAATGTTGTCGATGGTAGTGCTTCATCAAATATTTCATGAGTTGATTCTTCTTTCTTCCTTGTTCTTTTATTATAAACTCTGAATCCCTTACTCGTTCAACTGTAGTCCAGAAAAATGGCTTCTTCTGATCTGGCATTGAAATTTTCAAGGTTGTCCTTTCCATTGTTTAGAACGAAGCACTTGTATCTAAACACTCAGAAATAAGCAACATTTGGTTTTATTCCTTTCCATAACTCATAAGGGGTCTTCTTGAGTATAGGTCTTATGAGACACTTGTTGAATATATAGCATGTTATGGATACTGCTTCTGCCCAGTAACCATGGGGTAGTCCACTTTCACATAGCATTGTCATAATCATATCAACAAGAGTTCTGTTATTTCTCTCTACCACTCCATTTTGCTAAGGGTCCTTGATTAGGAGAAGTTGTGAGTTATCCCATTGTTGTCACAAAATTCTTCAAACTTTCTGTTATCAAATTCTCCTCCAAGATTGCTCCGAATTGAAGTGATGCAGTACCTTTTTTATCTGAATTTTTCTGTGTCTAGAACACCTACTATCAACTATCCATTGATTTTCTCTTATCTTTGTTTTAAAGTATATTTATAGAAAGTATTATCTCATTTTAGGTACCCAAATTTTTTGGGTCCTTTTAGGTTAGTAGTTTGACCTTTCGATCTCTAAACATACATTTGAGATAATTTCCTCATTCTATGAAAGTTATAAGAATGAATAATATGACCATGTTTACCATAATAGAAGCACATAATAGATGAATGAAAAATGATATAATTTCTACCATGTATCAGGTTCCTGTTGTTTTGGCTATAGCTACTGCTGGATTTGAAAAAGAAGTTCTTGTACGGCCTAATGTTATTGTTTTCATTGTATCCTATTTCAGCCTTATTAAAAGTGCATTTACCACTACCAAGCAAAGCATCAAGGTTATTCCTTCCATCAATGAAATTTGCTAGATCTTTTTCTATAGATAAGATCTTTCCATCTCTTTTCTCTTTCTCAAATTTTAAGGTGGCAACTTTTTCTTCTAACTGTCTCACGTTTTCATAATCATTTTTAAGTAATGTATTTTCCAACTTAGCCACTCATAATGTAATTTCCAACTTAGCCACTTTTTCTTCCAGAACTTCTTTTTCAAAGACCTTTTGCTTATAATCAACTTCAAGAGACATATTCTTGGTCGTCAAATTCTCATTCACAGATTCCAATGATTTTATCTTACTCTTTAAAGATGCATCATTGCTCTTGGACTTCTCAACTTCTTTGAAATATTTCATTTTTAACCTTTTGTACTAATCATACAATTTATGATATGCATTTTTCAATTCATCAACTTCAATATCAAAGTCAGAATAATGTACCTCATCATCTCTTAATTTAGCCATAAGATAGATGTTGTTGACTTCTTCAAGCTCTTCTTCTTCAAAGCTTTCAAAATCCTCATCTAACCAGGCTACTTTTCGTGTCATTCCTCTTCTATATGAGGATCCTTTATCTCACCTAAGCTCGGTTTCATGAATCATCAAGTTTCCTCATAGCCAGTCGAGTGAAATAGTGTCTGTATCCTTTGCAGTTTCTAGAGATGACACCTTAGGTCTCCATTCCTTTGATAGTGACCTTGGAATCTTCGTTACAAACTCATCATTGTGATATATCTTTCCCAAGTTCTTTAAGGCTGTGATGATGTTGTTGAACCATCCGAAAAATTCATCTATGGTTTCTCCCTATTTCATGCCAATAGTTTTGTATTGATGCATTAAAAAGCTTATTTTATGTTTCTTTACCTCATTTGTTCCTTCAAAGGTGATTTGAAGTTTATCTCACATTTCTTTTGCTATAGAGCAGTAAGATATCTTTTCATATTCTTCTAGAGATAATGCACATATCAGACGATATTTTGCTTTAACATTTAGTTGTGTATTTCTTCTATTAGCATCAGTCCATACTTCTACGTTATCAATAATAGGAAGTGTAGCTCCAACTCTAATGACTTGCCAGACTTCGATATCTATATATTGGAGATATATGGTTATTCTCTCTTTCCAATATAAGTAGTTGTTTCTATTGAAATAAGGAGGTTTTGAGACGAATTGTCCATCAAAACTTCTCAAAATATTTTCCAAGATTTATCACGTTTTGTAAAACACAAAAAATGTGACACCTTACTCTGATACCAAATGATAAAGCAAACACACAAAAGAAGGGGGTGAATTGTGTGTGACTTAAAAAAATTGCAAGTTACTTTCAATTCGTATAAAGACAGGGGCCTGTTAAAATTTAAAAACAATAGGAGCCTGTCAGACGATACAACTCTGTTAAATGATGGAAGCCCATTAGACGATCAAAGTCTGTTAAACGATAGGAACCTGCTAAACCATAAATCTTGTTAAAACAATTTAAAACAGAAGGCACATGTTAAAACTAAAAAAAAAAACTCTTGTAAGTTGAAAACAAAAGGAGTCTATTATAAAAATGAAGGAGCCTCTTACAAAAATGAAAACACAAACAATATACTGTGGAAATTTAAAAGTTAAAAAGAGAGAGGAATGAAGTTGTTTATTTATACTAGTTCGACTTATAATCCAAGCCTACATCCAGTACCCAAGTATTCAACTTCAGTGTTTCACTAAAATTTCAACTAGTAATTTGACGAGCCCCTTCAAACTTACAAGTACATATTTTTCAAGGTTCTCCCACCTTCCAAACTAGTAGTATTTAAGTAGCATCTACAAGCTCTCAACAGATGAAAATGTAATTTGTTCGATATGAATTTCAATGATCTCTCTCAAATAAAATTTTCACTTTCTAAAGCACAAGAGATTTAACAATGCTGTCACTTTCAAGAGAATTGATGCTATAGATGTATTTCAAGAGTCTGATCTATTTTCGCAAAAGCAGGGGCTCTTCCTTAAGTAGGCTCTTCCTTCAACTAGTTGTTGCTTCACTTGCATCCTTAGTCAACTGGATGGATTTAAATATTAATAATTTCGATGTTATCTCTGCCAAAAATCTTCCAATAATCACGAAACTAATATACGACCTTCATAATTAGTAAGATCCTTTCGGATAAATTGTTTCTAATAAGATAAGTTCATAAAGAAGATTCCTGCAAGAAAAGAAACATATTTCTTATGATTTTATTTCCTTTTGAGAATTCATCTGTTAACAGTAAACTGAAATAACTCCAATGATAACAAGATTCTTCTGGATATTGTGAAATAAATAAGGTAAGTTTATTAAGAAGATTCCTATAAGAAAGGAAACATTTATTCTATGATTTTATTTCCTTTTGGGAATTAAATTGTTGATTGTACAAGGAAATAAATTCAATTTAAATTTTGAAATATTATCATCAAAATCATTAATAATAAATCTAGAGAATATATATATTAGTCGGAACCATATCAAAGTTATATAGAAATTAACATTATCTGAACAAAACATGACATAAATTTTAAAAATTGATTTTAGTATATTTGTCTAGTTAATGCAAAGTGTAAATTGGTCGGCAGAATTTTGCAAGAAAGAATATCTTAACATACTTGTGGTTGGTCTTTAAGTGATGCATATGATGTGGAATGGAATAGGCCCAAAAGGCAAAGCTAAGAAGTTTGAGGAGGACATGGCATATTATCAACCATACACTTTAACACTTTATGTTAAAACAGAAAATTTGAATTTGTTTAGTACAAAAGATGATTATTCTTGAAATCTAATGAAGAATGCCTCCCTGGAAGTGGGAGTGGAAATTTTTTGTCCCTGTTTAATTTAGTTAATATCCAAATAATATTATTTTGACCATCAAACAGAATTTGAAACTCATATTTTACAACCAAAATAATGCCATTTTGGACATTAAAATAAGATAAAATTGAACATATGGACACTAAATTACGAAAAGGCACCCCATCCCTAACAATCCATTCCCATTATCCATATCCAATCTTCACCCTCCATTTCAGTGTTTTTAAAACCGAACCAAATCAGTCAACCGGACTGAAGAATCAGCGAATTGGAGCATGAAACGGTCTGATTTAGCCCTTATTTTTTTTAGTAATTGACCTGTTCATTTTACAATTGGACTGGTAAAAACCGCTAAACCGGTGAAAGAACGAACCTGCTGGTTCATTTAAAAAATAATTTTCATTTAAAAACCAAAAGATTTAAAACTCTGGGAATTAAGAAGACAGAACGCCGCCCTCTGTCACTGTTCACTACACTCTTCATCGGTTAAAATTCTTAGCAGGTCTTTTTTCATCTCTCTCTCTTGCGTCTCTCTCTCTATCTCTCTTAATAAGTTTATGTTTCATTTTTCCTGTGCTTCTCTTGGGAATTTGCAGGTTCATTCTTTCGGACTTTTGTAGCTTTTCATTCTTTTCTGGGTGGAAGTCTTGGGTATGTTTTTGGTTCCGGATATCAACTTTTGCGTTGTGTCTGTTTCGGTGTTTCCAATTCTACTTAAGGCATGCGATTAGGGAGAAAAAAAACATAAAGTATTGGGAAGAAAAAAAGCAAAGTTGGAATGACGATGACTAGGAATCTCATTTTCTTTATCCTTCTCTTCAATAAACAAATGATTGGCTAGCCACACTTTCAAATTTTGCATCTGTTACTTTCCAGTTTCTACTTTTGCGTATTGTGCTTTGTAAAATTCTAAGTTTTTTTAAATATTTTTAATAACAAGATATTTTTATGTTGTATTGTACTTTACATTAGCAGCACCTTTTTAAGTTAAACCATTGCAAACTATGTTGGATTTAAAGAATTAATTAATAACCTTTAGTATATTTTTAATCAAAAGAAAAATTTAGAGCATGTTTTGTTTTATTTTTATTTTTTGTTTTTTGTTTAAAAAATGTTTATTTGAGTTTTTTGTTTTTAGTTTTGGTTTCTTTTTTGTTTTCAAAAATTATAAAAACTATAAAAATTGATTTTTGTTTTTTTTCATAATTTGATTTACTATTAACTAAATATATATTATTAAATTATTTAATATATATTAATAAGAAGTATGATAATTTAATATTATACATTTAATTAACTAAAATTAATTATTAATATGAATTATGAACTATGGTACTATCTAGAGTTCTATGTAAATTTAGCAAATTTTGTTTCTCTATGCCTTTATCTAATTTTTTTTCAAAGAACGATCCAAGTTTTGATCATTCTTTGTTTAATTCTAATTAAGGAATTTGTTTAATTCTAATTATGGACAAGTTTTTTTAAAATCACATATTTTTTTCTTTTTTGGTATCTTCTAGTTATGTCTTAATTAGATTATTAGATGTAATAATTTACTTGCTATAATTTGTATCACCTAATAGCTTGTTGTGAGTAACTTACCTATATAAAAGCAAGTTTGGTACATAATCTATTATCTAGTTAGTGGTCTTGCTAAAAAATTTGTGATTAGAGAGATTTAATGCTATATATGAATATGACATTATAAAATTTTGTGTAATTTTTGTAGGAAGTTCAAAATTTAGAAACATGGATATTCCTAATGAGGTTAGTACTCCAAATGATTCGAGTACTCCTAATCTCAACACACAATCATTCGGACAACAATTTACAGCGACCTCAGTTAATCCACTTCGTCGAAAAACTGATCCTACATGGGAGCATTTTGCTTTGCATAAAGAGGGCGCTACTAATATATTTACTTGTCTACATTGCTCATAGGTTTTTAGAGGAGGTAGCATAAATAGGATGAAACAACATCTTGTTGGTGTACCTAGTCAAATAAGTTCTTGTAGAAAGGTTAGTCATGATGTCCGTCAAAAAATGTTGGAGTCATTAAGACAAGTGCAACAAAAGAAGCAAAATGAGGATTTGAATGAAGCATATGGTGATCAACCTGAATCTCAAGAGGAAATTCAAGAACTACATCAAACGTGTTCAACTAAGAGACAAGCACTTGGTAAACACAAAGAGAAAAGGAAAGTTGTTGATATGGAAATATATTCATATTTTTCTCCAAAGACAACTCCAGGATCTCAACCAAGTTTGAGAAGTATGTTATCTAGTAAGTAAGCAATTCACAAGGCACATATTGCAATTGCTAGATGGATTTTTTATGCTTGTATTCCTTTCAATGTAATTTAGTCTCCTTACTTCCAAGAAGCTTTGGATGCAATTGCTGCTATTGGGTCTGGGATTAAAGGTCCATCATCTTATAATTTGAGGGTTAATTTGTTAGGAGATTGTAAGAGAGAATGTCAGCTACTTGATAAAAATCGACAAAATTGGGCTAAAACAGGTTGTACAATCATAGCAGATGGGTGGAGTGACAAAGACAAAGAACTTTGATAAACTTGCTAGTTTATTGTCCAACAAGTATAATATTATGAATTTGGCTTATTATTATACAAGTTAAGCTTTTTAATTTTATTTATTTTTTTATAGGTATAACATTTGTGAAATCTTTTGATGCTTTAGATATGGTGAAAGATGTGAGATCATTATTTAATTTATTTTCTGAAGTTATTGAGTGGGTTGAAGCAGATAATGTTGTTCACATAGTGACAGATAATGCATCAAATTATGTAGCAGCTGAAAAATTGGTACATGAACGCTACAAGCATATTTTTTGGTCTCCTTGTGCTACACATTGTTTGAATCTCCTTCTAAAGGATATTGGTAACATGTCTCACGTTGTAGAACTTGTTTCAAAGGCTTCAAAGGTAACTCATTTTGTGTACAATCATATAATCTTCTTATCTTGGTTAAGAAAAAGGGAAGGTTGGAGAGAGATTGTGCATATAGGGATAACTCGATTTGCCATTACTTTCATTACTTTGAAAAGTGTTTATGATCATAAGCATGACTTACAAGCTTTGGTTATTAATAAGCACTTTACTAGCCATAGATTGGCAAAGATTGCAACAGAAAAAGCTGTTAGTTCTATTTTGTTAGATAGCAAGTTTTGGAATGATTGCTTGATCATGGTGAAAGTTGTGGCTCCTATCATTCGATTGTTGAGAATTGTAGATGCGGATGAAAAACCTTCTTTGGGTTATGTTTGTGAGGGCATGCTTAGGATAAAAAATGCAGTGAAGGAGATCTTTAAACAGAAGTCACAATTATATAAGCCTTACACCGATATCATCAAGGCTCGATGGGATAAGCACTTAAGATTTAATCTTCATATTGTAGCGTATTTTTTGAATCCTACATTCTTTTATGCTGAAGGCTATCGTGAGAAGAATAGAATTATATTTGCTCTTCTTGATATGCTTGATATAAAAAGTTTTTGTGCTGACTTGTCAAAAGGAATTCAAGATATTCAAGTTTATCGTGGTCGCCAAGGTACTTTCAATCGAGAAAGCACTCTTAAGGTGTTAAAGTTAAACACCTTACCCCCTGGTAAGTATTATATTGCCACTAATATAATACTTTTTAATTTTTAATTATATTCTTTAATACTTTTAATGTTTATTATCTATAAGTATTTTGTTGTTTGATAATTACAAATTTTTGGTAGATGAATGGTGGCGATTGTATGGGGGTAGTGCTCCAATATTGCAAAAGTTGGCTATTAGTATTCTTAGCCAAACATCTTCCTCTTCTAGTTGCGAGAGAAATTGGAGCTTTTTTTAATGCATTTACACAAAGAAGAGAAATAAATTGGAGCATCAAAGGCTATGTGATCATGTTTATGTCACTTACAACTTACGTTTGAAGAATCGGTATTGTCGTTTTCCATTTTTAGTTAAACATTATTAACTTATTATTATTGTTTGCGATTTCCAACATAGTTATATTTGAACTTACCATTAATGTTTTGTTTTAGGTTGCCAAACAAGAAAATGAAATATGATCCTATTGATTAATAGACAAACTTGATTTTTGGATCATTCAAAATGATGGATCCCCAGAGATTGGTGAGGAAGATCTTGAAAATGCTATTTATCAGGAAAATGCAATTCCAATAATTGATGAAGCGTCACAACAATACGAAGGTTATTAATTAATTTACTTTTTAATATAATATTAAAGATTAGATATATTATTTCTAAGTGTAATTTTGTCTAATATTGTTTATCATGAAATTAGGTGATGAAGAAATTGCCGAACAACCAAATTTGAAATTTGTTGTAGATGTTCATATTGGTAATGATGAAGGAGCATTTGATTTTGACTTGAATGAATATTATGATTACTGATCTTTTTTTTCTCTTTTTGATGAAATATGAATAGTAAGTTTTGTTATCTTATTTTGTGTTGTGTTGGTGAACTTAAAAAAAACTTTTATGTTTTAAAGTTTGAAGGTTTAAGTTAGATAAATAATTAAATAGTATGTTTAAAAATTATCTTATATATATAATATATAAAATAAAATTTATATATTTATTAATCACCGATTCGATCACGATTCAATTCCGATTAAACTATTTCCCCTTGAATCAGTTACTTTTTCGGTTCAGTCACCGATCCAGTTCTTAAAACATTACTCCATTCCATTAATCCGACAGCCATTAACTCTTCGTATCCCAAACCATATCCACCACAAACTTAGTACAAAACATTAATGTCTGGTCGACACCAGATCAGAAGCTCTTTGTTCACTCTCACCGTCTTAGGTCTAACAAAATGTCTTCGTTCCTCGCCTTCAAGTCCTTCACTGGACTCCGATCATCCACGACGAAGACACCCAAGCTCTACCCCTAAGCACACCCCATTTCCATCCTCATCAACCCCCGTCAATGCCTCCAAATAATCGCCAGCAAAACTAGCCCCAAACTCCAAAACAGAAAGTTGCATATGCTCATCTTTTATTTTCATCCTTGAAAAGAAGCATGATGATAAAATGTTGTTCACTTATATGGCTGGATAGATTCATCTGCAGGTGGTTCTCTAAAGATGGGCCATTCTTAAGTTTTTGTCATTGTTATCTGTCTATCATACAAAGTACCTAAAGACTGTAATGTGAAACTTTTGAAGAAAGAGAAACTAGAGAAAGAAAGTGGAGGAAAACAGGGGCAAATAGAGTATATCCAAGACTCAGTAAATCACTGAGATTTCTTTCTATTAATAGAGCGTATTTCAACTTCTGTGACTTCCATACATTTATAACGTTTCAACTCCACTAACTATCATCTAACTGACTTAGCTAACTCTTCTTGATTTCTTGCCAATTGCTTCTTTACGTCGTTGCATGGTTTTTACATTAACCCTAGAGAAGCTATGTTCTTGTCTGAATTTCTGAAACATGTATCCAACATACTCCTTCTTGGATTAGAAATCCAGCTTCTGAACTCCCATCAATTTTCTTAATTGTTCAAACTGAGACACATGAAATCCTTTAGTAAAGAGATCAACAATCTGGTTTTCCTTATGAATATATTCGAGCTTCAACTCTCCTTCTTGTTGTACATCTCTCAGATAATAATATCTGAGTTTAAAATGCTTTGTCTTTCCATGGAATACTAAATTCATAGAGATAGATATTGCGGCCTGATTATCAACATATACCACAGTAGCAAATGTTTGATGAATTGTAAATCTTCTAGTAACTTTCTGGCTCATACGACCTGCTTCGCCGCTGTTGTAACTGCCACCAATTCAGCTTTTGTAGTTGAGAGAGCCACCAACTCTTGCTTCTTTGAGCTCTAAAAAAAACAAGCTGAACCTAATGTAAGACAACATCCGGACGTACTCTTCATATCTTCAGTTGCTCCACCCCAGTCGCTATCCGCATAACATTTGAGCTCACACAACCCTGTTTTCTCATACAAGAGACCATATTCAGCCATCCCTTTGAGATATCTTAACACCCTCTTCACTGTAATTATGTGTTGTCTTCTAGGATTACTCAGATACCTGGAAAGCACACTTACAGAATACAGTATATCCGGTCTAGTAGTAGTTATGTACATCAAGCAGCCTACCATACTTCTATAACTCCAGTTGTCTACCTCATCTCCTTCCTTTTTCTTTACTAACTTTTCTTTCGGACAAATTGGAGTTGAAACATTCTTACATTAATCTAACTTGAATCTCTTCAGTACATCACAAACGTACTTCCTTTGACTTACTGCTATGCTTCCTTCATTCTGATTTATCTCCATCCCTAAGAAATATTTCATCACTCCCAGATCTATCATTTCAAAGGTGCTACAAAACTAGTGTTTCATAAACTTAACTTATTCCTCTGAGCTTCCAGTTAGTAACAGATCATCTACGTATATTGAGACTACTGCTATATTCTCCTGTTGTAGTCTTATGTAGAGTGTAGGCTCACTACAGCTTCTTTAGAAGTTGATATCCAGCAAAAAAGAGTCGATTCATGAATACCAGCATCTGGGGGCTTGCTTCAAGCCATAGAGTGCTTTATTGAGTCTGTAAACACTCTCCTCTTTTCCTTTTATCACAAAACCTTCCAGTTGTTGTACGTAAATTTCTTCTTCCAATACTCCATTAAGGAATGCAGATTTTACGTCCATTTGATGTATCCTCCAACCCTTCTCAGCTACAAGTGCCAGAAGTAGTCTAATGGTTTCAATCCTAGCTACCGGTGCAAAAGTCTCTCCAAAGTTCACACCTTCCACTTGTGCGTACCCCTTTACTACTAACCGTGCCTTTAGCTTATTAACAAAACCATTAGGATTTAACTTGGTTTTGAATATCCACTTCAATATAATGGCCCTCTTGTCTGGCGGTTTTTCCACTAACTTCCAAGTTCCATTTTTGTTTATCATGGAGATTTCTTCCTTCATGGCTTCAAGCCATTTCGGATTCTGAAGTGCTTCTTGAGTCTTCGTCGATTCCAACACTGCTTCATTACTTCTCTCATAAATTTCTGCTAGGCTTCGAGTTCCTTGTACAGGCATATGGTCTAGATCATCATCTTCCACTTCTGTAGCTTGCTCCTCCTCTGAATTTAATTCATTTTGTCCCAAATGATTTTCTGGATCTTGCTCTTCCTCATATTCTACCATATCCTACTCTAATTGGTTTTGTGTATTTTCTGCAATTTCTGGTAAAACAGAAAAAGGTCTGCTTGACTGGTTTTCTTCCTCATTTCCTCTCTCTTCTTCAGGCCAGGTCCAATGTTCTTCTTCAAGGAAGTGGACATCCCTGTTCACCTTTACCTTCTTTTAAGATGGATAATATAGTTTATATCCCTTAGTTAATTCAGAATATCCAACAAAAATTGCAAGCTCTGATTTGCTATCCAATTTGCTCCTCCTGACTTGAGGTATGAGTGCATAACAGAGAGATCCAAACACCTTTAAAATTTTCAACTTTGGTTTTACCCTATGCCACATTTCATACGGTGTTGTATCATCAAACGCTCGCGTATACAGTCTGTTCAGCAGGAAGCATGCGGTGGAGGCCACATTTCATACGGTGTTGTATCATCAAACGCTCGCGTATACAGTCTGTTCAGCAGGAAGCATGCGGTGGAGGCTGCCTCCACCCAAAAGCTCTTGGGGAATATCTTGTCTTCCAACATGCACCTTACCATTTCCACCACTGTTCTTTTTCTCCTCTCCACCACTCCATTCTGTTGTGGAGTGTAGGGTGTAGTAAGTTGGTGTTTAATTCCTGAATCTTTGCAAATCAACTGAAACTTGTTAGAGATAAATTCTGTGCCATTATATGTCCTAACTGATTTAATGGTTAATCCAATATGGTTTTCAACAATTTTAAACTCTTTAAACACTTTTGCAACTTCATCTTTTCCTTTTAATCAATATAACCACGAATATCTTATATGATCATCAATTATTAGCAAGAAATATCTACTACCATTTAGTGATGTTACAGGCATTGGTCCACATATGTCCATGTGCAATAATTGAAGTTTTGCACTTGCTCTCCATCTTGACTTGGTGAAAGGAGCTCGAGTATGTTTGCCCAAAATACAAATTTTGCATTCTGAGTGACAATTTGAGAGAATTGGAAGATCTGTCACCATTCTTTTTCTCCACATTGCTTCCAACCCCTTCATGTGATAGTGTCCGAGTCTTCTGTGCCAGAGATCAGACTCTCTTGTGCTGCTCACCAATGCCTCCTGATGCATCTCTTCTGGTCTCATGACAAAGCTTTTGTTCTTCATCATTGTACTAAACATCTCCTGCCTAGATTTGTCAAATACTCTACACACATCAGACTCAAAATGCACCGACATACCTCTTTCACTTAATTGGGCCACACTTAGGAGGTTAAGCTGTATTTTGGGCACCAGTAACACATCAGGGATGATCTTGACACCATTCTTGGTAGGTATCTCGACCACTCCTCTTCCTTCGACTCTAATGGTTACTTCATTTCCCAGCTTCACATTTGCCTTTACTTCTTGATCCAAAGACTTAAATAATCTTGGATCAGGAGTCATATGACACGTACAGCCACTATCTATCAACCATTCAGAAGAATATGTTTTAGCAAGATCACATGTTACCACGAATAGCTGCTCTTCTTCTTCAGCGATTTGAACATTTGCAGCAGCTTGAACAGTCTGTTTCTTGCATATGGCCTCCATGTGTCCCTTCTGCTGACACCTTCTACATACTACATCTAGTCTCTTCCAGCACCTGAAGGCTAGGTGATTTGATTTTCCACAATGAGGGCAGGGATTGTACTTATTATTTTTGTCACCTCCTGCCTTCTAGCTAGAATCTTTCAGGTGAGTTTGTTCATTATGAGAACTTGCACCCGATCTCCCCTTCTTCTTCTTGAACTTGTCTTGACTTCCAGCCCTAGTAAAGGCCTTGTATGCTCCTTCTGCGGCTTCGGGTTTCCTCATTAGATGCCTTTGCTCTTGAGCCTGCAAGGCACTCACCACTTCAATAAGTTTAATCTGCCCTATATCTTTGAAGTTCTCCAGTGAGACTATGGAAGCCTCATACTTCTCTGCCACGGATACTAACAATTTTTGAACATGTCTGTAATCTTTAAACTCAGCTCCCAAAAGCCTGATTTGATTCGCAAGATGAATCAATTTTTCACTATAATTCTTGACTGATTCATCTTCTTTCATTTGCATTCTGTCGAATTCTCTTAGTAAATTCAACACCTTTATGTTTTCACCTTCTCATCCCCTTCATATTCACTCTTCAAGAAATCCCAGATCTCCTTCGCCAAACCAAGACCCATCCGAGTAAATATAGAAGGTGCTAGTGTTTGATATAAGCAAGATTTCGCCCGAGCCTTCTTCGCTACCCTTTCCGTCAACCATCTGAGCTGAGCAATTTGTGCATCTTCAGTTGGAACCTCAACTTCGTAGTCTTTATCAATCGGTTCCCAAAGATCCTGACCTTGTAGGTAAGCCTCCATCTTTATTGCCCAGATCTGATACCCTTCTCCATTGAAGACTGTTGGCTGCAAACTTTGGGTTGAACTCTCAGCCATCTCTGAGTATACCTTTCTCGTAGTCATAGCTTAACTGGAAAGGATATTTTTGCTCAAGCTGAAAAACTTGCTTATACCTCACAGATCCTTTAAGAAACTAGCTCTGATACCACTTTGTCATTGTTATCTATCTATCATACAAAGTACCTAAAGACTATAATGTGAAACTTTTGAAGAAAGAGAAACTAGAGAGAGAAAGTGGAGGAAAATAGGGGCAAACAGAGTATATCCAAGACTCAGCAAATCACTAAGATTTCTTTCTATCAATCGAGCGTATTTCAACTTTTGTGACTTCCATACATTTATAACATTTCAACTCTACTAACTGTCATCTAACTGACTTAGCTAACTCTTCTTGATTTCTTGCCAACTGCTTCTTTACGTCGTTGCATGGTTTTTACATAACGCTAGAGAAGTTGTGTTCTTGTTTGAATTTCTGAAATATGTATCCAACAGTTTTAACAAGCGATATAAATGAAGGGTACAAGGTTAGACCTTTCATTTTCTCAAATTGCTTAAGGAAAGAATAAAGAACCCTGATGAGAAAATGGTGTACTATGAGAACTTAGCAGAGATGTACGTTGGAGACGATGTATCTCCAGACTTCTACGAGTGGGTCTTCCCAAAGTGTGACAATGTAGCGGTCGGGACTGGAACTGTAACTCACAAAGGTGACATCAAGAAGTTCCAGCTTGCGTCCAAAAACAGAGCCAAGGACAAGATTCTTGGAGGTAAAATCATAAGAGTGGAAGCACATCCAATACCTGAGGTACAACGATAGACCGTTCATTCTCTCAAATTGCTTAAGGAGCAATAGCATTCATTTATAGTACTTACTATTCTGATTACAGTGAGGGACAGAAATAAATTTGGTGGAGTATTTAATACTCCCTCCTATTTAAAATAAAAGTCATTTTAGATAAATTTTAATTATTCAAAATAAGTGTTGTTCACGATTTTTCATGCATGTTTATAATTTTATTTCCAAAATTACCATTTAATTTATCTCACATCCTAATTATACAGATTACATTTTCAAGACAATTCAACATGTAATTAATAAAGATATATCAAACATTTCACTAGCTTTCTTAAAAAGTGTGCATCTCTCTAAAACAACTTTTATTTTGGATAGAAGAGAGTACCAAATAGCGCATAATTTTGAAATGTAACTTACCCTCACATTTATTTCTAATAATAGTAACAAACCGGAAAAAATGATTAAACCTCCGCTGCCACTAAATGATTGGTAGGTTACACTCATTTACCTTTAAAGTATAGTAAAACCACTCCCAGATTCCTGCAAAAAATCTGAGTCCGGTGGTGAACATAATAAATGACATGAAATTAGCTTAATAAATGGGGTGAAATTGTTAAGTTCATCTTTTGTATTGTAACTCTCACAAGCGCACACTACCCCCATAAATGCCAGTCATTCATGCATGGCCAGTTATGGAGATATCCACAAGACGGCGCACGATCTTCTAGAACTAAATACTCTCCCTTTTTGTTTCTTTAAATTATGTTCATTTCAGTGGGATGTATATATATAGCTGTATTTGCATATCTACTACTCATTTCGTTCCCCCATTTATCCTTAAAAAAAACCACAGGTTTATGCCAATTTAAGCATCTGTT
>JANVCQ010000006.1:33252274-33268292 GCA_025531925.1 Erythroxylum plowmanianum | reverse complement strand
GATTTTTTTTTTTTTTACGAAATTGACCGGAAAGTTTCGGATTTTGGGGTACCGGCCGGTACCGACCGAAAACGGCCGGTACCGGCCGGAATTTGGAAGCGGTATAAGTGACTGAGTACCGGTACCGGTTTCCGGCCGGTACGGTACGTACCGGCCGGTACCGACCGGTACGGTACGGTACTCAGTTCATTGGTCAAAATAATATTATTTGGATATTAGCTAAATTAAAATCCCACTCCCAGTCCCAGGGAGGCATTCTTCAGTAGATTTCAAAAATAATCATCTTTTGTACTTAACAAATTCAAATTTTCTGTTTTAACATAAAATGTTAAAGTGCGTGGTTGATAATATGCCATGTCCTCCTCAAACTTCTTAGCTGTGCCTTTTGGTCCTATCCCATTCCACGCCATATGTATCACTTAAAGCAACCAATCACAAGTCTGATAAGATATTCTTTCCTGCAAAATTCTGCCGACCAGTTTGCACTTTGCATTAACCGACGAACATACTAAAATCAATTTTTAAAATTTGTGTCATGTTTTGTTAGGATATTGTTAATTTCGACATAACTGATATGGTTCCGACTAATATACATATTAATTATGTTAACTCAAGATTTATTATTAATGATTTTTATGATAACCTTATAATATTTTAAAATTTAAATTGTATTTATTTTTTTGAAATCTAATTTTCAAAAGAAAATAAAATTATAGGATAAATGTTTCTTTTCTTGTATTAACTTTTCTAATAAATTTACCTTATCTATTTCACAATATCCGGAAGAATCATGTTATCATTGAAGTTATTTCTATTAACGAGTTAATTCCCCAAAGGAAATAAAATCATAAGAAATACGTTTTCTTTCTCGCAGGAATCTTCTTTATGAACTTAATTTATTAGAAACGATTTATCCAAAAGGGTCTTACTAATTATGAAGGTCATGTGATTATTAGAAGATTTTTGGCAAAGATAACAACAAAATTATTCATATTTAAATCCATTCAGTTGACTATGGATGCAAGTGAAGCAACGACTAGTTAAAGAAAAAACCTAGTTAAAGGAAGAGCCTACTTAAGGAAGAGCCCCAGCTTTTGTGAAAATAAATCAGACCCTTGAAATACATCTATAACATCAATTATCTTAAAAATAATATCATTGTCAAATCTCTTACGCTTTAGAATGTGAAAATTTTATTCGAGAGAAATCATTGAAACTCATATCGAGCAAATTACATTTTTAACTGTTAAGAGCTTATAGATGCTAGTTAAATACTACTAGTTTGAAAGATTGGAGAATTTTGAAAAATATGTACTCATGAGCTTTAAGAAGCTTGTCAAATTACTATTTGGAATTTTAGAGAAGCACTCAAGTTAGATACTTGGAGATTGGACGTAAACCTGAGTTATACGTTGAACTAATATAAATTGACTGCGTCACTCTTTTTTTAACTTTTAAATTTTCACAGTATATTGTTCGTCTTTTCATTTTTGCAAGAGGCTCCTTCACTTTTATAATAAGCTTCTTCTGTTTTCAACTTACAAGAGGTTTTTTTTTTCAGTTTTAACAGGTACCCTCTGTTTTAAATTGTTTTAACAAGATTTATCGTTTAGCAGGCTCCTATCATTTAGCAGGCTTTGATTGTCTAATAGGCTCTCGTCATTTAACAGAATTGTATCGTCTAACGGACTCCTATTGTTTTTAAATTTTAACAAACCCCTATCTTTATACGAATTGAAAGTAAATTGTAAACTTTTTTAGGTCACACACAATTTACCCCTTTCTTGTATGTGTTTGCTTTATCATTTGATATCAGAGCAAAGTTTCACATTTTTGTATTTTACAACACGTGATAGATCTTGGAAAACAAATTGAGAAGTTTTTATGGACAATTTGCCTCAAAGTTTCCTGACTTCATCGGAAAAAAACTACTCATATTGGAAAGAGAAAATGACCATATATCTCCAATATGTAGATATCGAAGTCTAGCAAGTGATCAAAGTTAGAGTTACACTTCTCATTATTGATAATTTAGAAGTATGGATTAATGCTAATAGAAGAAATGCACAACTAAGCGTTAAAGCAAAAAATCATCTGATATGTGTATTATCTCCAGAAGAATATGAAAAGATATCCTACTACTCTACAACAAAGAAATGTGGGGTAAACTTTAAATCACCTTTGAAGGAGCAAAGGAGCTAGAGAAACACAGAATAAGGTTTTTAGTGCATCAATATGAAACTATTGGCATGAAATAGGGAGAAATCGTAAATGAATTCTTCGAACGATTCAACAGTATCATCACGGCCTTAAAGAACTTGAGAAAGATATATCCCAATGATGAGCTTGTAATGAAAATTTTAAGGTCACTATCAAAGGAATGGAGACCTAAGGTGACAACTTTAGAAACTACAAAGGATCTAGAAACTATTTCACTCTACTGGCTACGAGAAAACTTGGTGATCCATGAAACCGAGCTTAGGCGAGATAAATTATCCTCCTACAAAAGAGGAATGACACTAAAAACAGCCTGGTCAAATGAGAATTTTGAAAGCTTTGAAGAAGAAGAGCCTGAAGAAGTCAGCAACGTCTATCTTATGACTAAATCAAGAGATGTGAGGTATATTATTCTGAATCTGATAGTGAAGTTTATGAGATGAAAAATGCATATCATAAATTGTATGATTAGTACAAAAGATTAACAATGAAATATTTCAAAGAAGTTGAGATGTCCAAGAGCAATAATACATCTTTGAAGAATAAGATAAAATCATTGAAATTTCGCGAATGAGAATTTAACGACCAAGAATTTGTCTCTTGAATTTGATTATAAGCAAAAGGTATCTGAAAAAAAGTTCTGGAAGAAAGAGTGGCTAAGTTGGAAAATACATTACTTAACAATGATTATGAAAAGGTGAGACGGTTAGAAGAAAAAGTCATCATTTTATAACTTGAGAAAGAGAAAAATGCTGGAAAAATATTATCTCTAGAAAAAGATCTAGCAAATTTTATTGATGGAAGGAACAACCTTGATGCATTACTTGGTAATGGTAAATGTCTTTTTAATAAGGCTAAAATAGGATACATTGAAAACAATAACATTAGGTTATACCAAAACTTCTTTTTCAAATCCAGCAGTAGTTATAGCCAAAACAGCAGGAACCTAATACATGGTAGAAATTATATCAATTCTCATTCATCTATTATGTTTTTCTATTGAGGTAAACATGGTTCTATTAGTCATTCTTGTAACTTTTGTAGAATGAGGAAATTAGGTCAAATGTATATTTGGAGACCGAAAGGTCAAACTACTAACCTAAAAGGACCCAAAAATTTTAGGTACCTAAAATGAGATAATACTTTATATAGATATGGTTCAAAACAGAGATAATAGAAAATCAATGGATAGTTGATAGTGGGTGTTTGAGACATATGACAGGTGAAATATCATATTTCAACTACATTGAAAAAAAAGATGGAGTTTTATAGAAAATTCAGATAAAAAAAAGATAGTGCGTCACTTCAATTTGGAGCAATCTTGAAGGAGAATTTGATAACAGAAAGTTTGAAGAATTTTGTAATAGCAGTGGGATAACTCACAACTTCTCCTGTTTAAGGACCCCTCAGCAAAATGGATTGGTAGAGAGAAAGAATAGAAATCTCGTCAATATGGTTAGGACAATGTTATGTGAAAATGGACTACCTCATGATTACTAGGTAGAAGTAGTATCCACGACATGTTATATACTTAACAAGTGTCTTATAAGACCTATACTCAAGAAGACCCCCTATGAGTTGTGTAAAGGAAAAAAAAAACGAATGTTGCTTATTTCTGAGCGTTTGGTTGCAAGTGCTTCATTCTAAACAATACAAAGGACAATCTTGGAAAATTCGATGCTAGATTAGATGAAGCCATTTTCTAGGCTACATTAGTACAAGTAAGGGATTCAGAGTTTTCAGTAAAAGAATAAAGAAGATAGAAGAATTAATACATTTAATATTTGATGAAACACTATCATCGACAATAGTAGTTGATTCAGATGATGAAGAATATCCTTTGGTTCCTAAGAATACATTAGAGACTCAAACTACACTTATGGTAGCTTCAGAGCCACAAGATCAAGAAAGTCCCTTTGAAGCTAGGACAGAGTAGGCCCCTTCATCTTAGCAGGAGCCTATGCAACAAAAAATACCTAGAGAATGGAGAGGTCTTGATACACATCAATATATTTTAGGAGACCCCTCTAAAAGCCTAAGAACAAGATCATCTTTCAAGAATAACTATATTGATTTCATCTCACAATTAGAACGAAAGTCTGTTGAAGAGACTCTTACTGATGAGAATTGGATCTTAGCTATGAAAGATGAGCTAAGTCAGTTTGATAAGAACAAAGTATGGAATTTGGTGTCTTGTTTACAAAACAAGTCAGTTATTAGAAGTCATTGAATTTTTCGAAACAAACTTGATGAAACGGTAAGATGGTAAGAAACAAATCTAGACTTGTAACTTAAGATTATAATCAATAGGAAGGTATTGATTTTAATGAAACTTATGCTCTTAGGGCTAGATTATAGTCAATTAGAATTCTACTTACTTTTGCATGCCACAGAAATTTTAAGTTGTTCTAAATAGATGTTAAAAGTACTCTCTTAAATGGTTACATTAATGAAGAAGTATTTGTTAAGCAACCATAGGTATTTAAAGATGAAAACCATTTGGATTACGTGATGAAGTTAACCAAAGCTCTGTATGGTTTAAAGCAGGCTCCTATTTTTTTGCTTAAGAATAATTTTGAAAGAGGAAAGGTTGATAAAGCCTTATTTATTAAGAGAAAGGAGAATGATTTATTTATAGTACAAATATATGCTGATGACATAATATTTGGTGTTATTAATTCATCTCTTGTGCTTTAGAAAGTGAAAATTCTATTTGAGAGAGATCATTAAAACTTATATCGAGCAAATTACACTTTCGTTTGTTGAGAGCTTGTAGAGTCTAGTTAAATACTACTAATTTGGAAGGTTGGAGAACCTTAAAAAATATGTACTCGTGAGCTTGAAAAGGCTCATATCAAATTACTACTTGAAATTTTAGTGAAACATTTAAGTTGGATACTTGTGGATTGGACATTGGCTTAGGTTATAAGTCGAACTATTATAAATCAACTACTTTTTTTCTCTTTTTAACTTTTAAATTTTTACAATATATTGTTTGCATTTTCATTTTTGCAAGAGGCTTATTCACTTTTATAATAGACTCCTTCTGTTTTCAACTTACAAGATGTTCTTTTCAATTTTAATAGACGCTTTCTATTTTAAATTGTTTTAACAAGATTTATCGTTTAGCAGGCTCGTATCATTTAATAGGCTCCGATCGTCTAACAGGCTTCTATTGTTTAACATGGTTTTATCGTTTGATAGGCTCTTGTTTGTTTTTAAATTTTAACCAACCCCCTATCTTTATATGAATTGAAAGTAACTTGTAATTTTTTTTAAAGTCACACATAATTTACCTCCTCTTGCGTATGTTTGCTTTATCAAATTATATCTTGCCTTCACAAATATAAGATTTTAAATCATCCTTTACATAAGTAACAAGGTCACATCCATTCTAACAATATCTTATAGAAACATAAAACGAAAATTGAGAATTTTTATTATAATTCAAGTAAAAGTAGCTCAATAACATTACATATATGATTAAGTTTATGTTTGACTCAATATAATATATAAACCATCAATTCTAGAATATAATCTGAATTCACGCAGTACGTTAAGTTGAGCTTAGTGAAGTTCAACTCAACCCAAACCTCTAAAAGGGTAGGTCGAATTCCGCCCAAAATTTGATTGGATCTTAACTTACATACTTTCTAAACTAACTCACATCCAGTTTAGACTAGATTTTAATGTTCAAAATATAATAATAATATAATATTGTAACTTTTATCATTTTTAATGAAAGAAGTTCTGGTGGCTCTCCGAACCTAAACTTGCTCCTGAGTTTTTTGTTTTGAGTCATTAGACTTGTATGCGTTTACCAGTTCTCCGTTTAAAAGAATTCCAAAACACCTACTTCACACAACTGACGTACTTCAGAATTTCTATCTCAATAAACTAAGTTCATAGCGTATTGAACTAAACATGATTAAATAGTTAATTATAGTGATGATTAACTTGTGATATCATACAACATTACATGAGTGACATTCCCAAGTTCAGCTATCTATTTGAGTTGCGGCTTCATATGAATCGAAATCAAGCTGTTTTTGCAATTATTAGAACACTGAGCTTAAGTCAACTTGGAACACTATAAACTTGCAGTATATGTTTACATTGGCTACTTGAAATCTTCTATCCGAAGCAGGATTAAATGAATGGTTAAAGTTTATGCAACTATATCTCTCTTCTTCATTCCGAGAAAATGAAGGTACCGTTGCAGAAACCAAGTCCGATCTCATTTGCTCTTGTAGCTTACGGAAGCTTCCGCATTTGAAGCTCGTATAACTAGGTTAAGGACCATCTTTAACTGGTTACGTGCACGTATAGGCTTCACTCGAGGCCCTGGAAATGGAATGCCGTTATAAGTAACAAATGTAATCCAAGGTAGTTGTAGTAGGTCATCAAAATATGCTTCTCTTGTATCTCAAAGCAATGCCTTTCTGGTTCCAACTTTCGTGGTGCATGACGTTTCAAAAATTCCTTAAGAATTTAATCTTGCGTATGTTTAAATGTTAACTTTGGTCTCTGATACACACATAGTACAGTTTGAAGGACCTGAAAAATTATACTGTTAATGATGAAATTTGAGGCTACCCTAACTGCACTAGCTGCGGTCATCCTAGGAGTAACCATTGGTGGGTGTCAATGCAAGATTGTTCAGTTCATTTTCGGAGATTCGCTTATTGATGTTGGTAATAATTTGTATCTGACCAAGAGTCTTGCTCAACCGAGCTTGCCGTGGTATGGTGTTGATTTTGGCGATGGATTGCCTAACGGGAGATTCACTAACGGCAGAACAGTAGCTGATATAATAGGTAATACCCAATTGAATTTCATAGTATTGGTTGATTATGACAAGTAATGATGCACATAATGAACTCTGAACTTGTCCAGGCGACAGTAATGGTATACCAAGGCCTCCTGCTTTCATGGACCCGTCTCTGACAGAGGATGTAGTCCTGGAAAGTGGGGTGAATTTTGCTTCTAGTGGAGGGGGTATTTTAAACGAAACTGGTGCCCACTTTGTAAGTCATAGCTTGCAACCGTGATCAATTGCTTCTCTTTTCTTTTTCTATACCATGGACTATGGAACTAAATGCCATGACATATTGCAGATTCAGAGGTTTTCTCTCTACAAGCAAATTGAACTATATATGGGAATACAAAAACTTATTGTGAACAGAATTGGCCAACAAGAAGCGCAGACCTTCTTTCAACAAGCTAGCTATGTGGTTGCCCTTGGGAGCAACGATTTCATAAACAATTACTTGATGCCAGTTTACAGCGCTTCTTGGAAATTCACTGATGAGAGTTTTGTTAGCTATCTAATGGAAACACTTGAGCGTCAACTTAAGGTAGTTAAATGATTAGAGACCAAAAGGTTTAATCTTTTCCTTTTCTAGAAAATAATTCTGAACTGGGATGTTGTTGAACAGCTACTGCATAACTTGGGAGCAAGACAACTGACGGTCTTTGGTCTAGGTCCACTGGGTTGCATACCACTTCAAAGGGTTATGAGTTCATCTGGGGCATGCCAAGAGAGGACGAATGAGTTAGCTATTAGCTTTAACAAAGCTGCAAGCCAGTTGTCAGATAAGTTATCAGGCCAACTGCCCAATGCAAGCTTGAGATTTGGAGATGCTTATGATTTTGTTAATGACATGATTACCAATCCGCTAAAATACGGTGAATACATTTTTATTCCTTTTGCTATTTAGTTAAAATTCATCAGAGGTTAAAATTCGTTAGAGGACAACAAGCATATATTGCATCTTCTGAGTCACAATTAGCAATGATGCAAGTAAGAAACATTTTGCACATAGTAACCACTATTGCTTATTTCGGCCTAGCATGCATGTCTCTCAACAACTGTATTGTTACTTGTATCTTTCAGGATTCAGGAAAATGACAGCACTATTCAGCTGAATAGCTAATTATCTGAAAAAATGAAAAGGAAGTGTGAAAATATGTCTGACAGGACTTAATTTCTGAACTTGAATATCCAATGACCTGATCAACTCTGGTCCCATGTTTGCAGGATTTAGTAACACAAATTGGCCATGTTGTTCCCTAGGAAATATTAGGCCTGCTGTTACCTGCACTCCTGTATCAACATTGTGCAACGACAGAAGCAAGTACGTGTTCTGGGATGAATACCATCCAACAGATCAAGCCAATGAATTGATCGCAAACGAGCTCATCAAGAAATTCGGCTTCCTAACTGCTAATACTACGAACGCTCCATCTCCAGCACCTGCTGTTGCTCCATCCCCTCGAGGATTTTTTTTCTGATTGCAGTTGCATCTATTCAGTTTACATAATTGTCAGCCAAAAACATATACGACAGTACAAGACCCTCAGGTAAAAGCCAGCTAAAGTTAATCCATCTAGCTAATATCGGGGTGATGTTGAGAAAGATCTCCCTGATTTTGTAAACATAAATTGGATAAAATATTTTTATATAATTTTTCATTATTATTGCTCATGTACTGTCAACACAAAATCATAGACTAATCCTAGTTCTATGGTTCCATTGTATCTAATGAAAAATCAAGTATATGCCTGTGCCATAATTACCTTGATGTGAAAAGCTTTACGGACAAATTAACAAAGCAGTAGATACAGTAACACTTTGCGAAGATAAATGAATTATTTTGAAATTTTAATTAAGATGGATTTATGATAAAATTACAATATGATTTTTCTTTCGTAATAATTTAGATGGAATAAAACTTAATCTTTTAGAAAGAGAGAGATTTAAAAAAGTAATTTAAATTTAAGCTGCTTTTAATTAAAAATAATAATTGTTTTATTTTACATTTCGTCAAAGTAAATTTAAATTAATGTTTATCACATTACAACAAAAGTGTTTTCTGCAACAAACAAAAGCATTGCTATAAGTATAATTATTGTTGTCTTTGGTTTAAAGCGACATAATTAATATCGTTACAAGAAGTGACGACAACAAAATAAAAAATGTTATTTTAAATTTTGACTAAGGCAATACATTAGCTTCAAACTATAGCAACAATAGTAAATAAATATTGCAACATTTTAAAGTATTTATAAGGTAACAAAGTAAATTGTTTTAGGCAACAATTTGTAATAATAAAAGCAACAATTTATTCTTTTGTTACCAATATTATTTAATGTAAAATCAAGCTTTTGTTATAATGTAGACAACATTTATATTGACATTAAAAGAAATATATAGATATTAAAGTATGTCTTAATTATGTACGTACTATCAAAGGTCAATTAATGATAAAAAAACGACATTTATTTATAATATATAGTCTATAAGGACTTGTAAAATTCAATCTTTTAACATATTCAAAATTCGAAAGCAAAAAATCACTAGCTAAAATATTCATCTACAAAATTGTCCACCATTTCATATAGAATATAAGTGAATTAATCTAAATACTAAACAAAACTAATATGTGTGGGCTATCCCAAATCCTTCACCAAGTACCTCCTTCTTCACTCCTAATCATCACCATCCTAAAAAAAAGAAAGAAAGAAACAAGAAGCATATTAGAATTGTAAAACTACTATGCTCACAAATAGGTTGATATATGTAAACAATGAAATACTAACTACTTTATTGTGACATCAATTTAATTAAGATAAATAATATATTCCAAAAACTACCAATACAATGATTCAGTTCTTTTTATGAACAAATTCATAAAGCATGAACATAAACAACTAGTCTCATAAAAAATGATAACAAGATGATGTACAAAAACACTGAATTAAGTAAATTAGTTAACTGATATTCTTTATATTGATATGTATGGTTTGGAGGAATAGAAAATTCCTTTCTTGATTGACTAGGTGTAATCAATTTACAAAACATGTCTATGTAAGTGGTGTTAGATTGCCCAAGCTGAGATTGAATGAGGGAGAACATTTGTTTCATCATTTCTTCTCTGTCAACTTTTTCTTGTTTTAGTTGCCTTTTCATTTCCAAGCGTTCAACTTTCTCTTGTTATAATTCCTTTCTCATTCTCTCCTTTTTCAACTTTTACTTTTTGGTTCATCTCTTCTTCTGATGCATTCTTGATGGACTACAAATACTAATTAAGAACTTTGTACAAGGCTTCACTCACCATATTTTTTTCTTTCATGGTAGATGCTTTCACACCCCTTCTAAAAAGTTTATTATGGCCAGGCCTTATCACCCCCAAAATCAGTTACAACTTTATCAAGCCTTTCACTATTATTTCCTTTTGCACTTCCTCAATGCGAGCCTACAAAAGAAATTTTGCATTCATAATAATGAATGCAAGCACTACATATGATTACAAAAAACCTAGTATAATTCCAATTATATTAGAAATAACTCATTTTGACAAGAAGAACAAATCAACAATATAAAAAACAAATAAAATGGAATTAAAAACACATGAAATAAGAAAAAAAATTTGGGCATATCAACAAAAGTAGCAACAATATAGAAAATTATTACAAAACCATCATTACTCGCAATTTTCTCCCTTATAGCTTCAGTAGATTGCTTGTACACTTTTCCAGACTTTCTTTTATAAGTTGCAATATACTTTTTAGCATTAAAGAGTAGAGTTTTATCTTCTCTTTCATTTTGCTATCCACGAAAACAATTGTTAATTAAAATTTAGAAATAGTTTAGAAAATTAAAACAATTTCTTAATAGATTATAACTCATTGGAGAACTTACCAACTTAGCATAAATACTTGTAAAGCTCATAGGACTAGTTGTATTGTGTGCATTTCAATTTGTTGTTTTCCATTTTGAGTATTTGCTTTAGTAATTTGCTACACATTAAATCATTATATTAGTTAGATATCATGTAACTAATTTGTAAAAAGTAATAATAATTATCATACCTTCATACCTTCACATGCAGGAGGTTCCAATAAGAAATGAGATCCTTAAAGACTTCTTTGCTTATATAGTTAGGATGATTGGTTTTTTCTGCATCTATCATATACTATCTGAAATGATTTTGCTTTACTCTACACTTGTCAATTCTCCATGCATCTCCAACAGCTTTCAAAGTCCATTCTTTACCTTCTAATGGTAGAATATATCTCTTCTATAATTTAATAAATACTCATTTAATTGTTATAAATCAAAATTGAAAGGAGCATTAAGATAATGATTTCTTACATTAACATATTCCCAAATAGGTTCTTTAGGAATCTGTCGCCAATTAACATGGTTTAGAGGTGCAAGATTTTGTTTACGAGCTACAGTACCCAAGAAAAATGTGAATTCATTTAATGTCTTCTCATCTGGACCAATCGCTTGATTAAGAGTATTGAAAAAAATTAGTTTGCATTGTTCTATGGATCATGTATGAACATCCTTAAGCAAAGTTGGACCTCTCCCCTTCTTCTTCATAAATTCTATATTTAAAATAATTATTAATGTTAATATATAGAAGAGAAATTATTTTTAAAATAGTTAAATATATGGTTACCTTTGCATTGAGTAGTAGCAATTTATGCCATATCCATGCTTATATCATATCCATTTCCTTCTACTATATCTTCATGTTGTTTAGATTTTCGTTCCATCATTTTAGTTATTAATTCTTTCCACCTTATAAAAGTAGAATCTTCTTCAATAATCGCTTCCCCTGCTTCGCCTTCTACTACATTTTCATGTATTTCATCCCCTCCACTTACTTGTTCCACTTATGGTTGTTCCTCTACAAGTTTCTTTTTTTCTTTCTACCTTAAAACGTCAATAATACTACTTGAAGGACATAAAAGTTGCGGTCTGCCATTCTTCTTATATGATTGGTCCTTTCCTTTCTATTAAAATGTGTCACAATGAAAACTAGTGGAAAGAAAAATAAATTTAATTGTAGGATAATCACACACACACACACACACATACACACACACACACACATATGGCAACTCTATACAAACCAAATTTAATAGTAAAATAATCATATATATATTATTAAAGCAAATGAGAAAACATGTACCTTTTCTTTGATAAATTGGCATTGCTCTTCACTATTTTCCAAATGCTCTTCCTCTCTATATGACATACCAAATGAATCTTTTAGTTCATAAGCACGAGTCTTCTTTTGTTGCTTTCTTACAAAATTAGCAGTAGACCTTGGTGCAACAAATTTGGTTGCACATGTTTACTTCTTCCCTTTTTTCATTGTGAAGACCTATAATAATAAAGAATATTGTTGTTAACAACCATTTATAAATAATTAGATTAGTAAAGTATATATTTAAACATATAGTAACAAAAATTATCTTTTTAATAGAGAAAAAAATAAATAAGGACCTTCTATAAAAGATTATTGATCACTATCCATCCAATCCCAGTCAGTGTCATCAAAGTCTAAATCATCTTCATCATTTTTTTGTCTCTATATTTAAGATATTTGGAGGTATGTCTATAGTGTCTATAGGTAAATCTTCTCTAGACCAATTAGGGTCTATGTCACCATTATTTAAGAAGAAATCACTGACATAATTATTTGGTTCTCCCCAATACCTTCTTCTCCATATAATGACATTCTTCCTCAAAACAATCAGCTACATAAAACACTTGATGAACTTAGCTTCCCAATATAAAAGGATCATTCATATAACATTTTTTTTTTGAAATTTACTCGAGTAAGCCCATAATTGTCTTTTTCTTGTTGATACCAACAACATTTAAACAACACTATATTGAATTGGCCCCAGTAATCGACTTCAATAATTTCCTCTATTTCTCCATAGCAGGTCACATTTCTAAGTGATGGATTTTGATCTCTAGAACTTGCAAAACTCGAAGTTAATGCTGTCAAAGAGACTCCACTATTTTGACACTTACACCTCGCATCCCATTTTTTAGTCATAAACTTGTATCCATTAATAACATAACCTAAATATTGCTTTGCCACATTGTTAAGGCCTTTGGAAAACCAAAAAATATGACTTAGGTTATCATTACAAGATATCACCTTATCTTGAAACCATTAAGGAAACTTATTGGAATGATCTTGTGCCTTTGCTTATCAACTTCTTTTAGTGCTTGTCTCTTTCAATTTTTAATGCTCCCTAAAAAGAATGACATATGCTAATTAATATGATGGGAATTAAAAAAATGATCTTAAGATCGATAAATAATGTTGGATCTCATTTTCGGAGCCTAACGTTCGAAGTCATCATAAGACGTGAGCGTGCGTATTACCTTGAAGGGTTATTAATTTCCATGAACCCGTATTAGTTATATCCCTCAAGATTGGTGTGCCCACACCAGTCAATCACCAAAATCATAATTGAATTCTTCAAAACAATTGTAGCTCCAAATCTCTAGTTTAATTTGAGGCAAGAACTATCTCAATTGGAACTCTATAGAAGAAGTTATGCTTAAAAAGCCAAAGTATGTTCATACCCCAATCATGCGCCCCCAACTGACCCCTCACTTTCTCTCCATCAAACTTTATCAAATCAACTCTAAAAGATCCCATTTTTATGGAGAGATAGATACATGTGTTAGGAAGTTATTTCTTCAAGAATCACTACATTTGGAGGTCAGATGATGAAGTTATGGTAAAAAGATTCAAATATGTTTATATCCTCAATCGTATTGTACCTATCTTGGGAGAATTGGTATAACTTTCTCTATAAATATTTTATTCAGGCTCTTCTTACACCATTTGAAAGAAATCTTCTAGATATACAACTTTTATGAAGACCAAAAAGGGAGATTTTGCCATTTAGAGGGTAGAAAAATGCAAATTTCTTGTAGCTGTCCCGTATATGTCTGTTTAACGGCCTAACGGACATAGACTGACTTGGAAGTCATTTTTCACCCAAGAAGGTCCGTTAAACAGACCTAAAGTCCGTTAAACGGACATAGGCGATGCTGGGGGTCATTTTTGACCTGAGAAGGTCCATTTAATGGACCTAAAGTCCGTTAAATGGACATGGGGGTTTCCCAGACCCATCCAATGCTTCCTACATCCATTCTAACATCATATTCACTCCTAGTCTTCTCAAATTCACTTCTTCTAAAGCAATAACACTCCTTAAACATTCAATTACTAATTTAGGTGCATTTAACTCGCCAAAAGTCAACTCAAATGACTCATCACAAACACAAACTCTCATCATTCACCATAGCTGTCATGTTTATACTTCCCATGCAGCATCAACACTTATAATGCTCATATCTCTTAACTCCCATATCCAAAATTTACATACTTTATGGCACTGGAAAGCTAAGAGGATAAGCCACAAATTTCTAAAGACAACTTTGTCTATTTCTACCTTGATCAATCCAGTTTTCCCCTTGAACTCAAAACACAATTCTTACCCTTTAGAAAAACTTTAAAATACAATATAAATACTTGGAGAATCATGAGCAAAACATAATGCATATGTATTTCAATAACATCAAAAGATAGGAGTTCTACAATGCTTTAGTGGGCATTTCAAGCCACTTACATCATAATCCAAAAATACAAACTTTACAAAAACTAGAATCACTCAAAATGCGACTGAAGCATTGTTTTACAAAAACTAACTTAAAATACAAAAATAAGCCAATTCTGGAGTAATGCCTTTATGCTCAATCACACGATCTCGTGCTCCTCACTTGAAGATGGGATGGAATGGGAGGGGGTGAGCTTAAAACTTGTGGATAACAGTTTTATAAACGGTAATAAGCAAAAACTATTTAAAACTTTCATGATCATAGCAAAATCTCATTGAATCGTAAAACACGAAATTTTCAACTTTTCAAGATAATTCACAACTCACAAAAGTCAAGCATTCATCAAACTTGTCAACATATGTAAACACACAAACACATCATAATGGATTGGGTAAGTCCATGAACATGACGAACTGCACAATTCTACATAATGGTCCTGTGTAGTCGTAAAACTTGAGGGAGTTCATGAAGGAGTTCCGTGTTACTAGCGGGCAGGCGGGAGAAGCCTTTAACTTGGTCAACGTGCACGTGACATTCTTGAATGGATTACACCAAACCCACATAATATGTAATTCATGAATTGAAAACCAATTGCCCAAATGACACATTTTGAAAAACTTGTTTTTCATGAGCATGAACTATTCATATGCAATTCTATCATCATTTCACACTTCATCAACCAAAATCCCATACCAATCATATAACCATTTCTCAAATCATCCAAAAGCCACAATTACAACAATTATGGAGCAATTTGAAATCTTTCCCATATCACTCAAAATTCATTCACAAAATTCATATACAAAAACATATGACACATTCTCAAACATTTTAAAGAACAATAAATGCACATTTTCAAGGTAGTTGAAAATCATTTAATTCCATTTATTTGAAAGAAACATTAATAGCTTATTTACTCAATTATAAAAATGTCAACTGTTGGACCCCAAACTTTTCTTAGAAGTTAGAACTATTATATGTGAAATGTTGGAAGTTGAAAGTCGGAAAAATGTAGTTGAAACATGTTCATTGAGTATGCTTTGGTGTTTTAGCCATAACTTTTTCTCTAGTTATCCAAATGAGATGATTCTTGATTTGGGTTAAACTAGAGAGATAGGGCTACAAGTTATGTGATGAAATAGAGTTCTAATTTGGTGTTGAAAAATTTCAATTTTCTGATGGAAATTGGGTACAAAATATTATTTCAGTATATGAACAGTTCAGAAATGTTTGAGATATAACTTTTAGATTTCTAAACCAAATTGAATGATGTTGGTGTCATTGGAAAATAAGACAATAAGGAACATTTTTGGAGAAGGAAGGGTTATTAAATTCCTTCAATTTGTGCATGAT
>JANVCQ010000006.1:33194931-33220261 GCA_025531925.1 Erythroxylum plowmanianum | reverse complement strand
TTGAGAAATTGATATGTGAATTTAGTTGAAATTATGGAATTGTGAATGGAAATGTGTTGAAATATGACATGTTTATGAAAACTAAGTTTTTGAAAAGTGTCGTTGGGCAATCCGCTTTCAAATGTGAAATGTATGTTATGTGGGTTTGGCTAGGTCCCATAAGTTTTTCAAGTGCACTTGTCAATAGGCTTCTCCTGCCTGCCCGTTAGTGGAATGGAGCTCCTTCAAGGACTTCCATAAGTTCACGGCTACACACGACCGCTATGCGAAAATGTGTAATACATTCTGTTTCTGGACCAACCCAAACCATTCTGATGTGCTTATGTGCTCATGTGTGTGTTTATAAGTTTGATGCGTACATGATTTAAAGTTGCTCATAAATTATTTTGATAAATTGAGAATTTTTGAGAAATAAGTATCTGATGATTTCTGTTGTGAAATTCTATGAAATGGCAATGAGTTTTGAAAATAGTTTTTGCTTATTTTTCTGTTATATGCATGTTACCCACGAGCTGTAAAGCTCACCCCCCCTTTCATTCCCATCTCCAAATAATGAGAAGGAGAACGGGTGAAAGAAAGTCAAGATATTACTTCGGATTTGTATGTTTTGGTTGTGTTTTGAGATTTGGCATCTTATGTTGTATTTTTTAAGTTAGATTGTTGTAAGAATAAGACCTTAGACATATGTCGAGAATTTTTGGGATTTTGTATTTTGTGTATTTTGGATTTTGATATTGATGTTGTAATATGGCTTGAAATGTCATTTAAGTTTGCAATGCATTTATTTTTGGAAGTTAATGAGTTATGGATTTGTGTATGGAATTGGAATGTGAATTTGTGTATGGATAAGTCAGGTGAATTGTATATGGACTAGATGAGTTGAGTTCGAATGTGATGTATCAGAAAAAGTTTCCGATTAAGTTGATGAAATTTGTACATGAATTGTTGGTATTTTGATATGCGTGTGAGATTTTTATGGAAAAAAATAAGATTTTTTAAATGATGAGATATGATTGAATATGAAGAATCAAATGAATTGACGTTTGAGTGTGGATGAATTTCAAATTGGAAATTGAAGTTGCTTTGAATGAAGTGAAAAAAAAATTCCAATGTTTTTCTAAAGTATGCGTTTTCGGATGTCGGAGTTAAAAGTTTTGACCTTAAGCTTTTTGATTCCTTTGGTTTTCACCCACGCTTTATGATTTCAAGATCTGTTTTTCGAAAAATTCTATACACACGCTTTGTGATTCCGAAAGGTTGGGTTCCAGAAACGGGATCCAACATTATCCCTCCCCTTCAACTCATCCATCTCATTACGGAGCTGAGCTATGTACTCTATTAACTGTTGCAACTGAGTTGTCAATGTCTGCATTGTGTTTCGAAGCTCATGGATTTCATTGGCTGTCGGCCGCCTACTAGATATTGCTATAAATGACGTGGAGGATTACAAATAACATGTGTTCGCAAATAAACCTAAGTTGAATATCCTTCCACGATGGTCCCTATCACCCACTGTATGAAGATAAGTTTGAGTCTTATCAACATTATCAAACTGCTGAGACTGTCATTGAATGCTTTCTTATATTTGGTCCTATCATAAGGCAATGTTTATATTAGTAAGTCATAATTATTAAGCATAAATATTAAACCATAAATTTGACATACATTTAGTTCTCTACATCAGGTGTTGATGAATGTCACATTGTCATGTTACTTTTTAGTGTGAGCGTACAAAAAGAGCTGACGAGGTGTAAGCCTCATGCTCATAAACTTTTCCTGCATAAGAATAAAATATTATAAGTGAACTAGAATTTATAAAAATTTTGACAGAGTTTCCTCTATTTGTATGATATTTACCCCTTATTGAACAAAGAAAATAACTCAACAACATAGTCATATATGGCACCAGACATTTATAACATTATCATTCTCCATAATACACATATTTTCATTCCAAAATTCACACATCAATTTAAATTGAAATACAGCAAAGTAAAAAAATCAGAATATAAAGTAAAGTGTAAATAATTATAAATCTCTCTATATACTTGTGGTGGGTAATAGATCCTTCCGTATGTACGGGAAGACTCTCTCCCCCCGGTCCTCCATATTTGTTGGTAGAATTACACTTTGAAATGAATATTGCCTTATGTGATATCCAATACTACTGCCAACGATTCCATATTTGTTCAGAAATATAAGGCAGTCATATACCAGCCTTGTGTATCGTACCAACAAAGTATCGATAACTTGTATGTGCTCGTTTCTCTCATACTTTATTAATGACCACGTTAAATTCATAATCTTAAAAAATTTCTTTATGAAACAAAAGGAAAAACACTTGATAAATACTTATAATGGAATAATTAATGTATTAAAATCAATTTAAAAAGATAAAAATATTTTTTTTGTACCTCAAACTCCTGATAGTAAAATTCCTTTGTGGTCTGAAAGATACTATTCCATACATAACTCTCAAGATCATTCTTCTCATTGAATTTGGACGTCATGTTTTTTTAGCACGGTCCAGACGAAATCAACCCAATATAAAAATAAATAATTATATACCATTTTTAAAATTTAAACCTATAACTTAATTATAAACGTATTGTGTTTTTATGTATTTTCACTTACAGATTATTGACAATTGTGTTGGAAGTTCTTCCATCAGGTTTCTCAACTCTAGGTTGACAGCCGCCTCCTTCATCCGCATCATTTACCCCTATTATCTCTGTCACTATAGGGGTAGTGGATGATGTAGGGGTGGTGGATGGTATAGTAGCAGGTACAGAAGGTGATACCACATCGTTAAGTGTAGTAGCTGGAGGGGGAGGAGGTGATTCAGTTCTAGCTACAAAAATGTGATGCTTCACTTGGACAGTAAGTACCTCTGAATCGTTGTCTGAACCTTACTCGTATTATATTCTATTTTCTTTTTGGTGACATATTTCAACCTGAAATTCATATTTGATTGAATTTTCTAGAAATATAATAATTTGAATTCAATATTTTACACAATATATTGAAAAGAAAATAATTGATTTGTTGAATATAATATTTAATTACAAACACAAATTGATTGCTATTATCACTTAATTGTAAATCAAAATTATCTTCTTTTTTTGAAGAATTAAAATCAAAGTCAGGCTCCTCTTTAGATCTTTGACTCTTGTCATCCTCTTCAGATGAAATTTCAACATATTCATTAGATGGATCATTTAAAGGTTCATTATTGTCATATGTGACAGATACATTTATTTCATAAACATCTTCCTAAAACGCTTCACTTTCAATTCTTTGTTCTCCTTTTCCATGTGATTCAAAAACACCTCTAGGTTTAACTTTGCAAATGGCCAACCAATCTGACTTATCTCGTCATAAACTAGGAAAAGGGACATAATATACTTAGATCGCTTGCATTGCCATCACAAAAGGTTCAAATTGTCTAAATCTTCTTCACTTGTTGATTTCAACTAGATTGTAACCGCTATGTACTTTTGTACCGACATTTGAAGTTGGATCAAACCAGTCACACTTAAATATCACACTTCACTTTGTTGGCAATGCAGGGTGCTCAATTTTAGGTATCTCAATAATTTTACCATAGTAATCCATTAATTCTCCCTGTATGCAAACTCCACTATTTATTGTTGTCATGCTATGATCATAATATTATGTATGATATTTGTATCCATTAACGAAATACACCGGATACGATTTAACAGTTCGCAAAGGTCCCTTCGTAAGATCAATATGTAGACTTTGTGTACATTTAACATAAGTTAAATGTTAAAGAGCCTTCTTTGTTCATAAATCAATACATGAACTTCTCATTCCACCAACTCTCCTATTTGATGGAATTGATGAGTGGAATTCCCAATTTCTAACATAATAGAGTTTCTCTTAACAATCTAGAGGAGCACAAACCTATTGAAAATGCATATACACCACATAGTTATAATATAATAGCTTGTCTTAATTTCTATTCACTTCACTACAGTTAAACTTAAAAAGTGTTAGTATACAATAGCTTGTCTTAATTGTTAGAGTTTTCTTTCTACTAGTGAAATTATGACCAATAACATTTAAGCCATAAGAGCTCAAGTGCCAAGTAGTAATCCCAACAAGAATTTTACCAATTACAGTATAAATCAATAAAAACCTAAGAAAAATACTAGCAAACTAAGCAATGTAAATTTCCAGAATTATAGTAAGGTTTATAGTCATTGCTCAACTACTTAAAATATGAAGAAGTAAAATAAATTACTAAAACATAAGAGATTAATGATTCAGCTATCTCCAAAGTCTTAGAATTATGTACATTAATATTATGTAATATTTAGTTGATTTGTTTTTTAGTTAAAGTCACTTAGAGTTTTTTTTTTTTTTGATCAGACACTTAGAGTATATAAATAGGTAGATGTACATCATATTATATACACACAAATATAACACTTCTACATTTCTTCTTTTTTTTTTAAATTTCGGTAGCAACTTAACCAATATCCTATATTAAAGTTCCTCAAAACCCCTAAATCATTCATTTATCAATCTCATCACAAAATAAATAGATGTTCATGCCACAAACTTAAATTTACATTAACAATACTTAAAATTTAAAGCCACAAATTGAAGTTCATACCACAAACAAGTTTCAGTTAGTGTAGGCGTCTTACATTAAAAATGCATCAAGTTAAAATGGGAGATTCAAACCACAAATAAATACCATAATAAACCAAGTATACAAAAACCTGGTAAATAACAAAACCCGCTTACCTCAACCGACATGCAGAAGAAATCAGTGAAGTACTTGAAGTAAGAAGATGACAGAGCTAGAGTGAGATGACAGTCAAAGAAGATAACCAAAACAAAAAAAAGACAATGACAATCAAAGCAGTACACAAAGCATAGTAATGAACAAAACTCAACGACGTTGTTAAAAACAATCAAAGAATAAAATGTTACCTTAACCGACAATTAAAGGAAGACGACGATGACAATATGCAATGGGTGAGCGATGGCGAGGAGAAAAGATGATTAACTATACATGAAAACAAAAGATCATCCTTAAATGATATGTTGCACATCTTCAATTTCTCACATTTTATTTAAAAAAATTATATAGAAAATCCTAAAGTAAGCTAGATAGGAAATCCTAAAGTAAGCTAGATAGGAAATCCTAAAAGCTAGAATGAAGTTCCAATTAATAGAATCAAAAGCTTTGAAATAAATAATCTTCATATTGCAACTTTAGTTAAGTGTTTTCTTATAGTAGTTTATGGACTTAGAACATCTCATTATGATTTAAAAACCTAAAAATTTATCAAATTAACTCATAATCATGCTATATATTCTCATATTAGCATAAATGAGTGATGTAGCACCTAATATTAAGTATATGTAAAATGGCACTTTAGCAACTAAAAAAATGTTAAAATGTATGGATTTGGCATAAAAGGCTTAGACATACAAGCATGGACCTTATCTTTAACCTCAACTCTAAATAATTTTTCAATAAATTTCCAAGGGTAAAATGTAATAAGGACAATATTTATGGAGTTTTCTAAACAGGAAAACAAACCAAAGCTCTTTCAAGAATAAAAGATTAGGAGTGACCATAGTAGGAAGTTCGAGAATTATATTTGTGCTTATCTTTACTTAGACAAGTCAATACTCAGGGTAATTGAAGTCTTATTGTTGACTAAATGAGGTCTTAATTCATAGTTTTAATAATAACAAAATATATTACTATTAATGAATTTATTTTTATTACTATAAGTAGCTCTATTATAACTAAATCAACCAGCATATGAAACATAAAGATCGATGGAATGACAAAGTGAACAAAGAAATCAAATAAATCAATTGAAAATTTAAGTGATGAAGAAAATGAATAAAATAGAGCACATGTACAATTAAGGTGAAGATCTGATAATAAAAAAGAATCAATCATATCAAGACTTAAAATAATATTGTACTTGTTCCTATAACCTTATTTTTGTTATTTCAAGTAATTAAGAGATCAACCACTGCATAATTATTTGCATATATGTGACTTTTTGAAACAAAGTACATCTATTTTGGATAACAAATGAATGACTGAGAGAAGCTGGCTTCCACCTATATGAAGTGGGATACTGGAATTCATTGTCAATATGTATGTATGTATTATTAGACATGATAGAGGCAATCTTAAGAATATAGTAGCCTTCTCTTTTATGTCATTTCAATTAAGAAATGAGAGGGTGTGGGAAATGAAGAATGCAAAGAAACTTTTTTTTATTTCATCTTAACAAATATTATAAATGTGTTCATATCTATTTATGAAACAACAATAACCCAGTGAAAGTCTCGTTGCTATGCAGGTTTTGGTAAGGTTCAGTAGTACGCAGCCTTACCCCTAACTAGTAATGAGACATAAATACAAATATAAATGAACTATTTACAAGAAAACTCTTGAATTAATTCGCACTATCTCCAATGCCAAACTATCATAAGTGTCACATTATAGAAATTTCAAATTACTATTTTCAACATTCCCCTTAATTTGAAATTTTTTTCATTATGCTAAGTCTTACTCTTAATCTTTGAAAATCTTCAAACTTTAATGCCTTTGTGAAAATATATGTAACTTGATCTTAAGTTTTCATATACTTGACCTATAATTCCTTATTGATATTACATTCTCTAATGAAATAATTTCTTGTATCTATATCCTTTCTTCAATTATGAAACATGTGATTTTTGGCAGTGCTTGTGTAGACTTGTTATTAATACAATTCTTTGTAGTTTCTTATTGTAGCAAGTGAAATTGTATCAATAATTTTCTAAGCCAATTAATAGCAAGACATGAGCATGAAGTTGCTACCATATATTCAAATTCATGAGCTGAAACTGTAACAATAGGTTGTTTTCTTAAACTTTATGAGATTACACAATTACCTATCAAACATATCAAATTGGTTACACTCAAAATCATTATCACAAAATCCAAAAAATTTCAAATTACTAGAAGAGGAATAAGATAGTCCAAAGTTAAGTGTACCTTTTAGGTAAAGAAGAATCCTCTTTGCAACTTTAATATATATAGAGGTAAGAGCTTCCATAAATTGACTCACTACTTTAAAGAGTATGTGCTTCCATAAATTGACTTACTACTCTAACCGAATAATGAATATCGAGTCTTGTACATATTAAATATCTAAAACCTATAAAACTTTTAAAAAATGAAAAATTTCTTTTCTCCATCTTCATACTTTGATAACTTTGGTCCAATTTCCAAAAGTTTGTTTACCAACGTTATCAAGCACTTTTAACTTCTTCAAGACCTTCTTTGTATAACCTTCTTGAAAAATGAATATTCCTTCCATCATTTGCCTCACCATTAGGCCAAGTAATATGACATAAGTCTTATATTGGTCATTTCAATTTCAAATACATAGCCTTTTTAAATTGTTACCAATGAAAAAAAGATCATCCATGTAAAGACAAACAAGCAAACAGTCCCCACTATTATGAATTTTGATTTAAAGAGCATATCCATTAAGGCAACTAACAAACCCGTTCTCATAAAAATATTTGTTAATGTGGTTATTCCATGACCTTGGCACTTGCTTCAATCCATGCAACACTTCCTCAATATATACAAAGCTTTGTTCAATTTTAGAACTTTTTCTTTATGTCCTTTAACCATATAACCTAATAGTTATTCAATATAGACTTCTTCAAGATAGCCGTTAAGGAAGATTGACTTTACACCCAGTTGATAAAAATTTCATTATATTTGAGCGACCAAAAAAATGAGTAAGCAAATAGCATCTATTTGAAATCATTTTCGTAATCAACTCTATGCTTTTTCTTATATCCTTTAATAACAATTCTTAATTTGAATTTTTGCACCTCTCTGTTAGTATTCTTCTTCAATTTGCATACTTATTTGACTTTAATATCTTCATAACCTTTAAGAATTGCTAATTCAGAAATACTTTTTTTAATTGCCTTGATTTCCTTACCTATGGCTAATCTCCACCTTTTATCTTATATGACTTCTTTAAAATTTAACGACTCTATAATAAGACAATACAATTCATCAATATTAACAATAACTTCATTATATCTTACATAAATTTCTCCTATATCTTTCATTTTCCTTGACCTCTCATTTGAAATTTCTTCATAAGGTAACAAAAGTGGTGAAGGAGGTGGAATTATTTCTTGTATAGGTACCATAATCTTTTGTTCTTCTTCTTCTCCAAAATAAGGAGGAAAAGTATAAAATTTCCCTTCATGAGCCTCCCAATTCCACATAGCTTTCTTATTAAATTCAACATCTTAACTTAATACCACTTTACCATTATATGGATGGTATAATATGTAGTCTTTGGAATGTGAATCATATCCAATAAAGACATGTTTAATACTTCAATCATCAAAGTTAGATCTTTCTTGGTGTGGCACTTGAGCATATCCAATGCTTCCAAAAACTTAAAAATAATAGACACTAGTCTTTACTCCACTCCATACTTCATGAGGAGTTTAATGGTTGATATTTTATGTTAGAGAGAGGCTGGACAAATACACTGCACAAGAAACAACCTCAATACAAAACTTCTTAGGCATATTTTTGGCTTTCAACATGCATCGTTCCATATTAAGGATGTTTTCTGTTCTTTCTCTAGACTATTCCATTTTATCATGGTGATATAGGAACTATTAAAGGATGATGGATGTCATGAGTTGCACAAAAATTAATGAATTCTTTGGAAGTAATTTCGCCTCCTTTATTGTATCTTAAAACTTTGATTTTATAACTACTTTCCTTTTTCACAATCATCTTAAAATTCTTCAAAATAACCAAATCTTTTGATTTTTTTAAAGAAAATAAACCTAAGTTTTTTACTAAAATAATCAATAAAAAGTTAAAAATTTTCTTACTAAATGAGGGTGGATTGATTGGTCCACATATATTAGGATGAAAAAGTTAAAGCAAACTAGTTACTTTTAATGTTGCTTATTTAGGATTTTGCCAACTTCTCTTCTCATTAACCTTGAGAGCTCCAAAATTTAAGTATCCAAATCTCATGTGCCAACATTATATTTCATCTGGCAAATCAACTTTCAAACATTTTGCTTCTATTGTTTTGGTGTTCAATTTGGACATCTTATTCTTTGATATATAGTCACTTTAGCAATCAAATTAGAGTTTTCATCTTGAAGCCAAAAAATTTTATTTTTCATAAAAATTTCACACCCCTTTTCAAAGAGTTTGCCTAATTTTAAAATATTATTTTTTATCTTACGCATATAATAAACACCGGTGATCAACTTGCAACTACTATCTTTGGAAGAGATGAGATTGTACATTTTTTTAATTTGCATTTTTGACAAGTCTCTAAAAGAAACAACACTTCTTATCTTCTCATCAAGCCCTACAAATTTGCCTTTGTATCCACACATATGATTGCTTGCACCATTATCCAAGTAATATATACTATCGATATTATTCTCTTCTTCTTTGCTTGTTAGGAATAAATTTGACTCTTGGATTTCTTTATTGCCATTAATAAGATTAGTCTTTTCTTTGATATTATCAATCGAATTATGACATTTCCAAGAATAATGGACAATTTTATGATAATTAAAATATTTAACTTTAGACTTGTCATGCTACCTATCAGTCATATCTAAATAGTAGCATCATCGTCTTTCTCTTATTCTTGTATTTGCTCTTTGTAATGTTAGCTTCCCTCTTTTTTGTTTATGATGTTTCCATTCTCCTTTCCTCTTCCATATTATCCTATTCCTTGTTTACATCCTCTAAATTTATTCTCTTCTCCTTCATCATTCTTTAAAGAATTCTTAACTTTGAGAACTTGTTCCAATAACTTTTCTTGTCTTCTCTTGATCTTTTCTTTATGGTCTTGTAAAACCCACCAATTCTTCAATGGTCACTAAGTCTAGATGACTCTTCAATGACACACACCACATAATCAAATTGGGAAGTTAAATAATGAATAAGTTTATCCACTACACAAACATCTTTCATCTTGTCTCTATATCTCTTTAATTGATTTATAGTCCCCTTTAGTCTTGTACATAATTCAAAATTGACTCAAATTTCTTTATCTTCAAAATTTCAAAATCACTTCTTAGTGCTTGAAGTGTCATCTCCTTCACTTTATCAAAACCTTAAAAAGAATTTTATAAAATACCCCATACTTCATTCGAGCAAGTAATATCGACTATTTTCTCAAACATATCATCCAAACATTGATGGATGAGAGTGAGAGCTTGTTGATCTTTCTTTCTTATGTTGAACAAAATTTATTTATGATTTTGAGATAATTTTCTTTATTTTGAAACTTTTCATAACCTTTCTGTACAATCTCTCACACATCTTTAGAGTGAAGCAAAGCTTTTATGCATAGATACTATTTCTTATAATTCTCCTTTATAAGCAGAGGAAATTGGAAGGAAGTGAGTCCATGATTTGTCATTTCTTACTTTCCTCACAATACTTTTTTTTGTGATTTAAGAAACTTGGATCTAATATCACTTTTTTGAGAAATGAGAGTATAGAGAATAATTAAGAATGAAAGAAACTTTATTCTATTTTATTTTAGCTATTACAAAATGGACTATGATATTTATAGAAATATTCATCCTCTATTTACGAGAAAATTATAAAAGACATTAATTAATATAAATATAAATGACTCATCTAACACTAGAAGAATTACAAAAAAAATTCTCTTGAATTAATTCACATTACTTTCAACGCCAAATTATCCTAAGAATCAAATCTTGAAAATTTCAAATTACTATTTTCAACAATTTCTTTAGTCTAAGAATATAGATATTAATGTTAGAGACATCAGAGATAAGGAAATTATATGGTTAAATATTGGGAATGGCTGCACATATGCTTGAAGCAAGAGTTTATGCTAGGAAGTGTTAAATTTCTTATATAGTATCTTGTTCAATCAAGCACAACACTACAAGTTAGAACCACAATAGCGGCTTGGACTCTTATCAGATCAAATGCATTGACTAATAAAATAATGTCTTATGGGGACTCAGGTTTTGATTCACCTTACGCCTTTTCTTATCCATTGAACATTTAAGATTAGAAAAGCACTGGATTTCCACTTCTTTTTGGTTACTATACAAGTGTTGCAAGTAAGTCATATGTATACTTTAAATATACAATTTAGTTTTCTATTTGGGATAATGTGTTTCGTATCTGATCTACTTCAATAAGCTGTCCAATAACCAAATGACTAAACAAGGGAAAATCCAGAAAAGTCTGTAGTTCAAAGGGAAGATAGTGGTAAAAGAAAGTGAATGGTTACCACATCATCTATCCACCTTCTCCAATGGAAACATATTGCCCACGGAAGAATGCGTTTAGATATTTGCAAGTGGCTTGCTTAATATTGTATCCTAAAGAAATTAAAAGGTCAATTTATGCATAGTGGACTATTCTGGGTACGTGGTTGTTTGCCACCACAAGACATGAAAAAGGCAACTTTAAATGATGCTCTACTCTTCTGAAGTTTGCCCCTTTTTCGTTAGAAATAGGGGAAAGGTTATATTGTAAAAGGACAAACAATTTCCAAGATAGAAAGAAGTTCAAGAATGGAGGTGGTTCAGTCCTGATCACAATTACACGACTGAAAACATTATCAGAACATTGAATTGCGATACTGCCAAAAACTGACCTTTTTGTTGATTGGATAAAATCGAAGTTGTTTCTTTTCAAAATGAGAAGACTGTCAGAGTTTCCAGGAATTGATTGTCAAGGCGTATCCAAGCTAACGTTTGATCTTAAAGAAAGGAGTCGAAAGTCATACTCGTTAATGTCTTAATTCCAAAGAGCAGAAGAGAAGAAGGAAACACATTATTCTAATGAGATTGTCCCCTTTTTTAATAGCATGTAATATAAATTTCATGGACTTAGGCCGTATGGGTTCTAATTCTATTACTCATTAATTATTTACCAGGTTTCTTTTTCCTTCTACATATGAGAAATTGTAATAAATTATCAAATCTTTAACCTTAAAATTTTTATTAGGCTAGGTTAGTCGAAAGATGATTATCGGTTCAAGGAAGTACGGTGTCCCTACTTTTTCAGGATAAGAAAGGGTAGAGATAATGCCTCGAACCAATGTTCGAGTACCAGGCGCTACGACACTAAAGTCAGTGCCTGATCTTGAGATATGGATCATTCAAGACATATTAGCATGACGTACTCCTATTTGAATCAGGGTTTGAAACAAAACTTCTCTTTAGGAGGATAGATAGGGCGATTCAGGTAAGATCCAATGTAGACCCAAATTCTATATTGATTGACTGTCTCTAATATATTGTTGCTGACAAATACCACTCTTTTTTGTTTTAGATCTTCTAAATCATTCCTGCTGGAGATCCGGACCCATTTTTTTTCTAATGATAAAAAGATTCATTCTCTTCATAAAAAAAATTGGAGGTAGAACAAAATTTTTCTTTCTTCTTTCATCTTGAGTAGGACAACCAAGAGTCAATGCAAGTTATATTTTATTTAAAATAAAAGAGTGGATTCGTTAGAACTTCCAAGTATATCCCAGTTCATCCTTCCATAACCAATCTACGATTTTTTTTGTTATTGTTTTTAGAAACGACATCAGGGTTTGCGCTTCATTATCTGATCATTAAGTAAATGATCAAAAACAACAATATTGAACATCAGAATTAAGAGTTTAATAGAACTAAACAACATTAACTACTGGTTGATATAATTAATTTGAGTTTAGCGTGTCATTATTGCACTGAAATGAATGGTTGAATCAGGATATATCTTGTCATTTGTAACCTGAGTAGGCCAAAACCTGTGTCTCTGTTTCTTTGTTAGTCTGTCTCGTGTGATCGCGTCCATAAATTAAACTCGCAACCAAATTGAGCTAACTGGTACAACAACTTGATAAGAAATGCGTAAAGGAAACATAACTGTCATAATGTCTTTATCAGAACCACAGAACCTATCATACACATATGAGATTGAAGCTATTACATTCCATATTTATCAGAACTACCACCCCAATACACTAATACCTATATTTAACAGTCAACTACATATCTCTGCTGAACTCAAATTTCTCAGTTCGATCTAGTATATAACTATATCTATATAGATCAACTAGCAACTACCTCAAGAGATGGAATAAATAACGAACTTTCTAATCCTAGACTGTCGTGATGACCAAGGAAATCATGTTTAGACTGTCCACACCACATGGCTCAGTAAGTGCAACAAAGTGGTCATCCACATATTGAGAAACTAGCTAGCGATCATTGCATCTTCAAAACTGTGGCCTTGGAACGTGACGATTATTGGCCCCTGTACCGGGATAGTCATTTAACTCCACAATCATCCTCTTGTCAATAGTATGCTCCTCCCAGATTTTCTCTTTAGCTACCTGTTAGAGGATAAAAGGAAAAAAAAAAGGCTAATTCTCGCAATATATTAGCTTCAATATATTGACAACCAAGTTCAAAAATTCATCTATCCAACTTGTCAGTGACTAATACCGGGTAGGTGTTTGCTGTAATTGGAAGCACTGGAGGTCCATGTGCTATTAACCTTCCCAATCCTGCAAAAGATGCAAAGTCCTCAGAGTAAGCTCACAAATTTCAACTAAGGTAGCAAAAAGAAAGAAATGAAGTTTGTAGCTTGAAATTGATCAAAGATATACTTGTAACTGGGGCAGCATTATTTGAGGTGATCGAGTAAGAAATCGCCAGAAGAGCTACCACAAATCGGAAGAGATTGCCTGTCATTGTTTTAACAAGCTTCCCTTGAGGACAATCTTCTTGGTGTTTGCTGTTGTCAAGCCAAACTACTGCATTTATATAGTTACATCATGCACTTTCTCTGGACATTTGTGTGGTTGTGCTGGTGAGGAAGAAATAGTGAGTCACAATATTTCCCAAAGTCAAAAAAGGTGATAGGAGCACTGCATTTCTTTGAGAGATTGACGCGTTTAGTATTCCAACCAAAAAACAGAAAGAGATCTTATAAACAGTTGCTAAAGTGGGCGTACCATAGAAATTACGTATGTAACTATATATTTATTAGCCAAGAGTGAATTGAGAAAGATGGAGGACACTGTATGCAAGTGGAAGGTGACAAAACAATGTGGTGTGAGTAAACATATATGGCACTAATTTTAAGTCAAGGTGCAGTGGAGAGATCAGCATTAGAGCTTGTTTCAAGGGTTTTCAATGAATTCAAAGGATATGGCCATTGAGGGTTCATCACGTCCATCAAAAGTGAGACACAATTGCAAAAGTTTGTCGCCATTGAATCCCATTATAAAGGAAAGGAAATTGTCAATTTTCAACAGCTAGAGAAGAGTGTAATATGATATGAAACGTGTACCGATTTCAGCAACCTGTTATGATAGCGAGTTACACCATTGAAATTTGATATATGTATTAAAAGCTGCTTGAAACGTCATCCACTTTTCTATTGTTCCTCCTTTTCCTATGCTGTACGTGTCCACACCTTGCCCCTCTGGGAGCCAAAGTTGTAATTTCCATACCGTGTACAAAAATTCGAACGAAATATTCAGACATAGTACAGGAAGAAACATCTGTTCAGCGGAGTTTTATTTGGTAAGCTTGATACATATTCGAATTGTTTTACTCAATGACTATTCCCAGCCCTTAACATAATCTATTTTATTCGTTATTAAGTCATTTATTACTACTCTTTATTATAGATAGAAACATGGGAAAATAGATTTATTTTGGGAGTTTAACTGCAAAAGGTTACTTGATAAGCCTCCTCAAAACCTTACTGTGGATCGTGGAAATTTTCACGTGACGGGATGATTAGTTAACAAATTGGGGAACAAGTATTGTTATACAACATTATACTTGTGGCCTTATTTGGGACAAAGTTCAGAATGTAACATGGCAGAAGCAAGCAAGTAACGAGGAAATTTCAGTTTGGAAGGTTTGTGACTCAAACCTCATTGCTAATATCGAGCTACCAATTTCCTCTATAAAAAGATGAAATGATAACAGCATGTAATTGCCGGTAAAGTGGTCCTAAAAAAAGAGGCTGTACAGTTCATTCTGCTTTTGCCACCTTTTTGCTTTCTGTTCCTCCGTCTGGAAGTGTTGCAATTTAAAGCTTTCCGCCTCATTTGGCCCAAAGTCAATGACACTCTTTTCAGCCACAAGCCTTGTAAAGTTGATACTTTCTAAGAAATTCTCACTACATATGCTCAAAAATTATGTTGCCAGATATTAACGAGCTCTAAGAACGACTAGTGATTGGCGGATTGTTAAGGTAGTATACACCCACTTCGTCGTCTGAACAAAACGGATTGGCTTGGCCGTAATCTAGCGAGAAGCAGAGCAGTTGATACGAGAATGTTAGGATCATAGTGTTGAGTTGGAGGGAGCAATATTTAGTGGGCTAAGCACAACTATTATTTTATTATAGTGCAAATTTTGCAAGAGTATTATAACTAAAAAAAATACAAGGACACTAACTCATAATTTTCTTCACCAACACCTACTCTAGAACCCACTCTTACATATCTAATTCTCGGAGACATACACTTCAAATGAACATACATGTCCTATTTATAATAGCTATTGCTAACATAATAGATAGTTCTAGTAATTTTTAATTTAATGAAACAACTAGCAATTGACCAATTCTGTATACAATTTTAGTACTCCTGCTCGTCAAAAATGTCCAGTAGCTTGCACCTTGCCTAAACCGTGAACAACTTGATCTTTCTAGCTAATATATGAGTTTCCAGTTGGCTCCATTTTACAACTAGCATTTAATCACAATTTTGACTTTGACCATAAAACCTTTTAATTAAATCGGTAGTTCTTACACCTTTCATTCAAATTGTCTATCTTTGCACTTAAGTATTTCTAGCTTGCAAGTTCCAATTTGGCAAAGTTTTTAGGATACCACATAATCGGTGTTGTAGTTTAACACTTCCCCGCAATACCAACTTACTGCTTCATCCTTGCTGTGATTTCAAGTTTTATTCGAAATACTATGAATTTACTTCCATTGAGCCCTTCGGTAAATATATCTGCGACTTAATCTTCTGTATTAATTTTCTCTAATTTGATTTCTTCCTGAAGTACCTTTTCTTGTACATAGTGATAATGTACTTCCATATGCTTCGTTCTTGCATGGAACGCTGGATTTTCAGCTAAACGGATTGTTGATTTATTATCACAATATAATAGCACTGCACAGTCTGTAAATTGATGAAGATCTTTCATCAATTTTATAAGCCAAGTACTCTCTTGAGTTGTTGCCGCCTCTGCTCTATATTCTGCTTTAATGGATGACAACGAAACTATTGGTTGTCTTTTGCTACACTAAGTGTAGCGCCTCTTTACCTTAGAATACATATCGGGATGTCCGAAGGTCATTCCGATACATATCCTACGATAACGATACGCTACATTTGATCACTACATTCACTTCATATGACATTATAACATTAATCCCTTATAAGCATTAAAAGAAAATCACAATATTTTAAAAACCAACTTTTTCCTCACTTCATTGCATAAAACCGAAAGTCTACATTGTGTCTTTCGACTTTTATTATAAATGCATCATCAAAACCTATTATAAAAGTACTATATGAAAGAGGAAAATATATAAAATCTATCTAAGCCATCCAAAAATCCCAGCTGACCGACTTTTGAGCCATGACTTCTCTTGCCAATTCACAATCTACATGGCTAGTAGAGCCTCTCAGTAGCTAGAGTCATCTCTCGGTCTTGAAAAGACAACGATACAATTTTGGTCAGTTTGCAACTCAATGAAGTAATCATCATCGATGGTTCACTCAATTCATGTAACACAACAAATCACATAACATATAATTCACAACTTTGCTTAATGAAAACATATAACATTTACATTTAAGAGCAAATCAATTTGGCATTTCAAATTATCCACATACTTGTTAGAAAGGCATATGAAATGCTCACGAGACTCTTTTCCCATTGTTACGTTGTTGTGACTGAGTGCTTGAATTGTCCCGTATCCATTTTAGATATCGGGCTCATCAATAACTGTTCAATATCTGATGAGGATATAGGGCTCATTTTACATGGTGAGCCTTAGGCTCTTAATCACTATCTGAGCTTAAGGCTCTTTTCACACTTTGAGCTTTAAGCTCTAATCAGTAGCTACTCTAGTCACAACTGTCATTATCTGATTGTGCACTCATGTATGGAATGCATCTTTCACAATCGATCATATTATGAAACACATAATTCTTCACATTCACATTCGTCGGACCTTTTGTCCAGAAATCAACACAATTCAATTCACATTCATTTATCATTCAAAACATAATTTAAGCAAACAATAATTGAGAGAAACCGTCTAGGTTACTCACAAGTTGCTCCCGAAATTAATGTCTGGAAGTTCCGACAATGTTTGGAGGTTGACATTCCAATTACTCCTCTATATCAAATAACACATACACATCTATCACAATTTATACAATCATAAGTGTTTAACAATGCACATGTATGTAATAAAATATGTACAATGCATGTTCATGACAATCTCGAGTATTTATCCATTAGTGTCATCACAAAATTAGTCCCATATCAAGATGCCTCTAAGTATAATTTATACTTATATTTATACCTTACTAGAACCATTAAAATCACAATTTATACTCTTCCATCCGATATCCTTAATTTGATTCAATCAATCTTTTTCAATTCAGTATATAAGGCTATAAACTTTTATGGAGAGTCAAAAAATGTGCTAGGAATCTATTGATCCAAGAATCACTCAATTTGGAGGTCGGATGACAAAGTTATGGCTGAAAGAATCAAATAAGTTTCTGTCCTCACTCATATTGAACCTATTTCGGAGCAACTAGCATAACTTTTGCTATAGGTATCTGATCAAGGTCATTCTTAGATGGTTTGAAAGAGGACTTATAATTCTATAATTTTAAGACCTTAAAGATAGATTATGTCATCTACCAGATCAAAATTAGACTAAACAATATAAGATGAACAGTGACCAGAAGAAGTTTATGAACAATACACAGAAATTGTTTTACAATTGGAATAAATTTCTCTAGAAATATTAGATTAAGGTATTCTTTAGATGTTTTTGAAGAGGACTTCAATATATACAACTTTTATAAAGACCTTGAAGACAAATTCTATCATATAAGGGATCAAAATTGGACAAGACGATACAAAATAAATAGTGACTATAAGAAGTTTATGAATAGTACACAGAAGTTGTTTTACAATTTGCATAACTTTCTCTAGAGATATCGTATTAAGGTTTTCTTTGTATCTTTTGAAGAGGACTTCAATATCTACAACTTTCATGAAGACCTTGAAGGTATATTCGGTCATTTACTAGGTCAAAATTGGACCAGACGATACAAGATGAACAATGAATAGAAGAAGTTTATGAATAGTACACAGAAGTTGTTTTACAATTGGCATAACTTTCTCTAGAGATATCGGATTAAGGTGTTCTTTAGATGGTTTTGAAGAGAACTTTAAGATCTACAACTTTCATGAAGATAGATTCTGTCATCTACCAGGTCAAACTTGGACTAGATGATACAAGACGAACTGTGACCAGAAGCAATTTATGAACAGTACACAGAAGCTGTTTTACAATTGGCATAAATTTCTCTAAAGATATCATATTAAGGTTTTATTTGAATGGTTTGGAAGAGGACTTTAATATCTACAATTTTTATGAAGACCTTGAAGACAAATTCTATCATATAAGGGGTTAAAATTGGACCATATGATACAAAATGAACAGTGACCAGAAGGAGTTTCAGTCTAAGATCTATTTGGAATAATTACGATAACTTGCTCTAGAGACATCAAATTGAGATGTTCTTTAGATAGTTTTGAAGAGGACTTTAAGATCTACAACTTTTATGAAGACCTTGAAGACAGATTATATAATCTAAAAGGTCAAAATTTGACCAGACAATAGGGTCAGATGAATAGTACACCAGATGATATGATGTCAACACCAGACAATATGACATCATCAGACGATACTTCATCATAGACGATATGACGTCATCTCCAGACGATGTGATGTCATCAGATGATATGACATCATCAGATGATACAATCTATACTCTTGAGTATCTCCACTTATAAGGACCATAACTTTTGACTCTGATGTCTAAAAATTTCATACTATATATTGTTGGAAAGCTAGAAAGATAAACTACAACTTTCTAGAAGACAACTTTATCTAATTTAGCCTAGATTAAACCATATTTTTTCCTGAAGTTAGAACACAAAATTTACCCCTAAGGAAGACTTGAAATTTTGCATTGTGCAAACTTGGAAAGTCCTGAGTATAGCCATTCAGCTACCAATTTGACTTCATTAAACTCTCAAATCTCAACTCAATAGAGTTTTCAAATGGAAAAATTCCCACAATGCACAATCACTAAAATTGGTTCTAGAATAATTAAACCTATGTATTTTCTAACTCTATGGCCTAAAACTCTTCCAAAAAAATCCAAAAGATTCAAAATGATCTTACCTTGATTCTTCACCAAATGAAGAGATCTTTGACTCATTCTCTTCCTCTTCCTTTTTCTCTTCTTGAGCCACTTCAAAATCTCTCTCAAGATTAAGAAATGCTAAAACCTAGCTCAACTCTTTTCTTTTCTCTCAACCACCGAATTTCTCTTCTTTTTATTTCTTAATTTCTCTTCTTCTCTCCCAATTCATGTTTCCCCCTTCTTAAAAAGCAAGACTACATTTCTTTCTTCCATTTCTACCCTTAATGAGCCCAAAAAGCCCCTTTTACCCTTCCTTATAGACTTAAGTTCTTTTAACCTTAAGTATTTTGCCAAAAACACCCCTTGAACATTCTTATAACCTTTACACTTTATTTCAATCAACTTATATCATATAATCTTTCTAAGATCAACATAATAATTAATTTCCACAAAATTTCATAAAGACCTTATAATCAATGTAAGTCATACTTATTCATCAAGAAGAAATTTAAGGGCCAACATTTCTCAATATACTCACAAGACTACATTTCTACCCTTAATAAGCCCAAAAAGCCCCTTTTACCCTTCTTTATAGGCTTATGTTCTTTTAACCTTAAGTATCTTGCCAAAAACACCCCCTTGAACATTCTTATAACCTTTACATTTTATTTCAGTCAACCTGTATCATAACATAATAATTAATTTCCACAAAATTTCATAAAGATCTCATAATCAATGTAAATGATAATTATTAATCAAGAAGAATTTTTTAGGGCCAACATTTCTCAATATACTTACATTTATACATAATTATACCCGGAACGTCAATGAATGCATATACAGTCTTTTCATGAGCAACGATTCAATATTCATGTGTATGTGCATGACATATTATGCATGAGCAAGAAAAATACATTTCTAATCTCTCATTAATCACTCATATTTACTATTCTAGCCTCCCCACAGGTAATGAGATGTTACACCAAGAAATTGGTCCTAAACTAAGATTAAATACATATCCTGTTGCTGATCGACGTGTGCCATGATCACTAGCATAATTAGCATCGCAATAGCCGATAACTCTACATTCTCCACCTTTCTTGTATAGTATACCATGATCGAGTGTGCCTTTTACGTACCTAATAATTCTTTCGACTGCTTCCAAATGTGGCTTCTTTGGATTCTGCATGAATCTACTAATTATACCTACTACATAGGAAATATCTGGTCGAGACAAAGTTAAGTAGATTAAACTAACTACCAATTATCGATACATAGTTGCATCTTCAAGATCTTTCCCTTCTGCTGAACATAATTTTTGCCTCTGTTGGTGTTGATATAGGCATGCAGTTAAACACTCCAAATTTCTGCAATAAATTTGAGGCATACTTTTGTTGACACAAAAAGAGACCTTCTTCTGTACGATCCACTTCTAGTTCAAGTAAATGTTTAAGCTCTCCTAGTTCTTTCATCTGGAAGCGAACTGATAAATTCTCCTTTGTTCATTAAATTTCCTCTTCATCATCTCCAGTAATGATGAGATCATCAACATATACCAAGACTGCTACCATTTTTCCATCTTGAACTTTGACAAATAAACTTGAATTAGCTAGTGCTATTGTGTATCCGCATCTGACTAAGAATTCTGCTATCTTTTTACACTCTAAGAATTATGCTATCTTTCCATATCATGGTCTTGGCACTTGTTTTAAACCATACAAGGCCTTTCTTAACTTACACACGTATTATGGGTAAGTCTTGCTCTCGAACCCTTAAGGCTGATTCATGTAAATTTCTCAATCTAATTCTCCATGTAAGAAAGCATTCTTTACATCCATCTGCCATAGCCTTCAAGACTTGCTAGCTGCTAATGCTACCAGAACACGAACAGTGGTAAAAAACCTCGAACAATAAGTCAAGCTTTATATCTCTCAATTGACCCATCTGGGTGAGTCTTCAGCTTATAAACCCATTTGCAAGATATGGGTTTTACATCATTGGGATTAGACACCAAATCCCAAGTTTGATTCTATATAAGAGCCTAGATCTCGTCTTCCATCGCCTTCTGCCAATTATCATTTTGAGATGCCTCCTAAAAAAACTCTAGTTCTTTAACATGATATTCTTTAGTTAATGTTGCTTTCACATATCTTGGATTTGGTTTTCTTTATCTACTCGATCGTTGCAGCTGTTGTTCTGTTGATACTTATTCCTGTATATGCTCCTCTTCTGAACTTGAGTGATGCACACCTATCTACCAAGCACTTTCTTTCTCTTTCTCTTTTGCTGGGTCAGTTCTTCTTTAGAAATTGATTCTTCTTTTGTAGACTCACCAAACTTTTCCTGAAGGTTCTACTCAATTTCTTTAGAGTCAGGCAATTTTATTTACTGTGGAGACCACCATGATGATGCTTCATCAAAGACAACATTTCTAGAAATATAGCACCAATTAGTTGTAGGATCGCAACACCTCTATCCTTACTTTTGCTATCATAGCAGACAAATATGCATCTAATTACCTTCTTGTGGAATTTGCTATGAAGATGCTCTGGTATAAACACATAACATACATAGCCAAATACATGAAAGTGACTTACAGTGGGTTTCAGGTGCCATAGCTTTTGAAATGAAGAAATCGATCCAAGTCTTGGTTGAGGTAGTCGGTTGATTACATGAGCAGCTATCTTCATGCACTCTGCCCAGAATCGACCAGGAACATTCTTAGCATATATCATGCTTCTGCAGGTTTCTGCAAGATGCTGATTCTTTCATTCTGCTAAACTATTTTATTGAGGAGTCCCAGGGCAAGTTAGTTGTTTATGTATCTTGTGCTTTCGTAAAAGCTCAAAGAATTCTTCTGAAGTATATTCTCCTCCATTATATGTACAAAAGTCTCGTACTTTCTTACCAATCTCATTTTCAGCTTCTTCTTTGAACTCCACAAATTTTGCCAGAATTTTTTTATTTCTCCTTTATGAAGTATACCCAAACATATCTTAAATAATCATCGATAAATGCCACCATATAGTGATTCCCACTAATTGATGCCTGCTTCACTAGTCCAAATACATCTGAATGAACAAGCTCCAAGGGTTCTTTAGCCTTGCACTGCGACTTCTCATATGGTAGCTGATGTGCTTTACCATATTGGCAACTTACACAAATAATATCATCTCGAACATAAAGTTGTGGAAGTCCTTTCATCATCAATTTTGTTATCATCTCCTTTAATTTGTGGTAACCGACATATGCTAACTGCTCATATCATAGATCTACTTTATCATTTTTTTCGTGTCATGTCCACATACGCGGACTCAGCGGATATCACATAGATGGAGTCAAACTTTTCCCCTTCCATAAATGGTGTGCCGATAATCTTTAGCTTTCAATATACATTGACATCATTTGGACCAAACAGCACAAAATTGCTTGGGGTAGTTAATTGTGGTATGGAAAAGAGATTTTTCTTTATTCCTGGCATATGGTATACACCTTTCAGTTGGACTTCTTTTGAACCATGCTTCGAATTAATTTTAGTTTCACCAATATGGGTGATTGGCTATTTGGCATTATTTGCTATCACTACCATTCGTTGCCCTTTGTACTCTAACAAATTCTGCATCTTCTGTTTGTCTCCCATCATATGGTTGGAGTAGCCAGAATCAACAATCCAATTTTTATCATAATCAACTGTAGTCAGTTTACTTGCTATTGACACATCTACATCTTGTGCTACCAAGCTATTAATAATATTTTTTGTTTTAGAAATATCATCCTCTTCTTCTGTAGTTGATTCCGCTACTTCAGTTGGATATCTTGTATCATCTATAAATGCAAGTGATGCTTGCACATCCCATTTGGTTTCGCTGTTGTCCCCATCCTTCGACTTGCTCCAAGTTACTGCATTTCCTTCTATTAATTTGTTCTTTGACTAGTAGTCTCTTGCACAATGTCCTTTCTTGCCACAGTTGTAGCATTCATCATTTTGGTGTTGATTATTACGTCGACTTCCTTGATTCCAACATTGATGAGCTCCCCCTGAACTCGAGCCTCCATTATTCCATTTCTTTGGTCTGCTTCTATTTTCTTCACTTCATGCCTTTTTAGTATTCCAACCTCGTGGCCGTCCTCTTACTTTATTACTGAGAAGTGTAGTTTCATCTTCATGCTTTAGAGGAACTCCAACCATTTGTTTGGCTAGAGTTTCCTAGTTGGATAATAAATTCTCCAGGTCTTCTATGGAGGGTTGAACTAGCCAGCCTTGAACTGCTATGATTAAGCCCCTATATTCAGGCTTCAATCTATAGATGGTAATTCTTCTCATCCAGTCATCACCAATTTTGGATTGTTGATCCAATTCTAAAATTTCATGACATAACGACTTTATTTTTGTAAAGTACTGGTTGATTGTCATATCACACTGTCAGATAAACATCAATTCATTTTCCAATAATTGAAGTCGCATATCATCTTTCCTTGAAAAATGAGCAGCAAGTATATCCCATACTTCTTTGGGCATTGTGGCACGCTTGATGTGCTCCAGCATCTCCTCCTCAACTGATGCTTTGATGGCTTCCCTACTTTGACATTCCACTTCTTGAGTGAATCAACCTGGTCCTTTAGTGGTGGTGTGGCCTGACTCCCACCAACTATATCCCTTAAGTCTTGACCTTGTAGGTATAACTCCATACATGTTTGCCATGAGTTACAATTTTGATTGTTAAGCTTTCTAATGCTCCCAACATTGTTTAAATCCGCCATGACATTGGCATAGCCTCTTTATGTGAGTGGTCTCCTTATTGATCCTTGATCAATACCTTACAATCCTTAACTGTGAACGAGCAAAGAATTTTCTCATAGAATAAGAACCTCAATCAAATAATTTTATAATGGCCCCTGACCACCTGCTCTGATATCACTTGTTAAGTTAGAGGGAGCAATATTTAGTGGGCTAAACACAAACTATAATTTTATTTTAGTGCAAATTTTACAAGAGTATTATAACTAAAAAAAACAATACAAGGACACTAACTCATAATTTTCTTCACCAACACCTACTCTAGCACTCACTCTTTCATATCTAATTCTCAGAGACGCACACTTCCAATGAACATAAATGTCCTATTTATAATAGCTACTGCCGACATAATAGATAGTTCTAGTAATTTTTAATTTAATGAAACAGATAGCAATTGACCAATTGCGTATACAATTTTAGTACTTCCAACTCGTCAAAAATGTCTAATTAGCTTACACCTTGTCTAACCCGTGAACAACTTGATCTTTCTAGCTAGTATATGAGTTTTGAGTTGGCTCCATTTTACAACTAGCATTTAATAATAATTTTGACTTTGACCATTAAACCTTTTAATTAAGTCAGTAGTTCATACACCTTCCGTTCAAATTATCTATCTTTTCATTTAAATATTTCCACCTTGCAATTTCCAACTTGGTGAAGTTTCTAGGATACCACATAATCGGTGTTGTAGTTTAACACATAGAAAGCGACAAACGTAGATTTTTGATGAGAAAAAATCAAATTGTTCTACCTTTCATAGGTTAATTTCTTCTATGTAATCTTTCTTTTTTATTATTTTATTTTTACATGATAATCGCTGTAACTACCTTGAAAGTTGAGAAATTAATAATATACATAATGGGATACCCATTTCATCAAAGGTGTTCATCCTCTCATTGTTGGGACCCGTTTCCGGAACCCAACTCATAACGAACGAATCACAGCTTAACTAAAGTCGCTTCATTTTTTTTTT
>JANVCQ010000006.1:33156687-33175646 GCA_025531925.1 Erythroxylum plowmanianum | reverse complement strand
CCCATGATATTTAACAATCTACTTACTTGATTTAACTTCCAATTCTTCAAAATCTTCAAGAAACTCAAAGATCCCTAACTTCATCAACAACCCACGCTCGTCATCATCTTGAGGTTGAAAGGTTTGGGTTTTTGGTACGAATGGAAGAGAAAGCAAGATGAAAGAGTAGCATGAAAGATGGCAAAAATCAAGAAGAAGAGAGGAAGAAGAGAAGCTACGAAAATGGAGAGAACCAAAACAAAACTCCAATAGCTTTAGTAAGAAAGAGAGTATGGAGAATGATAAAGCCAAAAAGGGGGGCTTTTAATTAAAACAAGGGTTTAAGACATGGTTAGGCAAGTGACACTTATCACTCGCCACATGTCCCATTTCTAAGACCTTAGGTTGGTTTCTTTCCAATCAAATTTTAATTTCTACTCCAATTTTCTCCCAAATTTTCAATGGCACTTGTTAAAATTCCTAAAGTCATTTATAAAAATTTCCATTACCATTTGACAGTAATTTCTACTACCATTTAACGATTGTCTTGCCACTTGGCATTTTTCCTAGTCCAGAAATTACCCCGATTTTTCAGAAAATTTCCTAAACTTCTAAAACAACAAATATACTCTCCAAGTCAATTTTCAACACATAAAACCACAATTTTCAATAGAAACCGCATTTATAAACAATTATACTGGGAAATATCAAAGACTGCATGTATAATTATGTTCATGTGCAAATTTTTCACTATTCACATATATGTATATGACACATTATGCATGAACATGAAAAGAATGCATTTCTAAGCTCTCATTGATCACTCATATTTACTATTCTAACCTCCCCGCAGGTAACGAGATGTTACAGTAAGAGGTTCATAGGAGGCTCAAGTTAGGCTTAAGGAAACAAAACTTGACTTCCTAGAATGATAGAGAGAATAAAGAACAAGCAAAAACACATATTTTAAGTGGATTTTCATCAATCTAAAGTGGATTTTTTGGAGATCAAAAGGTATTTCATCATGTTTATTTTAATTTTATGATTTTCCTTTAGTTTATGTGATTATGAACCAAAATTGTTTTGGTAAATTAGATCAACCCTAAGTTGGGATGGACATTGTTATTTGATTCTTTACTTAATGCAATTTGATTGTTGATTCATTGTGATCTAATTATATGTTTTAATTCTTGAATTAATACATTTGGGATATTATTTCAATGTATGATTTCATATAATTGAGAATGAAAAAACCTTTTGTATGAATAAATATACTATAATTGTAAGGAGTTACATGAAAACTAAGAGATAGGTCGACAAAAATCTTTTAGATTAGGGTCAAACCTAATAGTGAAATTTACAGATTTATTAATGCAATCTTAGGGTTTTCACTAGAAATAGATTTTAGTTAATTAACTGAGAATTGGTTAGTAAAAGTCTTAGAAAAGATATTAACATAAAATAGGAATCTTCACGAACAAATGATTAGTAATTGAATTACGTTATAAAAGGGTTAATACTTAAGAAATCATACGGTATTTGAAGTCCAAGTGCCATTTTCTTCTTCAATTATTTATGAGTTTAATCTTTTTTAAAAATTTAAACTTTATTTTAATTAGTCAATTGTGATGATTTATTTTAGTTTATTATTTTAATTTTAAATTTTATTTAATTATTATCACCACAATTTGTTAGACTAGGTAATAAAAAGATGGTAAGTTCTAATAATTTTAGTCTTCTTGGGTTTGAATTGTACTTGTCAATGTTAGCTACAACCACACAAAGCACTTACAATAAAACATATCATTCAATTTTTTGGCACCATTGTTGAGGATTGTAATATTAGGAAAACTTTATTTTTATTAATCTAATTATTTTTAAGTAGTTTTTCTTTTATTTTTGTTTTTATTTTTTTGTCTTTATAGCTCTTCTTTTTATCTTATGTTTAAGGCTTATTTTTAGGATTTGGGTATTCATATCATAGCTATTAAACATAATGGAAGGGTGAAGAGGACGATATTCTCAAGGGGATTATGATATGCCATCCTTGTTGGCATGCTTGGAAGCCTGGAACAACAAGCACAATGACATTTATTTGGAAGCTCAATCGATATCCATGACATGTTGTGACATTTGTGGGGATAACAACTACAATCATGAATGTCCAGTGCTAGATTATATATGGGAGCATCCATTGTATGGAGAACTGGCCATAAAACACCCCATATGAGAATATGTATAATCCATAGTGAGGTAATTTTTCCAATTATGTATGGAACAATTGTGCTTCATCTGGATTTTTACTATAATAGCAACAAGAGAAATATCCTTTTTTTAAGGATGCGCTCATGAAATTTATTACATCAACCAAGGTTGCCCCTCTATAAAACCAAAGAGCCAGGTGTTTTATTCAGATACATCGAGCCAAATTTGGTAGAACATGTGAATGTGATAACATTATGGAATGGAGAGGAGTTAGGTTGAAGCAAAGGAGGAAGCTTCTATTCGAGAAGAGAAAGCAGAAGAGACAGGAAAATGAAGAAGACATAGAGGAAGTTGTTGTTCAAGATAAGGAATAAGCGAAGGAAGATGAAGAGGAGGAGCTAAATAAGGAAGCTATTAAAGAATTATCGAAAGTCATATTAAGTACAAAGGGCTCCTACTCCCCATATAATAAATTGTCAAATTCAATCAAAGATCTAGGGGATTTTTATTATTCTTTATTATATTGATAGTTTATTATCGAAATGACATTAACGGTGTTGGACCCTGAATGTTTCTTATAAGTTAGAGCTATTAATAAGAAATTTTGGCAAGTAGTCATGAATAAAGAGCAAATGAATGAAAATTCTTGAACCAAGAAACGATAGATAAGAGTAAAGTAGAGAATGATAAGTGTGGATAGATTCATAATTTGCCTTGGTGCTTTCAGTGGATAAAAGATTTAGAAATGGAAAGAATTAAGGTGAAAGTTAGAAGTAGAATGAAAGCCAAAAATGAAGTTGCATTTGTGTAGTAAGTTGATGAGGAATATGTATATATGTGTATGTTCTATCATTGGTGTTCATGATTAATCATGGATTATAAATTCTTTATAGATGATATTGATTTGAAATGGAGTTGAGAATGAGGAGTAAATGAAGTAGAACAGGTGATCTTAGTACGATTTGTGTTAAGGAAAGATTGTGAAACAAAATGGGTATCGATTGGATGAGTAGGAATTGGATATTTTACTGAACATGCTTCAGTATTTTGATAATTTCTGGATCGATAGAGCTCCGAATAAGATGATTCTAGTTTCAAGATAAACTAGAGACATGGAGTTACAAATAGTATGAAGAAGTTGAAATCTATTTCAGTCTCTAGGACTTTCAATTTCTAGATGGGAGTGGGGTATAGTGTACTATTTCAGTTTAACAACAGTCTGAAATGTTTGAGCCCTAACTTTCATATTTCTAAACTGAATGGATTGATTTTGGTGTCATTGGAAACGTAAGAAAAAGGAGAACACTTTTCTAGAAGAAAGAGTTATGTCAGAATATTCAAGAATGCTATTGGCAAAGTATAAAAGACATAAGGCATAAATGGAAGGGCAAATGGGACATTTCTCAATCATTAAGGGCATAATTGGAAGAAAAAGTATTGTTTTGCATTTTAAAAAGAGAGAAGAACGAAAATTGAAGAGAAAAAGAGAGAGTGTCATGAAGAAGAGAGAGAAATACAAAGAGAAGGAGAGAAAGAAGAGAAAACAAGCTAGGGTTTCAATTGTGTTAACCTTCAAAAGATAAAATGGAGAAGAATTGGGGGTAAATCAGGACAAAAAATGAAAAATTAGAGTTATTTTAGAGGAACCTATGGTTAGGAAGGATATGTTTGTGTAAGTCTACATGCCGGTTTGGATGACTATGTAGCTCTTTGGGACCGTGTTTATTTACAATTTTCGAAGAATTGAAGTAACATTAAGAGGTGAGTGTTTCTACTTTAGAAACCATAATTTGAGTTATAAAAGGGCAAAATGAAGAGAAAACAGGGGGGTTCGTAAGAGGTTTGTAGGAGGCTCAAGTTAGGCTTAGGCAAACATAAAATGATGGCCAAAAATGATATAGAGAATGGAGAACAAGCATAGAAAAATATTTGGATTGATTTCCATCAATCTAAAGTCGATTTTATGAAGATCAAAAGGTATTTCATCATGTCTCTTTTAGTTTTCAAGTTTTCATTTAGTTTTGATGTTATGTCTTCTGTGATTAAGAACCAAAATTTTGCGAGAACTTGGATTATATAAACCATAAATTAGGATGGACCTTGTGATATGATTATTTACTTAATGCAATTTTATTGATGATTCATTGCTATTTAATTATATGTTTTAATTCTTGAATTAATATGTTCGGAATATTTTTTAAATGTATGATTTTAGATAATTGATAATGAGAAATTATTTTTTATGAATAGATCTACCATAATTAAAAAGAATTGCATGCAACTTAAAGATATGTCAACATAAATTTCTGGATTAGAGTCAAACCTAATGGTGAAATTTACTAATTAATTAATGCAATATTAAATATTTTAACTAGAAAGAGATTTCAACTAATCAACCAAGAGTTAGTTATTAATTTTCTTGAAAAAGATATTAACATAAATAAGAATTTCCATAATCCATTAATTAGTAATTGAATTACATGATAAAGGGTTAATACTTAAAAAATCATAGGGGTGATTCAAAGCCGAGGTACCATTTTTTCTTTGATTATTTATGAGTTTAATATTTGGTTTAGTTAGTCAATTGTTTTAATTTATTTTAGTTTATTATTTCAATTTTGAATTTCGTCAATTATTATCACCATAATTTGTTAGACTAGATAAGAGAAAGATAGTAAATACTAGAAATTCTAATCTTCGTGAAATCGACCCGTACTTATCATTGCTAACAGTAAGTTGTTGATCATTCAATGAATCAGATAAGAAGTTTCTAACATATTTTTCATTCATGTTCTTGCTTTCTTTCGTTACTGTTTTGTTTGATCATGTCCAATTAGTAACTAAAATTCTAACAACAATAAAAAGGCCAACACCTTGTAAATGCTGCTTCGTTTACAACATGTAGAAGAAAACTAATGCAAGGATATTTATGAATGAGCAGGTTGATATCAAGTCAAAAGTTATTTTAATGGTTTATAGAAATAGCACTAGCCAAAGGAATAACCAGCTCACTATTGGATATAGCCTACAGATGAAGCCTGCTGTGTAATCTAAAAACAACTTTCGCAAGTCATTGTAAGTGAAATTTGCATGATATATATCACCAACTTTTACGTTTGTCTTTGCATGTTATTGGAGCATACATTGCTATTTTACTACTAAGCAGTGTTTGTAAAAACCTTGTGGTTTACCTTTTCATAAAAAAACAAAAAAGAAGAAAACGTGAACTTACTGAGCAGTCTGTTTGTGGAGTTTGATATATGGCATGCTTCTTCCGGTATAGGCCCAAAGAAAGGATGAGTGATGGATCCAGACTTTTAGTAATGGACTCCAAATGATGAATGATGAGATGGAAATGACACAGTAATGTTTAATCAAGCTATGCAAATGTACAAAAGAGTATGGACATAAAATAGAGATGCAGATTAGTTGGATCAATAGCTATGTCATTCTTTGGACTTCCTTGGCGGCGTCGTATTGAGAGTGATGAAGGTAATGAACTTTTCTTCAGCTGCATAAGGAGATTAAGAGAACGTAGCTAATCAAACTTATTTGTCCACATCAGGCTTTGCTTAACCTACCATTATTGTAATAGAATATTCTCATATTCAGACCCTAAACCGCCCACGCGGCCGACCTTAGTTAGCAAAGTTAAGGTTTTATTTATTTTTTAAAGTAACTTTAGCTCACAAAGTTAACCTATGAAGTCATGATATAGAAAAAGCTTTGAAAATACGTTACATTAGAATATAAAAAGAATTATGACCTTTTATCTCCATCAAATACGTGTACCACTGCCCTTTTTTTTAGTCTATGAATGGGAATTATCTGCATACAACGTGTCGCATTGTAGGAGGATTCCAAGGAAGAAAAAGACCGCAACCTGCGCTTTGAGAAAAGGAACTGGTTGGGCAATCAGATGTGGACGCGTGAAAGAGTTCAACTTTTTGAAGGAAAGGAGTAGATGAAAAAAACCAATAGTAAACCTTTTTTATTTGGAATACTCACTTGTTAATTGATGACGTGGCGCGCATTCAGGTCTTGGTGGAATGACGCGTTGTAGTCATGCCACGGTAGGTAAGGACTCGTTCCCACTAAACTCGTGCCACCTGATAATCTATTTTTTCGAATAATATTTAAATTTTATTTCTGGCCAATTGAAACGCTGTGTTTTAAATCATATCAAAACTGAATTCTATCCTATTTATAATTCAAATTTAGAATGGATTTAATTTAATTTAAAGAATTAAGTTGGAGGTCAATTTATGATCATAAACAAAGTTAAGGAAAAACAAACTTAAATGTTATAATTTGTCGTATTCATATATGTTAATTATCCAACATCATTGTATTAGGTTAACTTTGCCATAGGTTACATTAATAAAACCCGATTGCGACATTTCTTAGAAGCCCCGTACTTAAACATACATTATAGAACCTTAATGACTACAAATTACTTAACATTGCTGTGTCATTAGTTTGCTCCAGATTGCCTATGTGTAGTTTCCAAGTTGAGACTTGGATTCTGAAATTTTGTCAATAGAATTAGACACTGTGAAATTTTATACAAATACCTTTACTTAAAATTCTCCAAAATTGAACGTAAATTTGATGACATCAAATCATATCAGGATCTTAATTTTTAGTTTTTTAGTAATAACATCATTAGTTGTATCATAAATATGTATCACTTTGTACATCTCTTATCTACTGTTTTTCATAGCATATTAATGCCTACAAGCCGTTCATACAAATATATATAAAAAAAATACAACATGCTCATTCATGACAATTCATTCATGATACAAGAGCTTACATCAAATTAATTGTTTAACATAACTATCAATTAGCACAACATATTATAGCTCACACAACATTTTCCGCTACTAGTCTCTTTACATTTTTTACACAAATTAGTCTACTTTATTTCGTAATGTTTTAGTAGTTTTACATCTTATTACTAATCATTTATCAGTTGCTAAATTTGTTACTAATAACTCATGTCTTATTGAATTTAATTCTTTTAGTTATATTATGAAGGACCTTCAAATTAAGATATTGTTCCTCTAAGATTCCATTCACAATAATCTTTACTTATTGAATATTATGTTGCACTTCAAAAATCATGTTGCCTAGACAGTCACTCCAGCTTCACTAGATCTTTGGCACCAACATCTCCGTAATTCGCGCCGATTCACACCTTTTAGGTTATTTAGGTCTTTATTTGTTTCATCAATTATCATAACCCCTTATATTTCTTGTCTTCAAGAAAAAAGTGTTCGTCTTCCTTTTTTATCATCTTCACATAGTTCTACCACACCCTTACAACTTATTCATTATAATATTTTAGGACCTTCCATATCTTACTATTTTTCTGGTTATAGCTACTTTATCATTTTTATTGATGACTTTAGTCGATATCTTATGCCTTAGCGATATTTCAAACTTCCAAAACCGCAAATAAAAATTTTATCTATCACTAGGAAAACTTTTCAATCTGATGGAGCTCCTAAACTCATCAAAGACTTTTTTTTACTGAACGAAAAATTAGTCACATTACTAAAACAGACTCACCCTTTTTCTTTATGCCTCCCTTCCCAAGGTTATTTTAGATTAAAGATTTTCTACCATAATCTATCTTACCTTTGTCCTTAGTAACAAATCTCCTTATGAATCCCTATTTACCATCCCATCCAATATCTCTTGTTTTCAATTTTTTGGTTGTGTTTGTTTTCCCTTTCTAAGCTCCACTTGCTCTGATAAATTAAACAGCCAAATCTACTTTGTGTGTCTTCTTTGGCTATTATTCTTAGTATAAAAGGTATCGATGCTTTGATTCTCCAACTCCAGACTCTATATCTCTCGCCATGTTCGCTTCCTCGTACACAACTTTCCCTACAGTAATTCTCTACCAATAGTGTCTCCATCCTTATCCTCAGCACTTTTTTCCCTTCCTTTACCTTTTAACCCACTTCCTCAGTCTTCTCCATGACTCTCCTCTGCACCTTCTCCACCTCCACCTCATCTGCCACCATATTCTTATCATATGATCACACAAACCCTTTATTAGACATGTAACCCTCATTCTTTTTTTATTACATCACTTACTCTATGCTTACCACATCTTCCCCTAACCCCATATTCCTTACCCAAGTTAACAAATTTCTTCACCGGCGCTAAGCTATGCTTAATGAATTCACTGCTCTATATTACAATCATACTTAGACTCTTGTCTCTCCTCTACCAAATGCCAACATTGACAAATGCAACTGGGTGTTTCGCACCAAACAAAACTCTGATGGCTCTATGCAACACTATAAAACTTATTTACAAGTTTTCATCAGGCTTCTGTTATTGACTATATTGAAACCATTAGTCCTGTTGTCAAACCTACCATCATTTGTCTAATGTTACCTTTGCACTTTCTCGAGATTGGTCAATTCATCAAATTGATTTCAATATTGGCTTCCTTCATGGTAATCTCCAAGAATAGGTCTTTCTATCCAACTGTTACGTTTTCAAGACCCACACTATCATCATCATGTCTATCACCTTTACTTGGCCTATATGGTCTAAAATAAGCTCGTAGAACTTGGTTTCATTATCTGAGTCAGAAACTCCTTGACCTCCACTTCACTTTCTCCAAATATGACCCTTCTTTATTTATTAACACTACTAAAACTCACATAACCTTTGTCTTAGTTCATATAGATGATATCATGGTTATAGATTCTTTACCCTCCTCCATTTCCACACTTGTCTATAATCTTCACAACACTTTCTCTATTAAAGACTTAGGTTTGATCCATCACTTTTATGGTCTTGAAGCCACTTCTATGTCCATAGGTCTTCTCCTTACCCAAACTAATTACACCAAAGATCTTCTTGTTCAGACTGGTCATGATAATTCCAAACTCGTCTACGCTCTAATCACTCTGTCTCTCCCTCTATCCAAAAATCATGAAAAATGATTTTCTAATCCCATTAAGTATAGAAGTACTATTGGTGCTCTTTAGTATCTCTGCCTTACTCAACATAACATTTAGTTTGTTATTAATAAAATCTCTTAGTTTTTATATTTCCCTACTAAAGTTCAATGGACTGTGGTTAATATATCCCTCTTCACCTTTGTTCTGCACCATCTCATGGTGTTAATTTTCTCATGACATCCTTACTGACATTACATGCCTATTATGATGCTAAATGTTCTAGTTATCCAGATAATAGTTATTCCAGCTCTGGATATTGTATCTATCTTAGCCCTGATATGATATCTTCGAGTGCCTAGAAACAATGTAATATTGTCAGATCCAATGTTAAAGCTAAATATCATAGCTTTACTCTCACTGTTGCAGAACTCTGTTGGATCACCTCTCTCTTGGGATAATTGGTTTACTTGATATCACAACCACCCTATGGTATGACAATCTTGGTGTTATATTACTTGCTTATGATCCAATCATTCGTACCCATATTAAGTATATTGAAATTGATATCTATTTTGTTCATAACTTGGTTGTTAAAACACTCTTCATTAGGCACATTTCATTTGCTCATCAACTTGCTAATATTGTGGCTAAAGCTTTACCTTTTTTAACATTCCAAAGTCTTCGTAATAAGCTCACAATTACACACAATTATGAGCTTGAGAGGAGTTGCTTATATCGAATCATATTAGGATCTAAAGTGCAAGTTTTCTAGTAATAAGATCATTAGTTGTATTATAGATACGTATTAATCTCTTTATATCTCCTATCTATTATATTTTTATTAAGGCCTATAAGCCTTTCACAAAAATACAAAAAACACAACACATTGTCATTACAATTCCTCCATAATTAAACTTAAAATTTTATATAATGAAATTAGTAAAATTATAATTATAATTTATTAAATTAATGAATTTACAATTTGGAATGCATCAACTAAGTCACTAGGACATCAAAAGTAATATAGGAACTAAGTTGCCCAATTTAATGATAGCTTTTGCCTTGTAATGGATTGGTAAAGAAGTTCCAAATAAAACTTTTCGATACTTTTTTGAGTGTCAGGAAAGTCCATAACGTGGCTAGTTAAAGGATGGCACATACATATGTGTAAATATTAGCAACCTCTTGAATGTGCAACTTTTATTAATGAGGGTATACATGCATGAATTAAGCTCCCTTACCATTAACATTCTAATCTTTTTTTAAATAAAATTTTAATTACCATAGACAAAACTAATACAACATTACAATGATTTCTAGGATACAAGTCTATATTAAAATTCTAATCTTACTCTTTAAGTCGATAATCTAATGGCTACGTAACATTGTTTTGTATAAATTTTTCCTTAACTCGAGTTGCTCCTTTGTCTTCATGGATCAATTAGAAAAACATCTAAAGAAAACATTCTAGCGACTATATAAGGGCGTCTAAATTAATTTAAATGTAATAAGAAAAAGGAGAAGGTAATAAAACCTCATAGTAATCCAAACACTATCTATGATTTAGGTATCAAACAAGGGGAATGTTAGCCAAAAGTCACTAATCGAAGGTTATAAATGAAGCTTTAAGTTTCACGTTTTGAGTCTAAAGAAGTAAATAAATACCACAAGTCTGTAACCCGAATAGAATTCAGATATTCCATTTATTTCTTTTTTTTTCAAAATTGTTCTCCAATATCACTTTTTTAAAACTATATTGTACATTTATTTGAATAGAGTCAAATCTCTCCTTAAACCCATTTCTTATTTATAAGCTCTTAAATGACCAAGGGCATTTTAGTATTTTTCTTATTTATAAGAAAACCCTAAAAGTTGTCTACGATACATATTTTTTTAATATTTTATTCATTATGAAAGAATTGATAGTTACAACCATCTCTAAGGAAGGAAAGTCCGTATACAACATAGGCCCAATATAGTTACCAAGTAACTAACAAATTGGAATTTAAACAAGTGACTAAGTAATTAACAACCTAGAAGCCAAACATTTGATGTTAAGGGGATGCCACTTTATTTCTCCATTAGGAATTTTTGTGCTTTGTCTAAATAGCTAGAGGATTGACCATTTCAAGGCTAAGGTAGGGTTGTAGTTAGTATTATTTTGGTTCACTTTTATCTCCTCTCTTATCCATTGATACAAATCATTCATCACTTAGTAATCTATTCTTTACCTTCCTTGAAACAATCTAATTTTTCTTTCATTCCAAATGGAGTCCATAGAGCTACCACATGTAATGATGCATAAAACTTTATCTTATTTCGATAAGCTTCCGACATTTTCTACTTTGTTAAGTATGTTAGCATAGTTTAGACTTGGTATAAATAAGTAATAGAGCTTATGTCTCAAGTTCCAAACTTTTATGAAGAATTCACAAGTGAAGAAAATATGATGGAGTGATTCCTGATCCTTCTTTCAAAGGCAGTAAAGTTGAGAGGTATTGAGAAACTTCAGATTATCCAAGGTCCCTAAACATTGCTTCTAAATAAGTCATAAGGGAAAGGAGATTCTTAACAATAGTGTCTTGCTCATATAATCTCAAAACATCCCATCCTCTAACAAAAAAAAGAGTCGTTAGCCCAGTTGTTCCTATATATTAGTGTTTTGACTTTAGTAGATTCAGGGAACATGTTTTCGCGTATTAAGAATAAGTTGGTCTTGTTAAATGGCCCTGTTTTGCTCTATTATCAAACTATAATGAAGCATTCTCACCATTTGCTACTTTATACTTGATGGTCATCTCCAGTGGCGGATCTACAATGGGGGCACTTGCCCCACTGCCTCCAACAAATTCCTTATAAAAAAATTATTATTTTAAGTTTTGCTCCTATTAAAAAAATAAAATTTTACTCCTATTAAAATTTTGTCCCCATTAAAAATAAAAATTTACCCCTTAATCATTGCTACTTTACCTTGAGTTTGAGCAGTTGATTCATGAAATAGGAATATAAGTCTTTGTTACTAATTTCTCAAAAGCTTCCCCCGTTTAGGAAGTAGATATGGATATATTGAATCTAAAGCCCTTTACTTTTGGACAAGAGTTTCCATATTCAGTTATAAGATTATTCTTATTAGGATTGTATAGTTCAGATTACTTAACTTAAGTAAAGTACTTTTTGTTCGATTCTCCATAAAAAGGAAGTCTTTTAGTATTCTTTTAACATCCTTGATCAATTCTTTAGAGAGGAAAACTTGTAAGGGTTAAGAGGAGACATCCTGGTTCTCTAATGAGAAAATGTGAGAAGATTGTACTTAAAAAATTGTAAGAGAAAAATAAAAAAAGCCTAAGAAGAATTGGAGGAAGATAATTAAGAATGATATGATTTTTCTGGAACTTATCAATGCAGTGACCTCAATACAAAACTTTGGTGTACTAAGATACAGGTAAAGGAACTCGTACAAAAAGTCCTTCTCTTTCTCATAAGACTACTAAACTTTTTCTTTCAAGTTTGATGTCTTGTATTTAGCCTAAATATTTGTTATATAGTACTTTCTTTATAGTTATTTAGCCTAAATATTTCCTTACTAAGCATAAACATTTTCTTATAATGACTTACTTGTGTTATTTATTTGTTTGTTTTATTCTTGTTTGTATATTTATTTACTTATTTTATTTTTATTTTTATGCTTTACATTTTTTATATTTATTAGACTATTTATTTTCTTACTTATTTTTATATTTTATTTGTACCTATTTTGTTTATTTATTTATTTATTTATTTTTATTATTATTATTGTTGTTGTTATTATTATTATTATTATTATTATTATTGTTATTATTATTATTATTATTATTATTATTATTATTATTATTATTATTATTATCATTTATGTTTATGTCTATGATTATGTTTATTTTATTATTACCCGCATTATTTTTTAATATTTATATTTTATTATTCTTTATTTTTATTCTTTTCCTTGTTATATTTTATTGTATTATTTATTTTTTTATTATATTTTTATTTTTAAATACTTATTTATAATATTATTATTATGTCTATTGTTATTTTTCATTGTTATTTTTATTATTTAATATTTATCTTTTATTATTCTCATTTCTATTTTATTTTATTTTATAATTTATTTTATTATATATGGTATTTTTATTTTTATTTTTATTTTTTTATTTTTTTATATTTATATTTATATTTTTATTTATTTATCATTATTATTTTAATCTTTTTATTTTCTTATGGGTCTATCAGAAATAGCCTCTCTATCAATTATGAGTAAAACTAGGTATTTCTAAACCTCTCCAAACCCGTGTCTTAGCAGGACTTCTTTTGAAATATTGTTGTTCTTGTTATTGTGGTGTCTATTCATTGATCATTTATGCTATAAAATTTTTACAGCATTTAATTATTTAAATATATTTAGTAAACTCAGTTTATTCCTCTCTAATCCTATAGTGCTTACTATGGTATAACGTTTTATTTGATATCACAATAAAATGAACTCTATTTATATTTTTATAAAGAATTTAGAGTAGCAATAACTAACTTACAATTTTGTAAAAGAATACATCTAAATAGAAATTAAAAAGGGATAACCTTTATAAAAATAACTTAACTAGAAACCAAGAATGATTTTGAGTAATATACACATATTCTCTTATTAGATTAAATGTAAGTGTTATTATATGAATCATTTTTTAATTTCTTATGGGTAGCACTAATATTTTAAAAATCGAACCAGAAGTGAAAATGGTAAGAAAAGAAATTTAAAGTTTAGAAAGGTTTTATTGGTATTAGATTATCATAAACTTGATTAATATTTGAATAAATTTAAATAATTTGAAATATTATTAAAGTTGATTGTCCTTATCTATCGAATAATTTAAAGTTTAATTGAAAAAGAGACTATTATATTAAAATTGATTGGTTTATTTTAGTTTATAAAAATTGATTAGTCTACGAAAATTGACAGATTAATTAATAAATTAATTAATTTTTAATAATAAGAATTATTAAAATAAATTGAATTGAAAAATTAAAAATAAGTCGATTTAAAATTTTTATAATTAAATCAATTGAATTGATTCAATCTTTTATTCACTGAGTATGATTACTAGGTCATTTAGATTGAATCCTCAAGTCTTTCTCTTACAGAAATTGATATTGTATCCATAGTTATATTTTGTTAATCACTACTTATAATTGTTACCATCCATGAAGAAAACAATCAAAGAGTCAATCTAGCATACCATGCATATTTATGTTTGATAAGGTCTTTTTTTTTTGTCAAAAGTTGATAGGTTCGAATCACGGGAACAAGAACAATGTAATTTCCATTTAGATGGGAGAATTTTGAATAAAGTAAAATTAGACCTACCAAGAACAATGTAATTTCCATTTAGAAAAATAAAACCAATTAATGCAAGCCATTTCAATGTAAATAATGATGTTTGACAAAATATTAAATTATTGTTGACCTATTAAATTCTTGAAACCCAATTATGCCACTTTATAGTTATCGGTTGACTTGACACAAAGCTGAAAAATAACCGAATTATGACTCGGCACAAATCTGGAAATTAACTTGCTTTTTCACTCTATAAAGCATTCAAAAAACGCAGGCTAGATAATCTGTGAAAAAGTCAAAAAGGGCTTCCCTCGCCGACCGTGGCCGGCTGGGTACTATTTACTTTTAATTATGAGTTTATTTTCAATAGTCATGTAAAAGTTACCCTTATTTATAGCTAAGGTTCTCTTTATTTATAATAAAATATAATTATAAAAAGTAATTTTTTATTTTCTATTTTATAAAAGTATTTTTCTTTCTTATAAATTTATTAAAAATAATATCTCTAATGTAAAGGTAAGATTGTGAAGATTTTATAAATCATTTGAATTAAACTCATAAAAAGTATTTTTTTTTTCAAATGATAAATACAAAAGGTTAAAAAAGTAAAGTTTACGAGTCGATTTATTTTTTTTTTCCTAATTCAAACTTGAATACGTCTGTTCTTTGAGTTTATAATCAATAAAATATATTTTAAATATTGTTAACTTTTCTTATTATACACAACAGTCCACAGATTCCAAGTTAATATATGCGAAAGGGCAATGAACGTAAGTCGTAAGCTGGTGCTGGTGAAAAACAGAAAGAAAATAAAATTTCTAGGCCACATGAACTTGTGGCTAAGAATCAAACTAAGATGTTGACGTGGCATCCACTTCTCATTTAAACGGATCAAATACTAAGAAACCAAACTACTCTTGCTGCCAACAAAGACGACCATCCAACCCAACCCAACCATTACCATTCTGATTCTCTCGCGCGTTTTCCTTTTCCTTTTCCTTTTAGTAAAAGAGAAAACAAGACACTTGGAACTGCCAAATGCAGGAAACTACTAGTAAAGACCTCGGCATCAAGCTCTTCGGCAAGGAAATTCCCCTCCCACCCGAAGATGACTCTCCCACAATCTCCGGCGACGACGAGTTGCCTTACTCCAGCCCAGAAGTAGACCAAGAAGAAGAAGATTGTCAAAAGGTATAGATAGAGTGCATGAAGGGGAAATTTGAAGATGACCCCTTTGTCAGATGTCTAAAATGTTTGATGGGCTTTTCTTTTTCTTATCACGGAAAGCTTATATTGGCAGTTTGCTTTCCCTTTTTATAAATTTGGTAGTTTTGGTTACCTTTTCAAGTTGATTTACACTCTTAAGAGATTTTATCTCATCTTTTTTTTTTTCTTTCGAGTTCGTTGTTTTTGGGTAATTGTGAAGAAGATGGATATTTGTTGCAAGTAGATTACTAATAACTTCCTCTACTTAGTAGGTCAAACATTTTTATCTAAACATTAATTTTCTATCGATCAATCAAAGAACACCGTTTTGTTGATGAGGAAATTTGTTCAACTATTACTTGTAAAATTGACTTTCAGAACTTCTCTTGGTTTGTATTTGGATTCATCTCAGCAATGTAAAATCTCTTTTTGCCTCTACGTCGTGGATCTTGATTTAGAAGCATGTGAGCTATATTAGTACTGGATATTTGAAATAGCGGTTCCTTTGCGCTTAGTTTTGAGATTGGCCTGGATGTTTCTTAACTTGAATTTACTCTTTAGTCATGCTCAAGCTTAACTTTTAAAGTGCAGTTTCCTATTCGGAACTTCTACATTTCCCTTCCTAAATTTTCAATCATAAATTATGGGCTTTAATAAACTTTCCTGGCAATGAAGAGCTTTCATGGCCCTATGCCAGTGATGACAGGAAAAGTAAACCAGAATTCCAGACTCTCTAGAAGCTTCTTCGCCGCCCAAGAATTTGAAAGATCCCCAAAAAAAAATAATCAAAATTTTCTCATTTTTTAAAAAAAGTTTAAAACTACTTGTTATCGTTAATTCTTGTAAACATGTCTGTTTCATTGTAGCTTAGTTGCCAACTGATTGGAATTTCTGGAACTTTCCATGGTTGGCAAGAATCCTTGATGTTGTTAACCAGGCCCCTGCATCTTATAAAGCAAGTCACGAAAGAGGATTAAGAGAGCAAGAGAATTAGTTATGGGAAGAAATAGTGATAGATCATAATCTCACTTCTTATAGTTTGTCCATTTCTTGGCTTGTGCTTCTCAGTTCTTGTCCAGAGACTGATAAAACTCACGTATTTATAGAAGGTTTGTGTGACTTATTAGTGTTACTAATAAAGATGCAATGTTAAAATTCAGGATTGTCCATCAGGGAAAACTACTGAGATCCTGCAATCAGATGATGATGCTCCGCTTTCAAATAGAGAGGACTCTGCCGATCCAGAATCCTTGCCTGAGACTAATGTGAACCCGAAAACACCCTCTATTGATGAAGAATCTGCAAAATCAAAAAGTTCCAAGACAGAGAAAGAACATAATGATGGTACAAGCTCACTAGAGAAAACCATAAAAAAGCCAGACAAAATACTTCCTTGCCCACGCTGCAATAGCATGGATACGAAATTCTGTTATTACAACAATTACAATATCAACCAACCTCGACATTTCTGCAAAGCCTGTCAAAGATACTGGACTGCTGGTGGTACGATGAGGAATGTTCCTGTGGGAGCAGGACGCCGCAAAAACAAGAACTCGGCCTCACATTATCGACATATAACAATCTCCGAGGCACTTCAAGCAGCTCGTATTGAAGCTCCAAATGGAACAAACCACCCTGCATTGAAAACCAATGGTAGAGTTCTTAACTTCAGCTTGGATGTGCCAATTTGTGATTCCATGGCTTCAGTGCTACATCTTGCAGATCAAAAAGCTTTGAATGGCTCACGAAATGGTTTCCGTGGTTTAGAAGAGCAAAAGATTTCAGTTTCTTGCAAGGGTGGAGGAAATGGTGATGATTGCTCTAGTGGATCTTCTTTGACAGTAGCTAATTCAATGGAGGGAGGAAGGACTTGTCCCCAGGAACCTCTTGTGCAAAACGTTAATGGCTTCACTCCTCCAATTCCATGTCTTCCTGGTGTTCCTTGGCCTTATCCATGGAATTCTGCATTACACCCACCTGCTTTTTGCCCTCCAGGGGTCCCAATGTCGTTCTATCCTTCAGCTTATTGGAATTGTGTTATTCCAGGCACTTGGAACAGCCCTTTATTGTCTCCTCAGTCATCTTCTTCATCAAACCAAAATGTTTCATGCACTAGTCCTCTTTCTCCTACGCTGGGCAAGCATCCAAGGGATGGAGACGCACCTAAACCAGAAAGTTTGGAAAAGGAAGAGCCGTCAAAGCATAGAAAGGGTAATGTCTTAGTTCCCAAAATTCTAAGGATTGATGATCCAAGTGAAGCTGCAAAGAGTTCTATATGGGCAACGCTTGGAATCAAGAATGAATCGCTCAGTGGAGGAGGCCTTTTCAAGGCTTTCCAGCCAAAGAATGTGGAAAAGAAACATGTAACTGAAACCTCTTCAGTATTGTGTGCCAACCCTGCTGCCTTGTCCCGGTCCATCCAATTCCATGAGAGCTCTTGAAGTGCTAGCAATCATCTAGGCCACAAGGGGAGGGTTGAGTCCAACTTACCAAGGTGAGAGGGGCTCAGTTACCATGATCCTGTATGGATAACTCTTATTTACCATCCTCATCGATAAAAAATCCGGGAACTAATGGCGGAAAAAGAGGATCAAAGGGGTATAAGAATTGGTTCTCCATGGTCCGGGGAAAGGGTTATTGTGAACTAATTTCTTGTTATAACAGTACCAAAAGGATGCTTCTTGTTTTACTTAGTTTGCTAAGGCTTGTGATTCTGTAAATATAACCTTTATGTGATATACAGGGCTAGTTTGGAGAAGGATCTTGTGGACTCAAGTTCTCAAAAGTATAGCTGGAAAATGGCATCTTTTTCTTCCATTTTCCTTCCTAATATGTACAATAATCAATAAGAATCCTTGAGAGACTATTGATAGTTCTATGCCGCCATGCTTGCAGCTGCACTCTCCTAACTCAGCGAAGGCTAGAAGGGTAGAGAAAACTGGGATTTTATATTGTTAAATCAAGTAGGAAATTCGTATTACTAGAAGGTGCCAAAAGCACGCGAAAGTGACTGCTCCTAACAACGATGCACCAAATGATGCTGAAAAGGGGTTCATGGTGCAGGTAAAGCAGAGAAAATGATTAAATTGCTCCATATTAAAAACAATTAAATAATTTATTAATTATATTGAAGACATTTTCATATTAAAGAGAATTGAAGAAGTTTAATATATAAAATGTCAGCATATATGTTGGTTCTGTCGGATTCAGGCTGAACGATGCGTTGCCGTTTGGATCCATGAGTTGGCAACCTTCTGCGTTGTTCTTCGATGTGAATA
>JANVCQ010000006.1:33127940-33144014 GCA_025531925.1 Erythroxylum plowmanianum | reverse complement strand
AATAAAATAATTACCATTTATAAATTTAAAAATATTAAGAAGGATTGAAGGAAATTTACTTTATTAATATAAATAAAAGAAACTACAAAAGTCAGCCTCGCGAGGGCATTTTCAGCCAGCCTGTGAGGGCGAGTTGAAGGAAATTTACTTTATTAATATAAATAAATAAAACTACAAAAGCTAGCCTCGCGAGGGTATTTTCAGTCAGCCCTCGTGAGGGCGAGCCCTCGCCCTCGCAGGCTGGCTGAAAATGCCCTCACGAGGCTGGCCCCTAGCCCTCGCAGGCTGGCCATTTTCAGGTTTAATTTTTGTTTTTTGCAAAATGGTCCCTGAAGAATTTGAATTTTTGCAGAATGGTCCGGTATTTTCCGAAAACCTGGATATCGACCGGTCGGTCGGCCGGTACCCACCGAAAATTTTTCTCGGTATGTTTTTATCCGTACCTGTATCGTTTTCAGCCCGGTACGGTACGTACCGACCGGTACCAACCGATATAGTACGGTATTCATAAGCCTGCTCCATATAGATATTTTTTTTTGTCCGAGCGTATGCAATTCCTAGGACCATTAGTTGTTCACTGAATGGCCTATGTCGATTGATACTTCGAAGAACCTGAAGTAGATTGCATATTAATTGGATGACAATCACCTCCCTGCCCACAGCCCACCCCCTGTTCTTCAATTCATTTCGCTACTGTGTGCTAAGTCGAGCCTTGCCTTTCTGCATGTTCAGCTCCAACTATAAGAATCTGCCATCCTCAATGTCTAAATATGTAATTTAGATCATGAGATGGTTCAGATGTACTTAATTTTAAGAAGGAAAAAAAACTACATCAAAAACTAAAGGAGGTCGAAGTATCTCCCATTTACTAGCTAAGATGAGAGATGTATGCATTTGTATTTATGGTTTTCATCGTAAATAAATATCTGCTGTAGAAAAGAATAGCGTCCTTATACAGAAGTATTCTGTAAGAGATCCTGAAGGCGTCCAAAGCATCTCCTAACCACAGGATCAGTTGCCTGTATTTCCTTTCCAAATTCAACACTTTCATACCTAAGCTAAAAACTTTAACATTGGAAGCCATTAATTTATTCGTATTTCATTCTAATGCACAGATAGAGCAAATGTTAAAATGTCAAAAAGGATCTTAATATTCATATTGGTACAATCTTTAAATTTTAAAATGTTCAATTAAAGTTTTTAACAAGAATAAAAAGAAACAATAAATCCTTAAACAGAAAAATAAGATGCCATATAACTGATTTCATATTATTAAAGAATTTTTTAAAAATAAATGTCAATTTGTTTATTTTTGTACGTATCAAATACATTTTAGTATGAAAATGAACATGTTATAGTAACAAGTTCACTTCATGACACGAGAAAAAAACAATAATATCACTTGTGTAATTACAGAAGTTTCAGGTACAGACTGTACGAATTAAACTTGAGTTTATCTAAGAGATGATTAATAAAAGAGTTTAATCATAACCAACAAAACGAAATACAAAATGGCAAGTTAAAAAATCAATCAATAAGTTCGCAGTAAATAAAATCTCAAAAAAGGAGAGAGAGAAAGAGATAGTGGGGTCACGTGCATGTTCTCTCATATCTCTTTAAAGATTACTACAATTCCCGCCTACGTATATTGCTGCCTCCCTCCTACTCCACAGAGCGTAGCTCACCATGGCTGATTCTGGGTCAGATGGGCACTTATCTAAGAGGGTCCGTACTTGAAAGCGTGATTAGGACGTTGAGTTAGGTTCTAAACTGTGCTATAGTGCGGCGGTTTCTAGGGTGTCACCGAAACCAGTAGTAGAGGAAGCTCCCCCCTGGCCAGAGGAAGATTACATTGAGGTAACCGAAGGTGACATTGCCCCGTTGTCAGCTGAGGAAGGGGGAGACGTCTTCCTTTCCTCCTCATTTCACGAAAAACTGGACCAGCAGTGGAGCAACACGGTGATTGTGAAACTGATTGGCCGAAGTATAGGCTACCGCCTCCTTTGCAACCGACTTCGCACTCAATGGAAACCAAGGGGACTGGTGAAGATTATCGACCTCGACTTTGATTATTTTCTGTTGAAGTTTGCGGAAGTGGAGGACTTTGATCATGCACTTATGGATGGCCCCTAGAGTATTTTTGGCCATGCCCTATCTGTCCAACAGTGGCGGCCAGACTTCAGACCCTCTCAAGGTAAGGTTACTCGGGCGGTGGTGTGGGTGAGGTTTCCGGAGCTCTCCATCGCCCGCTATCACCCAATGATACTCACTGCTTTAGGCAACACTGTGGGCAGGATGATGAAAATTGAAGAGAGGACGCTGCTTGCCCAAAGGGGACGCTTCGCCCGTGTAGCTGTAGAGGTGGACCTCAGCGTCCCACTCCATTACGCAGTAGAGCTAGATGGTGAATCGATCTTGGTAGCCTATGAAGGCTTGCCCACCATATGCTTCGGGTGTGGCATGGTGGGGCATGAACCATCTTCATGCCCGAAGCTTCCCCAATCCACACCAGGTCGGATGACCTCCATGAATGTCCGGGAAGACACTACCCCTGTGCCCCACGCCACGAGCGCAGCACCTCCGACCAGACCAGATGACGCTTCTCCGGCCGGCTACGAATAGTGGATTCAGGTTCAGCGCAGGACAACGCGACCCCCAACGCGATGTCTCCATCAGCGTCCATCAGCCAATCGCACGGTCCAATCGCAGATCAGTGGCTCGAGGTACTCACCACTGACAGCTTTGGCACATATGGAAAAAGGATGCTTTGGACCATTGGAGCCTCCTGCTCGTGCTGCTCCTTCCGATGTGGGCCTATGCCTCAGCCTCGCAGACTACATGGTGGATGGGCTGTAGGCAACGTTCTCCTCTGCTGGGCCCAAGTGTCAACCAAGGGTTGGACCAAAGGCCAAAAACAGAGCTGGCCCAAGGGCCTCACCTCTTCCCACAGACCAGTCAGCTGGCCCACTCGCTGCGGACCCTGTGGATACCCCGACGGTCCAACTCGCCCCCACGCCTACTGCTCAACATATTGCGATAAATATTACGTCCCATGTCGAGATGATTTGCGATAGCCCAGTCATAGCTGATATTGGAGGGACATCTGAGGCCAACGCTCCCTGCCAGGTCGACCTCGTTCTAGGGGCCGAGCCCATACGGGACAGTGGGCCAGAGCCAGTCATAATTCCCACTGACCCTCCGGACCCAATACTTGAAACGTCGGCTCTGGCAAATGATTAAGCCCAAGGGATGGACATCCCAGACAGTGGAGACACGGGCTATCTCCAAGCGATCACTACCTTATCGGAAGACGTAAGGGAGTCCGGATTAGCCCATGATGTCGATTATCATCTGGAATTGTCAGGATGTGGGAGGAACCCGCTTACACACAGTTCTTCGTCATTACATGCGCATTTATAAACCCGATATTTTGATCTTGTTTGAAACGCGTATTCGCGAGGCTCGAGCGTTCAAGGTGATCCAAAAGTTGGGCTACGATTTCTCCTTCAGAGTTGAAGCAAAAGGATTTTCTGGAGGCCTCTGACTGCTTTAGACAAACAATGTTGAGGTCTCCGTGATCGTGGCCCACTGGTAGTTCCTTCATACCAGAGTCAAGTATGCTGGTGGTTTTTTCAATTTCACTCCGGTGTATGCCAGCCATCAATTCTCTTCCCAAAACATCTTATGACCTCTTTTAACTTGGCTAGGGGAGTCTACTACTGGGCCCTGTATTGTGGGAGGCGATTTTAACGCTAAACTTGAGGCTTCTGATAGAAAAGGGGGTGCTACGACCGATCGGGTAGTCAATCAACTGTTTAAGAATTGGGTCCATGATAGTGGGCTCCACGACTTGGGCTTCGTCGGGTCCCAGTTCACGTGGTGTCGAGGCTCAACTCAAGAGCGCTTGGACCGGGTGTTTGGCTCAACTCCTTGACTGACCACTTTCCCCACAATATCTATAACTCATCTGCCCTTCCTTGGCTCGGACCATCGTCCCCTATTGATCCAAACCCATAGAACCTCTCCGAATGTTGGACCCTCTCCCAGATTTAGGTTTCAAAATGCGTGGTTAGCTCATACAGGGTTCGCCGACATGGTCACTACCCACTGGCACCCGGGTGCGGACACCTTCCAGACTTCCCTAGTTGCATTTTCGAAGCTCCTTTCGCAGTGGAACAAGGATGTTTTTGGCCACATCTTCCATCGCAAAAAAAGTCTGTTCGCTCGCTTGGCGGGTCTCCACCGAGCTATGCAAACGAACAGTTTCGATTCGCTATTGGACCTAGAGGACTAGCTTATTATCGAGCTGTACCAGGTGCTGAGTGAGGAAGAGATTTTCTGGCACCAACGGGCCAAGTGTGATTGGATCTCGAAGGGTGATCGGAATACCAAATTTTATCACACCGTCACCCTGACTAAACGCAAGAAACTCAAAATCCACTGCCTTACAGACGATACGGGCTCCATTATCTCCCATCAGCTGCAGCTGAGACAATTAGCCCGTAACTTTTATAAGCAGGTGTACACCCCTGAAGATGTTACCCGGCCTCCACCGCTCCCTTTCGACGCTTTCCCGCATTTTTCGGTCAATAGGCTTGCTGAGCTTGCAACCCCGATCCTTGCTACTGAAATTCGTAATGCGGTGTTTTCTATAAACCCCAATAAAGCTCCGGGGGTAGATGGGTTCAATGCACTCTTCTTTCAAAACCAGTGGGCCACATTAGGTCACTCCATCATTACCTTTATCCAAGCGATTTTCAGACAGGAGCGGTGGGAGGAGGATTTGAATCATACCATTTTGGTCCTAATCCCTAAAGTCCCCAATCCCACCCGCATCTCCCAATTCCGGCCCATTAGCCTCTATATGGTGCTGTACAAGACCATAGCTAAAATTATTGTGAATAGACTCAAAGGTCTCCTTAACTCTCTAATGGAACCCAATCAATGTAGCTTTATCCCTAACCGCAAAATCAATGATAACATTATTATTATCCAGGAGGTTATTCACACGATGCGAAAAAAGAAGGGCAGAACCGGGTATATGGCGCTGAAGGTTGATCTGGAAAAAACCTATGACCGGATTCGTTGAGATTTCCTGCATGATACTCTCACCGACATTGGGATCCCGTCCACCCTCATCCAACTCATCCTTAAGTGCGTCACGACCGTTACCCTACAAGTGGACTGGCAAGGTTACCTATTCAAACCGTTTCACCCCTCCAGAGGTCTCAGGTAGGGAGATCCCCTATCACCCTACCTGTTTGTGCTCTGTATTGAGTGTTTAGGACATTTGATTAATCTCGAGGTGGGGCGGGGAAAATGGCATCCGATTAAGTTAAGCCCCACCGACTCGCCTCTCTCGCATTTATTCTTTGCCCATGATCTTATTCTCTTTGCGGAAGCCACGGATTGTCAAGCGTAAGTGCTCTCCAGGACGCTCGAGACATTCTGTAAGGCTTCGGGCCAACGCATGAACAAAGATAAATCTTGAGTGTTCTTCTCCAATAATGTTCCCCGTGCTACTATGCAGCATCTCAGTCAAGCGTTGGATGTTCATAGTACAACCAATATGGGGAAATATCTTGATGTCCCTTTGCTCCATGAGCGTACCTCCCGACACATTTATCAGTACATTCTGGACAACGTCCACAAGAAGCTGACTGGGTGGAAGGCTCGAACGCTTTCTTTAGCGGGCAGGGTTACTTTAACCCAATCTGTTATCGCCGCCCTCCCTATTTTTACTATGCAAATGGTTCGCCTGCCCCGCCAACTCTGCGACGAGTTGAAAAAAATCATGCGAAATTTCATTTGGGTTTCTCAGGAGGGGTCTCCGAAAATTTCTCTTGTTAATTGGGCTACTGTGTGTACGCCTAAAAACGAAGGGTGGGCTTAAAACGCCTTCGCTCAATGAATGACGCTCTTCTTGCTAAATTTGGTTGGGACCTGCTTACTAAACCCAATGCCTTATGGGTCCAGCTCCTGCGAGCCAAATACCGAGTCGAGTTCCCTACCTTCCCCCTTACTTTGGCTCGACCAGGACCTTCGCCCTTCTGGAGGGGGTTGACAGCAATCTGGCATATCGTGCGTCAAGGCACTGTTTGGCAGTTAGGTGATGGCCGAAGTATCTGCTTCTGGAGGGATAATTGGGTCGAGGATCTAGGACCCTTCTACTTAATGGCGACCACCTCAGTCCCCGAATGTGTGCTGGAGGCCACTATGTCTGACTATCTTACTCAGGACGGTGCCTGGCAATGGCATCAGTTCCAACATTACCTCCCATCGACAGTCTGTATGCTGATCGCATCCTATAGCCCTCACTACATGGCCCATGAGGCCGATCAACTGCTGTGGGGTCCCACTCACCCTAGGCCTTTCACAGTCGATTCGGTCTATGCCCTCATAGAACACATCGACACGGAGGCTCCTCGCTGTCGATGAGACATCATTTGGAAATGGGCTGGGCCACAGCGGATACAGTCTTTTCTCTGGCTTCTTGCAAATCAGAAGCTGTTAACTAATCAACAGCGGGTGGTGAGACATCTTACATTGAATAGTGGGTGTCACTTTTGTGGACGGGCAGAGTCTATTCTTCATGCTCTTCGGGATTGCCCACGAGTCAGCTCTTTCTGGCACCAATTTCCAGCTGCTTGCCAGGCCAGGATCTGCTCCCCCGTGAACGCGGTCTCGTGGCTTACTAACAACCTCCAACCTCCACCTTCACTCACTCAGCATAATTGGGCGACCATCTTTGGCGTAGCGTGTTGGTTTTTATGAAAATGGTGTAATAATAGCGTTTTTGATTCGACTTTTGTCTGGCTTGTGGATGGGCTCCGCATTGTTATAGATTATGTTGATTGGATCCTTCGGGCGACCACGGTGGAATCTCGAGTTTTCCAGCGACAGAACCTTCCTTTGGGCGCGGCTGTGCGATGGAGCCCCCCGATGGAGGGATGGCTCAAGATCAATACGGATGGTGCCGTTAGACCGGGATCCCACCTAGCAGTCGTTGGTGGTCTCTTCCGGTCCAGTTCTGGTTATTGGTGTGGTGGGTTTCTCCACAATTTAGGCACGGGAGTAGCTCTGGAAATGGAACTATGGGGAGTCCACTCAGGCCTTTCCCTAGCTTGGGAACGTGGATATTGCCGTCTAATAGTCGAAGTGGACTCCATGGAGGTAATTAATATCCTCTCCACCTCACATAGTTTGTTGTCTGACTCTTTTCCTTTGGTGACAGGTATACGAGACTTGATCCACCGGGAGTGGGAGGTTTAATTTCAACATATCCATTAAGAAGGCAATTAATGTGCAGATAGATTGGCCGCATTAGCCTATCGGACGGGCCCTGGCTTGCACTACCTACGAGACCCTCCGGAGACTATTCGAGACATTCTCACGCACGATATGCATGACATGATATATCCTCGCACCCTATGTTAGACGCGGCGGGCTTGCGAGTCTATTTTGTTTTGACTTTTCCTTGGTAAAAAAAAATCAATAATCAGTCATGATTTTATTTTTGGATCTATGATTATAGCATTTATGCGATAATAAATGCGAGAATATAGTTACAACTTGTATTGAAACAGCACAGTAAAAATGCTAAGTGGAACGTTTATAAATCAATTAATTGAAACTCAATCAAAAGAGTTGATAAATCCTTAAAAATAATCCAAATTTTCTCACATATGTTACAAATTCAGGCAACGGTCCAACACAGAGGAAAGAATTGTTCCCGAAGATTCCACCACGTAAGGCTTATAAAAGTCAAAGCTTATCCATTTACTCGTTGACGAGCCCATTCAATTTGAACCGTCTGAACAAGCTTCAGAATCGACAAATGCAATGCAACAAAAACAAAGGGTTTCGCCTTCCCTCTTATTAAAATTCGGCGTCCAATGTTGACTTCCGCCACAATTACAAAATGTAGCTGCTAAGTGGGACATGTTGAGGGTTGAGACGGGTTCATTCTGTATGGTGCAGTCCGATCCAATATGATTGTGGTTACCCTAAACTTGTAGGAAAATAACCTCATACATCAGAATGATATGAGAGGAAACATTCCTTTAGCAAGTTGGAGGGTCAGTGGATCCGATTCTTCCGGCAGTCTTCCCATAACATTATAAAGAAAATCTGATTACCAACAGAAAGAAACAACAATCATGAAACCTGAAGGAAAGCTCAAACGACCAACCTGAAAATTGGGAATTGAGTTAAGCCATATAGCAAAGAGACACAGAGATAACACCTTAGATAATAGGTTGAATTTTAAGACTTTACTAAAGGTTATTAGATGGCTATGTAACCAATCCCTTACTTTAGTTACCATTAATATAACTCTCCAGAGAATCCGCCACCACATTTAGCTAAACTTGAGTACCTCCTCTTCTTGCTTCATGAGTATCACATGTAATTGAGCAGCGAAATACACACGAGTACACACTTCTCGCTCAAGATTCTGAGTTCCAGTGGAAGCCAAAGGATAGAACAATTGCAACACAGAAGTGCATACAAAGGACAAAGAACAATGGACAGGGATGAGTTCACATTCTAGACTGTGTCGCTATAGCTAGTGCAATTGATACTTATCAAGGTTACTGACGAAAACTAAAACATATATTAAACGCTAAAGAACATCTTATGTTTTACTTCGAACACATCCAAGATGTTCCACTTTCTACAGATCTGAAACAATGGTATAGGTTTTATTTGGTGTCTAATCGATCAGGCTATAATCATGAAAGATATATTAATGCTATGAAAGGAGTTTGCCTGATAGTTCAACTAAAAGCACACAACACGCTGTGGAGAAGATAATGAGTTACTAATTTAAAAACTTATAGTTTACTTTAAAAATTTGGATAAAAAGGCCAAGTGATCAGATTACTCAGTTCATCCGATGGAAGTCCATAAACCACAATCATAATGGTGCAGCCACCCAAATATATGGCCATTGCAGAATGTAAATCTAAGCAGTTTAGCATGGTACAGGGGTTGAAAAGATCTTACGGTACAGAACTGTTGGCACACACTTGATCATCGGAGATGGTAGTACAAGTGTAGAAATTGAAATATGGTCATATAAACCGTATAAAAAAAGGCTCAATTTCTGAACTCCTGAGACTACAAGATTGATCACCCTTTATCGGACAAATAAAGAAATCATATTTCCAGACAATTCCAATTTGTAGATTCGAAAAACTCTATTTTCTTACTAAATTACTACAAGGTTGCGGAAATTCGAATATCAAATTCAATTCCAAGAACCAAATGGAGTTTAAAGGAAAACTTAAGTATACATTCGAATGAACGTAGTAATTAAAGGGTGACGGAACTGAGTCCTGTAAAAACAAACCTGTATCTGTAAGGACAGAGAAACCAATGCAATTCCAATCTCTCGATTAGCATTTCGAAAAGGAAGAGGATTTCCAAAACATCTCTCCGATAAATACACTGTTCATTCCCTTCCTAAAATGAGTTCTATAAAAATTAAAAGAAGAAGAAGAAGAAGCCATTTTAGGAAGAGGAATGAACAACGTCCTCCGAGAGAGAGAGAAACGGGACAAATACCAAACTAGGGTTTCAATGCCCCGTTGAATAGGATCTTAAATAGGCACCCACTTTTACCCCGAAGCGACGTCGCTGGAAGATATATCGTTACCAATGTGGTAAGCTCTACGAATCATTATTTCAAATTTGTACCTTCGGGAAGATACTGGGCGTCTGTAACTAAAAATTTACCGAGAGGAGAACATAGCAACCCAAAAGCCGTAGGCTTTGGGAGGTAGTGGCGTGGCTGCCTGAAACTGCCCAAACGGGCTCCCCAGTTGACAATTCATTGATCGTGTTTTGATTTATTTGAATTGTCATGAGTTTAAGCTTGAACGTGGGAACTAAAAAGAGAGAGGCCTCTGTTACTACTACTGCTACCAACACAATGAAAAGGCTACCTCCGGTGTCACTACTCACTAATTTGGTTGTCGACGTGACGGCATTTAAGTAGCAGCAAAAATGATCCTCCGATACTATTCATTTGTGGACTTGTAGGAGATGCTACAGCACCATTTTCGTCGGCTATCTTGAAGTTTCTGTTTGGACTTTGGAGGTGTAATTTTTCCAAGAATATGGGACAATGAGTATGTTCTTTCATTTGCCATTACCTTCTACTACTGCCCTTTCGTTTCACTCTGTCCTTGTGAAACGTGTGGGTGGAAAGTAATGGCAGAGAGAATTAAAAGTACAGACGATCTGATCCCACCTTTAAGCTTCATTTCCAACTTTAAAAATCCAATCAAATAAATATCCCAACCCTTTGATCAAGACATTGTCTTCCATTAATTTAAATGCTCTTCCAATTTAATTGTATCACTATCAATATAAATATTCATGGATGTTTATTGTTTAATTATATTACTTTATTTGGAGTATTTAAGAAGATCACTTCTATATAATCAGAACCTCATATATACTCAGAGTTAAAAAACACTCTTTGAAAGTAAAGATAAGATCGGAGCCTTTCAGCTTTTCACTCGAACCACGTAATGTTTCCATTTGGAGGAAAACTAAGAAAGACAAGGACTTCCCGATTCAAATTGTTCCCCATAACGCTTTTCTTAACAATGACATCGACCCATATGAGTACCCTCCTCTTTATCCATATTTCAAATGGGCTTAAGGGTTAGATCTCAAGAAAATCAAGAAGAAACCCGTGCCTTTGGGGAATGGTTTGTTAGTAGTCCATGGTGCCATTCCTGAGGGTAGCAACATCCGAAGAATTTGATAATTTTTGTCCACCATTGAATTGAAGGGCCTTAACTTTCAGAAGATGATAAACATGCTTTGATTATAAGTGAATCGAACGATATCTCTCTTCAGTCACACTTGTGTGTGGCTTTCTAATTTATGAAAAAGCAACAAATAGCCCATAAGCTCTTGCAAAAATCTCGCCGTCCAATCCATAATCGATCTCACTACACAAGTTACAATTTCAGGTTCCATTGGTTCGCTCAAATTAACGATCGCAATCATAGGCTGGCCCCTCACGGCAAATTAACTTGTAAGCTTATTGTTGGATCCTTAAGTTTAGACTGCAGAATCGTGCGAGTGTTGACGAGTTTTGGCTAATACTTGACACGCAAGTCGACACAAGGAAAACATATTGGCGAGAGAACAAGGCGAAGTCTTGCGAGTTGGCGAGCGAAACCTGAGAAACTTGTGACGTAGACGAGGGATGCGGTAAGTATTGACGAAGATCTCGAGAGTAAGCGAGATTCGATATGCATGGACACGCGTAGGCGCGCATTGGCGAAAATCTTCGACGAGATGTGAGATTCAGATGTGAGGCTGCACGGAGATGAAAAACTAAGTCATACGAGATCTATGGGTGCGCGAGAATGCACAAAGCTATGTGAGAGATCTCGTGAAGATGCGCGAAGGCATGCGAGCGTGACAAGATGCATAAATACTTAACTTTGGCAAGGTAGGTCAAAGGTATGTAATATGCACGAGATTTTCATACTAACTCGAATTGTGACTTGTGACCTAGTCATGGAGCGACGAGACTGTACCATGAGTAAGCTTGACCGTGGAAGATGGATTTATCCATGAACATGCATTGATGGACTTATGCGCGGATAAGTCGTGGTGAAAAACTAAGGCAAATGTGGGCGAGTGGGATCAGACTTGGTGCAAATTTTGGTAGAGTCTCGAACCTTGTAAAGATTGACTCGACCCAGGTTAAAAACTTGACGGACTAAGGACTTGACTATGCTCAGATGGATGAACCACGACTAACGGACTTGTTGTGGGAAGCATTAGATCAGGTCAGTGTGTTAGTGGGCTTCACGAGATCACACTGCATCATCAATGGATAGAGATTACGATGAGATCTTGGATGATGTGGCGATGACTGGGAGTTAGAATTGCACTGAAACTCAACATCTGAAGATAGTGGAGATTTTCACGGATAAGGATGTTAGTGTTCTAGATAAATGTAAACTCTATCTTTGTGTTATCTTGTTAGATTTTATTTTATCAGTTAGAGTCCTATTTAGGCGGGGGTGTCGTCTAATTGGTCCACGTGATGTAATCTGATAAGGATAGACGTGATCTTAGCAAGATAGTAGGTAGTTTGGATTTAGTGGGAATCTGAATGTAACTTGGACTCCAAGTTAAGATGCCTATATATAGCTCATTCGACTTTTGCTCTTCTCATAATGAGAAGAGAGCATTCTTTATATTCTTTTGAGGGAAAACATATAAAGTTAGTTTTTATCGTATCTCTGTGTTTCCTTGTTGCCTTTATTCCTATTGCCTTCATAGCATTGTTTCTTCGAGTGTGTGCGAGGTAAACACTTTGAGGATCGTTGAATGTTGAGTCTTGCTAAATGAATCTAAGTGAGACTGCCGTACAAAGGGTGTTGATGATCAGCTTCGGTGAAAGTTCGAGTCATAAAGGTGACCTTTGTATCACTTACCCTCCATTTCTCTATTGCTATAGATATCCTTTTCTTCTCTTGTTTTTCTTTTTTCTCTCTTTTCACCATCTTTTTTCCTGTAAGCATGTTTTTTCCTCACTGAGTTTCAGGCTTTCTAGAGGTATTTTCTTTTCACGTTAAAAAAATGATGGCTTCTATATTTTGTCGATGATATTGGAACACTCAGTTTGGAGTGTTTTTGGTGTCCTTTTCAGATTCTTCTTTGTTTCCTGACAAAGATGAATAAGAAAAAAGGGTCTATATATGTTTTGAGTAAACTTGTAGTGCATGTTTGGTGATCTCTTAACTGCTTTTCTTTATCCGATTTTGTTCCATATGTCTAATAATTTGTTCTGTTCATTGCCCAAAATGAAGGAATATTAACATGATGTTTCTGTCTTCAGGAGCTAGTGGCCTTTTATGTGCCTATTGATTGTTTTAAGAGATTTGGTTTTGAAACGTGGGTAAAAACCTTATCTTTTTCCTAGCTTTTGTGCTTGTGATGATAGCTAATCACTGGAGACCTGAATTTACTCACAAATAAAGTGAGTAAATGAATGAGAAGAAGGGTCTTTGCAAACAAAATTTTGGGGAAATGATTTGATCAATTGATAGTGTAAGACATTTTTGTCCTTAGGGACAATTTTGTCAATGTCTCATAAAGTTGGACTAACTTTAATTGTAATTTTGGTTTTTAAATAAATTATTGACTAAGTTACGTCATTTGATCCAGATAAAGATAATAAAGTGACCTAATAAATGATCTAGAATAATGGGTCGAAGTCTGGATGAAAAATGGGTCCCGATTAGTGTGGATCGGGTCTATATTGGCTTTGTGATGGGGAAGCCCGATATGGAAGCTATATAAAGGTAAGGTCTCTTGCAGTTATTCAAGAGTTCATTCACGAGCATAAGGATTCCTAACCCGTTAGGGAAGCTTGTGATTTGAGGAAACTGTAGAAAGGCCTAGATTTACTTTGTTGGACCCCAAACGTTTTTTAAAAGTTAGAACTGGAAATAAGAAATTTTGGTGATTAGTCATGAGTAAAGAACAAATGAATGAAAATTCTTGAATCAAGAAATGATAGGCAAGGGTAAAGTAGCGAATGAGAAATGTGGATAGATTCATGCCTTGCTTTGGTGTTTTTTTGGATAAGAGATTTTGAAATGGGAAGAATTAAGGTGAAAGTTAGAAGTAGAATGAAAGCAAAAATGAAGTTGAAATTGTGTAATAAGTTGATGAAAAATATGTACATATGTGTATGTTCTGTTGTTGGTGTTCATGATTAATCATGGACTATATTTTCTTTATGGATGATATTGATTTGAAATGGAGTTGAAAATGATGAGTAAATGAAGTAGAAAAGATGATCTTAATATGATTTGTGTTAAGGAAAGATTGTGAAACAAAATGAGTGGTTGATCTGAAAAATTGTTCAAGGAGTATGCTTCAGTCCTTTAGCCACAACTTCTTCTCTAGTTATCCAAATGAGACGATTCTTTTTTTGGATTAAACTAGAAACATATGGATACATTTCTTATGGAGACATCGAATTTAAATTCTATCTTTAAGAATCTCAAAATTTGTAATAAAGTTGAGAACTGGGTGTAGTGCATAGGTGGATGAACAAAAAATTCATATTTTGAATTCGAGGGCAATTCTGGATCGATCTGGGCTAGATTAGAAAAAGTTGTCTTCTGGAAAGTTGTAGATCTTTCTTTTAGCTTTCCAACGATATATAGTATGAAATTTTTGGACTTCTAGGCTGAAAGTTATGGTCCTTGTAAAGAAAGATGTATCTTCTGTCTTTTCGCTTCTTCTATGTTTTATATATTCTATGTTTTGCTTCTTCTGTGTTTTGCTTCTTCTGCCTTTTGTTTCTTTTGTGATGACGTCATCTCCTTCTATGTTTCTTCTATGATGACGTCATCTTCTTATGTGTTTTGCTTCGTCTTTGTTTTACTTCTTCTGCCTTTTGCTTCTTCTGTGATGATATCATCTTCTTCTGTGTTTTGCTTCGTCTGTATTTTGCTTCTTCTGTGATGACATCATCTTCTTCTATGTTCTGCTTCGTCTGTGTTTTGCTTCTTCTGCCTTTTGCTTCTTCTGTGATGATATCATCTTCTTCTGTATTTCTTCTGTGATGACGTCATCTTCTTCTGTGTTTTGTTTCTTCTGCCTTTTTGTTTCTTCTGTGATGACGTCATCTTCTTCAATGTTTTGCTTCTTCTGTTTTTTTTCACCTGGCCTATCTTCTGTTCCATTTTCATCCCTTCAAATGATAGAATCTATCTTTGAGGTCTTCATAAAAGTTGTAGATCTTAAAGTTCTCTTTCGAACCATATAAAGAACACCTTAATATGATATCTTTAGGGAAAGTTATAGCAATTTTCTCACTTCTTCTGTCTTTTTCCATTAGTCTGCTTTTCGTCTGTACCTATCTTCTATTCCATTTTTGACCCTTCATAAGATAGAGTTTGTCTTCGAGATCTTCATAAAAGTTGTAGATCTTGAAGTTGTCTTTCGAACCATATAAAGAACACCTTAATCCGATATCTTTAGGGAAAGTTATAGCAATTTTTCCACTCCTTCTGTCTTTTTCCATTCGTCTATTTTTTCAATTGGCTTCTTCTGTACCTATCTTTTGTTCCATTTTTGTCCCTTCAAAAGATAGAATCTGTCTTTGAGGTCTTAATAAAAGTTGTATATCTTGAAGTCCTCTTTTGAGCCATCTAAAGAACACCCAAATCCAATATCTTTAAGGAAAGTTATAGTAATTTTCCCACTTCTTTTGTCTTTTTCCATTCTTCTGCCTTTTCATTTGGTTCAGTCTAATCCTATTATCTGGTCCATTTTGACCCTTCAAATGATAAAATCTGACCTTAAGGTCTTCTTCAAAGTTGTAGATATCAAATTACTCTTTGAAATCATCCTAAGATGATCTTAATCCAACATCTCTCGTGAAAGTTATGCCATTTGTCCCGAGACGAGTTTGATATGATTGAGGACCAAATCTTGTTTGACTCTTTCGGCCCCAATATTGCTATCCGACCTCCAAATGAAATGATTCTTGAACTCTTAGATTCCTACCACTTTTCTTTTTACGTCTCCATTGAAGGTCATAGCTTTTGGTGTTGATTTGAAAGGAATGGACTAAACCAAAGTAAGGGTATCAATTGGAAGAGTAGGAATTGGATATTTTACTGAATATGCTTCAGTGTTTTGATGATTTCTGGATCGATAAAGCTCCAAATAAGATGATTATGATTTCAAGATAAACTAGAGACATGGAGCTATAAATGGTATGAAGAAGTTGAAATCTATTTCAGTCTCTATGACTTCCAAATTCTGGATGGAAGTTGAGTATAGTGTACTGTTTCAGTTTAACAACAATCTGAAATGTTTGAGCCCTAACTTTCAAATTTCTGAACCGAATGGATTGATTTTGGTGTCATTGAAAACTTAAGACAAGGGAGAACACTTTTATTTAGAAGAAAGAGTTATGTCAAAATATTCAAGGGTGCTTTTGGTAAGACACTTAAGTATAAGAGACCTAAGACATAAAAGGAAGGGCAAGGTGGACTTTTATCAATCATTAAG
>JANVCQ010000006.1:33114226-33124344 GCA_025531925.1 Erythroxylum plowmanianum | reverse complement strand
AATAGGATCCAACATTAAAGTAATAAGTTTGTTTTGATGTTTGATTGTCATGGGCACTCCACCCTTGTGGGATGATGGCTAATAAGGGTTTTTGGAAATAACCATATGGGTTTACGCTCACGCTTCATGATTTCGCAAGAGTTGGGTTCCAGCAACGGTCCCCAACATACTTCCTATAATGAGCATTCTACTTGGTTGTCTACCATGATTGAGGGGAACCCCATCATTGAGTGAGTTCTCTAATTGATGAAATATGCTGATTACGCTCTGACCTTTCCATACATAAAAGTCATATAGAAGTAGAACATTAGATCTAAAAAAGTGTAAGCCCTTGGTTTTCTTTCAGCTAGGTTACGTGCTTTCCCCTTTGTGCCTACTCATTTTGATTATTGTTTTGTTGATTGCAGCCATCGAATTGATTCTTTAAGAATTTTCCAAAATACTTAAAATCTTTTGTCAGTCGACAAGAAGATTGTTGAGCTAATATAGAGTCTTCTTCTATTTATTGGGGGAGGGTTTTGCACAAGCTTCTGTTTGAAAATAAACCAAGAGACAGTCACTTTCCCAGCCAACTTTGTAATTTTTCATGTATATGTTAAGTCATATGTACTATTGTTGTTTTATTTAATGTACATGATGTTGTTTATTGTACATACTTTGTAGTTTTGTAAGTTTTGTACAGTAGCTAGTCTTAGTTTTATTGGTTTTTGTATATAGTAAAATCTGACCCTTTGTAAACACTTAACTCTGGATAATAAAGTGATCAGTTCTTATTGACTTCGATTTTCTCTCGAAGCTTCGATTCATGGTATCAAAGCAGGTAATGATGCTGTAGACGATCGTTACTGTTGAACGATTGGAGCAGAATACTACAAGGCATTGAAGGTGGGTAGTTATCGACAGCGTTAGTCACTTCTGTGGTGGAGGGCGTAGCTTCTGTTAAAGAATCGAGAAGTTAGGGTTTCGAATTTTGTGTTCCATCCTCACAATAGCGAGTTAGATTTGAGACATCTGTGATAATGGAAGGTGTGTCGAACGAGTCACCCACTAGATCGACTTTGGATTCGAGATTTAGAGGTATGCTCGAAGAGAATCAAGTTTATCTTTAAGGTTCTGACTATTAGGGTATGAGTTTAGTTACTGCAGTACTGAATGGGAATAATTTCTTGAGCTGGAGTAGATCTGTGAAAATTGTCCTAGGAGCTAAAATGAAATTAGAGTTTATAGATGGATTTTGTCAGAAACCTAGTCTTGGATTTGTTGAATGTTATAAATGGATTAGGACTGATTATATGGTTAGATCTGAGATACTGAATTCAATGTCGAAGGGTATAGTTAAAGCTTTCATCTATACAAATTCTGCCTAGGAATTATGGTTAGATTTGGTAGAAAGGTTTGGGAAAAGTAATGGCCCTTTATTGTATCATTTACAGAGACATATTAGTTCAGCATCACAGGGCACTATGTCTGTGGCTAAATATTTCACCAGTCTTGAAATATTGTGGGATGAGCTTTGGTGCCTCATGCTTGTCCCACAGTGTACTTGTGGGGTGGCAACACAATGCAATTGTAGAGCACCTAAGGCTTTAGCTAATTTATCATCTCTGAATCAGTTAATGCAATTGTTGATAGGTTTAAATGAGAGTTATGATCATGTTAGAAATCAAATTTTGGTTATGGAACTATTACCATTTATTAACAAGGCATATTCAATGGTCTTGAGCGTAGAGAAACAAAGGGAGGTACAAATGGTGTTTAGTGAAGGGATAGACCATAGTGCAATGTTAGTCAGTACTGGAAATACTAAGAAGGTTATGAATGGAGGAGGGAAACAGTCTAAACAAAAATGGGGTAATAATGATAAGAGTGAATTATCTGTTCTTATTGTAAGAAGAATGGACATGTGAAGGAGAATTGTTTTAAACTCACTGGTGTACCAGATTGGTACAAGGAGTTATAGAATCAGAGAGGGAAAGGGATTGGAAAATCTTACACTTCTAATGCAGTAAATGAAACAACTTCATTAATTGTAGATAACAGTAAACTAGTCACAGATAGTGCTGTTAGTAATTCTAATCCTCCATTGTTTGAATTGATTAATTAAGAGTTGCTTAAATTGGTTAAGAACAAAGTACTCACGGATCCTCTCATGGTGAGCTTGGCACATCTGTCAGATTTTGCAGGTACACTTCCTGTACTAGCTCTTTCTAGTCTTGATGATATAGGTTTAGATTCATGGATTTTAGATACAGGAGCTTAAAATCATATGTGTGTGGATTCTTCTTTGTTAATCAAGCCTATTACCCCTAAAAAATACATAATTGTTTATTTACCTGATGGTATTCAAAACTGAGTGCATCATATAGGTGATGTTCTTTTACCTAATGACCTTGTCCTGAAAGACACCTTGCATATACCAACTTTTAGATTTAATCTTTTATCTGTGCATAAACTTGCTAATACCTCTTCTGTTACCTTCCAATTTCATCCCAACCACTGCATTTTGCAGGACCTGAAGACGAACCGTGTGTTGGCAGTAGGAAAGGTTGTATATCCTTGACTATAGTGGATGACTATAGTAGGGCTACTTGGACATATTTGATGAATCATAAGTGCCAAGTATTCAGTTGTTTAGACAGTTTTTTTAGAATGATTAGAACTCAGTTTCAGAAATCTGTTCAGACTATTCGTACAGATAATGGAGCTAAGTTTTTAAATGGGGAGTGTCATAAATTGTTTAAAGACTTGGGAATTTTGCATTACAAGTCATGTGTTTATACCCCTCAACAAAATGGGGTAGTGGAAAGGAAACATAGATATTTGTTGCAAATAGTTGGTGTTATCATGTTTCAGTCTTCTTTGCCTAAACATTTTTGGGGAGAGTCAATTCTTACAGCCACCTATATAATTAATAGACTTTCTACCTCACTTCTTAAGTGGAAAACACCTTATGAGGTTTTGTATGGGTATCCACCTAAGTATGATCATTTGAAGTCTTTTGGATATCTCTGTTTTGCAACCAATGTCAAGCCCCATAAGGATAAGTTTGATCCGAGAGCTTATAGGTGTGTTTTCTTGTGGTATAGTTATGGGCAAACGGGCTATAAGTTGTTTGATATGGACTCACATACTGTTCTAGTTTCTATAGATGTTATTTTTCATGAACATACTTATCCTTATCAGTTTTGTTCTAATGCTTACCTCTTAATTCATCTATTTCACCTACTACTACACCTTCCACTGAATCTTTAACATCTCCTTCTTCTACTCTTTCAATTGTTTCTGTTCTTGAGTTGTGTAGGAGCACTAGAGTATCTTATAAACTAGCCTGGCTTAATGATTTTGTATCGAATGCAACTACTAACCATTCTTTGTTTTCTTCTTCTTCTTCTCAGCCTTTTGGTTATACTTCCTCAACTCATTCTTTTTCAACTTTCCCTTTTATACCTACTCCACATCTTTCCTCCACCTACATGTCTTTTTTAGCAAATGTCTCTACTATTCAAGAACCTCAATCTTATCATCAGGCTAAGTATCATAACCATTGGGTCCAAGCTATGCAGCAGGAGTTGACCGCACTTGAATCCAACGACACTTAGATTTTGACTTCCTTACTAGCTGGTAAGAAGGCCATTGGTTCCAGATGGGTTTATAAGGTGAAACTTAAGCCTGATGGGTCTGTTGATCAATATAATGCTAGGTTAGTGGCCAAGGGTTATAATCAGATTGAGGGCATTGATTTTATTGAGAGTTTTTCTCCAGTTGCTAAAACAGTCACTGTGAGGGTATTGTTAGCTGTTGCGGCATAATTTTCTTGGCCCATACATCATTTAGATGTTAATAATGCTTTTTTACATGGCTTTATTGATGAGGAAGTATATATGTTGCCTCTGGATGGGTATACTAAGGCTGGTCCCCATGAAGATTGCAAGTTAAAACTGTCTTTATATGGTTTGCACCAAGCCTCATGTCAATGTAATTGTGAGTTTACTAAGCATTTGCTTTCTTATGGTTTTATACAGTCCCCACATGATCATTGTTTATTTGTTAAATCCACTGGTTCTACTTTTGTTGCTTTTCTTATCCATGTGGATGATATTTTACTGACTGGTCTTTCTGACGTTGTTTTGGGGGATGTTACACATTTTCTGAATTTTGTTTTTACTCTTAAAGATCTTGGTTTTGTTAAGTATTTTCTGGGTTTGGAAATGTCTCGATCTTCTATTGGTTTGTATGTGAATCAGCATAAGTATGCATTGGATCTGTTGATTGAGTTAGGGTTGATTGGTGCAAAGCCGGTTTCTACACCCTTGCCTAAGGGTTTGAAACTAAGAGTTGAATATGGTCTTTGTTGGAGGATTGTGGATAGTATCGTAAGTTGATTGGTAGGCTTTTGTATTTGGGTTTTACGAGACCTGATATTACTTTTACTGTCCAACAATTGAGTCAGTTTGTTATTGCTCCTTGTAAGGGTCATTAGGATGCCGCTTTTCATTTGCTCAAATATTCGAAGGGTTGTCCTTCTAAGGGGTTATTTTTTTCCTGCATCTTCCAATTTTGTTGACTCTTCTCCTTGTTCTGTTGTTGCTTATTGTGATGCTGATTGGGGCTCATGCTTAACCACTCAGCGGTCTATTTATAATTTTGTGTGTTTCTGGGTTCTTCTTTAGTCTCTTGGAAGACTAAGAAACAATCCACCGTCTCTCGTTCTTCTACTGAAGCGGAGTATTAGAGTATGACTTCCACTGTGTGTGAATTGTTATGGCTTTCTTACCTGTTACATGATTTGTAGATCTCTTTTATCACTCACATTCCTTTGTAGTGTGATAATAAAACACTTTTCATATTATTGCTAATTTGGTCTTTCATGAGCGCACGAAACATCTTGACATTGATTGTCATGTGGTTCGTGATCAGTATAAGTTGGGTTTTGTTGCTCCTGCTCATGTTTCATCTAAGGCTCAATTGGCATATTTGTTCACCAAGGTTTTGGTTGCTCCTTTGTTTGATTCTCTCTTATCCAAGTTAGGTTTGGTTGATGTTCACCAAACTCTAACTTGAGGGGGATGTTAAGTCATATGTATTGTTGTTGTTTTATTTAATGTACACACTCTGTAGTTTTGTTGTTGTTTTATTTAATGTACACACTTTGTAGTTTTGTACAGCAGTTAGTTTCAGTTTATAAAGTGGTCAGTTTTTATTTACTTCGGTTTTCTCTCGAAGCTTCGGACGAATAGGCAAAGTTGTAAATATGATTTCTAAGTGTTGTTTTACTTGTATTAGGAATGGGAATTGAATATACCATAATCATCATGTGGTGTAACATATTAAGTAGAAGCTAAAGCAGCTTGACGTTAGTTTCAATTTTTTGTAATTTTGGTCCAGAAGCTTGTTGTGATGTTGGATTAAGAATTATATTGTTATACTAAAGCCATCTTACTTCTTCTGCTGTACATTATTGAAGTTTGATGAGTTTACATTGATGCAAATCTTACTCGAATACCATGCCATCATCGTTACAAACAGATAGAAACATCTACAATTGAATTGCTTAACCCTTAAATGTTTGAATAATAGTGTTGTGCCATGGGTCAGACAGGTGCTGCAACAGGTTGTCGAAGGGTCCTTTTCCGGTCACATTGTGTTGTACAATAAACCCCAGAAATGCCAACATAGCCAATCTCCCTGCAGACGCAAATTGACACGTTAATCCCACTCTATAAAAGGGTTTCTACAACAAAAATTGACGAGGTTCTATGTTAATTACCATTGGCAAGCTCCTTCTCCTTGGCCTCAAGAGTTGGTGCAAAGTTCAGCGGGTTGAAAATGCCACCAGGGTACCCAACTTCATTTGGAGGCAAGCTGTACTGCTTGAAGATGGGATCTTGGTTCACACTTCCAGGGTACTTTATGTCTTGCCACCTTCTGATCTCCACGTAATGGAACAATATGAACTCAATCACGAAAAGGGTTGATGATGAAGCGAAGTACTCTGCTTTGCCAGCATCATACCATTTAGGAACATTGATGATTCCAATCTGGGTGAAAACCTCTGGCAATAACATTCCTACAACACCCAACATAGCCCATCTACTATTCACAAGCTCAGCCTGAACATACCATTTCAAGTTCTCAGGGTCCTCAGCGAGACCTAGAGGGTCGAAGCCGTTGTCTCCTGGGAGACTGTACACATGAAGAACGTTCATGTTAATGACTAAAGCAAATTTCTGATCTTGTGCCTAAAACCGTAACAGCTATAAGAACCATATAAGCTTCAAATATATAGTGTACGCACTGTTGAACAGGATTGACACTTCCCCTTAATTAAGATCAAATAGAGTTTGAGTTTCTTCACCTGCCATTGAGATAAGCTGGAGAGGGCAATCCTGGCAACCACTCGCCTTTCTTCGCCTCAACTTTGAAAGAAACAGAAGATGAACTTGGCATTGATTTAATGGCTAGCTCTCGGTTAAGTTTACTTGGAGACCCACTAAGAAATCTTGTCTTGGATGCACATGGCCGGAAAACGGCAGCAGACGCTTGTGTTGTGACTGTGGCCATGCTTTTCTTCACCTGAACTCAAGCACCGTCTAATGGGGTATCTAGAAACGAATTGGCGATGTTGTTGGAGAAAATAGTTTTTTTATGGTAACATTGAATCGTTTGCATGGATTTGTATTTCATATCAATGAATGTCTGTGGCTGTGATTCTCTGGTAAAAGTTGACCGTCTGTATTCTTGATTATGAGATTCAACGGCTGGGATGTGTTTGGTGCAGTGGATCGGCCAATGAGAGCACTTGGGGCCTTATCTCTTTATCTACATGCCATATCCACTATAACTATATCTTTGTTGCTGTTGGTCGAAAAATGATCCTCTGGGACCCTTGCTTTGCCACGTAAGTAGATAGGAAGATTTTTTTCACTTGATATGTTGGTTGCAAGACACTGCCACGTGGGAACTTCTCCATCCAACTGTGCCTTGACAAGTGGCTTTCCATATCTTAGCTAAAGAAATCCAAGAACGGTTTTCTTATACAGTAACATTCATGCTTGATTCAGAAGAAAGAAGACAAGAAAAGAAGGCAGTTACTTCTCTTGCAAACAAAAATGACCACAAAAAAAGGAAAGGAAACTATGATTTATATATTTGTAATTCCAAATGATTATATGACTCTTTTGGAAGTTGAAGGTACTATAGAAAATTTAAGAGCGAAGTCTTAAAGATCCGGTTGATTAGAGACACTAAGAGATAAAAAATGTTAATTAAGACTACCATAACGTGGTTGTTATTATATTAAACACCAACTGCTAATATAAATAATGGGTTCTAACGAGAGATTATGTAATTTCTCTCCAGAATTTTTTTTTGTTTGCACTCTTTGTCCTTCTTATTATGTACTTATTTATTACTTCTATTTACTTCATTCTTTTTACTAATGCTTCCTTTGTTTCATCCTTTGTAAGTTGTCTTCATTTCTTAAATATGTTCTATCTCAACCAGTTAGATACTAGTTTTGCTTCTTCCAGGCAATAGGGTATTCTAGCACTTTTAAACTATTTTAGTCTTGCCCTTTCCTATCTTTGTCATTTTAAGTAATAATTTTTCGAGTTAACTCTTTTAACTACCTTGGTAATGTCTGCCAATAACCTAGAAATTTACCTTGACATGCTGAGGGAAATCTCTTCTCCACCTTTTCCTATTCGATAACCTCAAACCACTGTGCTTTCTCCCTCCTCAACCGTATTACCAAAAACTTCACCAAAAAAGCCTTAAAAAATGCTCAATCAACTAACATGAAAACAAGTAGTTGAAGAAGACAATGGACTCTCGTTAGAGTATTATCCGCTAAGTAGAATAGATGGAAAAAGAGTAGTTTCACCACATATTAAGGTCCTAAAGGAATGGACCATAAGTTACAACTCAATATTTGTGGGTTTTTTAATAGGAAACATATCATTTTTCATCAATAAGCAACTGGGCACAGAGACAACAGAAAGGCAAGTGCCTAACAAAGGTTCTCTTATTACCCTATTCTCTTCAAGTCTCAACTAAAGTTAAAGCTGAAGGAGTTGTAGAGGCTAGACAAGACATTGCTAATCTCCTTATCTTTGTTCAGGTATGGAAAATAGGACTAAGTATGAAAAATGTAAGATATAAGAATGTTCCAATTTTGGTTAATTTACATAATATACCTCTAGCATACTGGTCAACTAGAGGATTAAGCATGTTTTCAAGCATTATAGATAATCCCATATGCGTAGATGGGACCAATGCTAAAAGAAAAAGGGTTAGATATGCAAAAACGTGTGTGAGTATTAAGTCAAAGAAGGAATTACCCAAGCAAATCCCTATTTTAAGGCTTGAAGAGAATAAAAGAATGTTTGAAGACATAATCTTGGTATCATATTAATAGAAACCATCATTGAAGTAGTAGGGAAAACAATAGAGGCCAATATGTCCCAAATTTATTAGAGGCGATTTCATTGAATTAATGGGACTAGATGTTGATCAGGGTGTGAATCTAGAATAAAAACTCAAGAAATGGAGAGAGCTACTGAAACTAAACAAGGAAGGAAGAAGGGAGAAGAACATGCAAAGGAAAAAGGAACAATAGTCACATAAATGAAGAATTCGAAAGCTTAAAAGGTAGTTGAGGAAGCCTCTATAAGTAATATGAAGACAAGACAAGAAGAGTAAGCTAGTGCTAATGACTTTCTAAAACAATCAAAGCCTATAATGTCTTCTATGAATGGGACATGATAGGTATCAAATGAGGATGATTTCAAGTGTGACAATGGAAGCAACTTAGGGAGAAAAAAAAAGTTCCAAAGGATCTTTAACAAATAGTCCATCTCCATGTAAATAGTAGTTTGAAATTTAAAGGGCATTAATTGCCCAAAGAAACAACAATTGCTAACTGATTTTGGAGTTGAAGTCAAACATGTTATAATAGGTTTTTTGGAAAAACAAAGTTAAGCTAAAAGAATATGATTAAGCTGAAATGCTTAGGTAGTTAGTGGTCTTTCTTATCTAATCACAAGCATTATCAGAATCTCAAAATAATCCCAGCTTATGACACTAGAAGAGTGAGAGTAAATGAGCTAGAATCAAGTGATCATATTGTTTATCTACTAGTGGATTTTATCTAGGAGGACAGCAAGACAATGGTTATCTATATATATGGCTCAAATTTCAACTTTCAAAGGAAATTATTATAGAGTAGGATTTCAAGCTTACAAGTAACAATCCAATATACTTAAATAATCCTTAGGGACTTCAATTCCACTATTTATAGGTCTGAAGTAGAAGGAAATGTTAATGATAGAAATTATTCAGATATCTTAAGAGAATTTTTTGTTAAAGTAGGACTTACTAATTTAAGGTAGAAAGGGATCTTCTGTACATGGAGCAATAATCAAAGCTCTAGGTAATTAATAAGAAAGAAATTAAATAGAGTTTTAGTAAATGATGAATAGTTATAAAGGTTACCCGAGAGTAGAGCTCTTTTCACAAAACCAAAGTTTTTTTTATCACTCACTAGTTCTTATATAGGAAATCTTTAAGTAGACTTTATGGTACAGGTGGATTCACATTTAATGCCTGTTTGGATGAACTTTTGGGAGGTCAATAAGTACTTTTCTCTATGACAAAAGCCATTTTTAAGAAAATGAGTGTTTGTGTTGGACCTCAAACTTTTCTTAGAAGTTAGAACTATTATATGTGAAATGTTGGAAGTTGAAAGCTGGAAAAAATATAGTTGAAACATGTTCATGGAGTATGCTTTGGTATTTTAGCCATAACTTTTTCTCTAGTTATCCAAATGAGATGACTCTTAATTTGAATTAAACTAGAGAAATATGACTACAACTTATCTGATAAAATTGAGTTCTAATTTAGTCTCAAAAAATTTCAATTTTTGTATGGAAGTTGAGCACAGAAGATTGTTTCAGTATAAGAGTAGTTCGGAAATGTTTGGGGATATAACTTTCGAATTTCTGAACCAAATTGAATGATTTTTGATGTCATTAGAAAATTTAAAAAATGAGGAACATTTTTCTAGAAGGAAGTGTTTTCAAATTCCTTCAATTACATGATTAGAAAAAGGTCTTGACTTT
>JANVCQ010000006.1:33070802-33101716 GCA_025531925.1 Erythroxylum plowmanianum | reverse complement strand
TCCAGTCTGACAAATCTTCAAGGATAAGTCGAGTTATGTTTTACAGGTCGACTTGTTGCAGACTCCAACGGATATATTACTTCAAATCTTCCTATAATCTTCAAGTTTAATGTCCCTTATCTCTCTTGCACTTATAAGGAAACTTCCATCTTGATTCTTCAATGATTAAACACTTGCCAAACTTGATTTTGCACAAATCTTTTAATAAATAATAATTACAAAGTACCTGAAATATTCTCTTAACTAATTCTAGATATTTTATTATTATCAAAACATAAAGGGATTTAATTTGTCAACCACCATTGGTCCAACAACAATTGTTTCATTAGCACCAGAGGTAGATGTTTATAGGATTTTCTTCATTTTGAATAAGGAAAATTGTTCTTCTTTATTTTACCTTAACTTTTTGCAGGCTTATTACAACTTTTACAAGTTTTATTATCATAGATAACATTAAACTATAGAAAAAATGATCTTACTTCTTTCCTAGTTTTAAACATTTCATACTTTATTTATTTTTGTAATTTCATATCTTGACATAATTATTGAACCATGGGAGGTTCTAATTGGTGTTTTGATGATAAAAAAATAATAATTATTACCAATGAGTTTATTATTTTGATGAAAAGCAATAGAAGAACAAAATGAGATCATAAACTTAAGAAGATAGCTTATAAAGTTGATCAAGAGAAGTTGAAGTTTGCAACCGTCGAAATGAAGTTAAACTAAGAACAAAAGAAGAACAAGGCATATCAAGGTTATTCTTTAGTTTGTAATATTAATTGTTATCTCACTTTGTTAATTTGATGCTCTAAAACACTTACAACGCATAAACATTTCATTTTACTTTATTGTTTGAGTCTTTACTTGTATTAAGAGGCACTGAAGCTTTTTATTTCAAAGAACCTCCTAATCTTCCAAAACTCTTTAAGGAATATTTTGGGAAGTGTTAAATCATAATTGGATTAAACAAATTAATTTTGAGCATTTAAAGTTGTTAAAATCATTTTTTTGAGTGATTGGTTGACCTATATATGTTAATGATCAACCATTATAGGTTAAAGTTGCCAAATTTTATATACCATAAGTTTGTTGTAATATTGGTTAATATATAGAACTAGTGTTTCAATGGCTCGTGAATTTGGTACCTTTAATGCATACTAGTCAACCATTATTCTATATATAGTTACTGCAATGACTAGTTCTTGACTCCAATAGCTAGGAAGGATCGTAAAATGCTATAAATAGGTATTTTGTTATTGGTTTTAGCATTAGAAAAACCTTGAAGTATATTTTACGCATATTTCTAAGTGTTTTTCATTGTTTGAGCACCACTGTTTTATAATTGTGTAAGTGAGTCGCTTTGGAGTTATCAAGTGAATAAGAGAGATTTTTTTTAGTTGTGATACTTTGTTGACGTGTTGGAAAATGTAACTTACGAGTGTTCTAAGTAAGAATAAGGTTCCACTTTACTTTAGAAGAAGATTGTAAGAAGGGTTCCTCTTTACTGAAAAAGATTATACGAAGGTTATTGTTCACCTTAAAAAAAGAATTATAGTGTAATTATTATTCAATTGTTTGATTGGTTTATATTAACCAATCCAGTTATTTGTATATATATTGATTAGTGTTAAATTAACTTCATTAGTTAGAAAATTCTTGAATTTTATAAAAACTCAATTTATCCCCTCGCCTTTAAGTGCCATTAGGTTTAATAAGTGTATCAAAGCAGGTCTATTAGACTAAGCATTTCTAACAAAATCCTATAGAAAATATCATAATGTTATATTTAGGAGCATTATCATCATCATTCAACCAAGAAAGATAAAGAATTAGTATATCACTTTTCGTTGATTGCAATGAATACCTTTATTGGAAAACTAGGAAGAGATTATTCTTAATGGCTGAAAGAGTCAACCTATAGGAAATAGTTTCAAATAGTCCCTTTATTCCTAAAGAAAAAGGGAACTTGAAGATAAGATATTAGTTTCTTTGAATAGTAGGACTATACAGATCCATTTTTGTGCATTAGGAAGAAATGAATCCAATAGGTTCTCTATATTAAAATGGATCATAAAATTTGACATACTTTAGAATTTATACATGAGAAAACCAATCAAGTTAAGGACAACAAATTAAGCATACTAATATCAATATTAATTGTTTCAAACAAAGCGTGATGAAAAAATATCTAACATGTATACTCGATTTATTGGTATTATTAATGATCTTATATGTATTGGAAAGACATATACTAATGTTTAAATGGTAAGAAAGTTACTTAAGCCACATTTAAATATGTGGGAAGCTAAAGGAATAGCCATATAAGAAACTAAGGATTTAACAATAATACCCTTAGAGGAGATTATTAGATCTTTTCTCACATACAAAATGAGACTACAAGAGATGTAAAAAGAAACGACACTTCCAAACAAAATGAATGTAGCATTCAAAGCCTAAAAAGAATAATTAAGTGAAGAGGAAGAGACATCAACTAGTTAAATAATGAAGAAGGCATGATCTTAGTGACTAGAAAATTTAATAAATTCTTAAAGAAGAAATTCTCTAAAAAAAAGGACTTCAAAGAAGGCAAAATCGTTATAAAACATAAATTCTCTAACATTATTTACTTTGAATATAAAAAACCTAGTCATATAAAGTCACAATATCCTCTATTCAAAGATAATGAGACATACAAAGAAAACTATAAGAAGGACAAGAAGAAAGCCCTTAAAACATTAACTTGGGATAATACAAGTGAATCCAAGAAAGACCATTCAAAAGAAGAGATAGATCACATGTTCTTTACTGCCATAGACGATGATGTGGTAACATCCAACCCTAACTTTTGTGGTAGTGATATTGATTTGACATATTATGAATTAGTTGAGAGTTTAGAAATCATCAGTAAGAAATGGAAGAAATTTTCTTCTAAACTCAAGAAAGTTTAAAAACAATTGAATGCATGCATGAATGAGAATGGAAAAATGAAAAATGAATTGCGTATCATTACAACATCCAAAAATTTTATCATTGATGACAATCATGACTTTAATGAATTAATCAATGAGAATGAAACACTTAAAAAGGGGGTTAATTGCCTCAAGGACTTATTGTCTAAGGGACAATATTTGCATAATGAAGAACCATTGCCTAATGTGACAAATGAGTATGGAGCATTGATATGTGCTTAAATGTTGATTCATTTAATCTACTACACTTAGTGATTAATGCCTTAAAATGCATAGGATACTCATTTTAGCTCATATTTGATTTTAGGTACATTTCAGAAGTGAAGGAGCTAAAGTGACCCGAAAGCATATTCATTGAATCATCTTCTCAATGTCTATACTTTATTGATTCATGGAGCAAGAAGAAGAAGAGGATTAAAAGAAGAAGAAACAAGACAAAGTGTGAAAGTGAAGAACAAAGCAAGGAAGCATCTCACGGCCACACCATGGTGTGCATGGGTGTGAGACCTCTTCTCATGCCCATGCATGGTGTCTCACGGGCATGAGACACCTCTCACACCCATGAGAGGTCACTCATGGGCATGATTTGTATGTCATCTATTCATTTAAACCTAGTTTTTAACTATAAAAGGGAATGTTGTGACGACTGAAAGAGGAACTCTGGGGGGACATAAGTGAATACATCGTTTTTCTTCATTTTCTTTTAGTTTTCAATACCAACAGAGGCTACGATGGTTGATACTTAAATATTGAAAGAGAAGATGGAAAGCTAACTTCCTGACACCTATTTGACAGTGAAATCGACACCCAAATTATGGTTAAGCTTATCTCATCTTGTTAATATTGATACTCTCTTTTCAAATTGTTATTGTTGTTTATGTTGATTGAATTGATTTTTGTAAAGATGATATTGATACGTTATTTGGATTATTCTATTATGAACTTATTGCTAGAATGTTGAATATAATTCGCAATCATTATATTTGATGTTCATTAATAGCCACTAATGATCTTGAATCGTTAGGAATAACATGACTTAGGTTAGATAACCCGAACGTGTGAGGTTACTACCTATATTGATATATTTTCTACTTTGTAATACAGCTACCAAATTGAATCTAGAGATTGTATCGTAGGTTATTTGTTTGTTAGATTTAATTAACGATCCTATCTTAATTAAATACAACCTAAGGAAAAATCGAGATTTGCAGAGGGTATTGTTAGTCTCCGATCAATAGTTCAAAGAGAGGTGTGATAGATTGATCTTAGAACCAAACTTTACATATATTCGACTCTTTATCATTTTTGATTGTTTTTCCATAATTTATTTTTGTTAGTTAAATTGTACTTTATTTTCTTAATTGCATAAAACCCAAAATTTCCTTAGCATCAATTATTTTCATTACGAAAATTAATCAAACATTTCCTATAAATATGATCCTGACTCACCACAACTACAAATTTTAGTGTGCAAAGTTAGGAAAATTTTGCAATGCACTTGACATGCACTGTCAAACATCCACATCCAAGCATATGCATGCATATTCCACATCCATTAGGACTAATCCTAAAAGCAAGTATCATGATTTTATATATGGCTCATAACCTAAGCATAAAGTTCAATACTATTAAGGAAAGAATAGACATAACTTCTATAATAAATGTAAACTTACTCACACCATTTTTAGCCTAAAATAATCATATATCAAGCTTTCATTCATAATAGACATCATACAAATAATCATGGTAACTTATTTCACTATCCTAGTAAAATATTCAACACCTATAATATCCAAAAGAATTTTCCTTATTATGCATACATATGTAGTAATGCATTTATGCATCATAAGAAAATATTCAACACATTTAATGTCCAAAAGAAGTATCCTTATTATGCATGCATACATAGTAATACATTTATGTATCATTGTCACTTATATAATATTATATGCCATTTTTATGGTAAGTTTGGACATATAGATAGATTTTTTTTTCTCAAACAAAGAGTGACAAGCAAACCCTTAAAAGTATGGGTTGAAGAGAAGGAATCTATCAACCAAAGAATAAAGTTAATTTAGATTCTTAAAACACATTGATTGCCTTGTTTGGTAAGGTTTATAAAAAAGAGAGAGTAAATAGTATGTATGTAGTTGTTGAAATGAGCATTATTTTTTAAAAATATTTTTTATCTTGATGAATCTAACCTTCTTCCCTCTAACAAAGTCTTGAAGATGTTGTTGTAAGATATAAATAATTTAACTCCTCAAAGTAATCGTTAAGACTTTTCAAAATTTTGAACCAAATGATTAAGATGAGAAGGATGAGATGCCATTAATGGAATGATAACTCAAGAAGAATCTTCATTCGATCACACCATAAGTAATGTTTAACAAGAGGTAACTGTTAGTTCATACTTTAGAAAATTTCCATGTATTGCTCTTATTTATCAATTTTAGTTTAAATTCCTTGCGATGAATATTAGGTTGAAAATTTCTTTGGCATATTATGGATGTAAACTTAAATATTGTCCAAATAGGAATGTTAAGCTAAAAACTTGTTAATTACCAAAATCAATTGGGATATATTTTCTCTAAACTAGTGAATGATGATATTAAGAGATAATTAGGCATGATTTTATATGTTTAAAGTCTCAATGTCTTTTTTTTACCATTCTTGATTCGTATTACCAATATTTTTAAGTGTTTTAATGCTTTAATTCGAGTTTTAAAGATGATTTCTTATCTAATAAATTGGTCAAACAACATCTTAGTTTGCTTAACCAGTATCTTCATAATTCCCCTCTCTCTTTTTCCAATGAGTTTGCTAGTTGTTTGGTTACGAATCTAGGCAACCACTTAGACCTACTAGTCAACCAATGTCCTTTTGTGGTTTGCCAATATCACTTCACCTAAGAATTTTTCTCTGTTAAGTAAATTTCTTTCGAGTTTGACTATATATAATGATTAACCACTTACCCTTATTGATCAACTGATATATTTTTTTTCTTCAGAAACCTTTATTCTAGTTAGTTTGTACCGTAGTTGGCTTATAGGTTTGGAAGACCACACACTATTCAACTAGTAATATTGTGTGGTCAACCAGCCTTCACTATTGTAGCTCTATTTATTTTTTTTTCCTTCTTTTCATCTTAGTTGTGCATCTCTTCTAAGACCCTTAAACAATTCACCCTTCTCACTAGATTTCATCAAATTGAAAATTTGTCATTTCTGAATTTCAAATTTAGGAATTTCAAAATTTTCTTAATTAGAAATTATCTTTTCAAATTTTTGCTTTCTTAATAAAATTGTAAAAGGAGTCAAGATTGTTTTCCTTTTTTACTTATATTGATACATCTTTGATTTTGGTGCTTTGGGCACATTTCCACTTATGAATTTTGGAATTTTGGGGTTTTCAAATTTATATATTATCTTATAAAATTGATTATTAGAATTGCAATTATGCTTATATTTGTTACAATTTCGACCTTTAATTTTGTCAAAACTTGCCCTTATTACCTTAATTAAACCTTTTAGCTTATGCATAATATCAAATTTGGAGATTTTTCAAATTTGACACAATTGGGATGTTTTTATCAAAAGTCACTTTTATTTTGACTCTTTAAATTTTGAATACCACTCTCTAGGGAGAAAGTGTATCAATCTTGATCACATTCATCTTTTTAACTAAGTTAACTTGATGCATGATAGTTTATATTATGAATTTTTGGCTAATTGATTTCTTTTTAGTGATTTTGAAAAAAGGGAGAAAGAGTGATAATATTAGATTTTAGGCGGAGTGATGGCATTCATTGTTTATTCATTTTTTATTTCATGATGTGATATGCTTGAATAAATCTATCTTATCTTCATATATAGATATTTCTTTGATTTAAAGTATGTTCTTAGTATTGAATTATGCTCTTCATATTGAATTATATTTTATGCATAAATTAAGGAGGAGTTAATCATATCTTAATACTTGTTTGTGTGTTTAATTTTATTGTTTATTTTCTAGTATCATAAATATTTTGTCACAATTTAAAAGGGAGAGATTGTTAAATCCAGGGAGTTTCTAATCAATAGTTTGATGATAACAAAATATATTACTTCTAAAAAGTTTATTATTTTCATGAAAAGTAATATAAGAACAAAATGAAGTCATAAACTCAAAAAGATAACTTATGAGGTTAAAAAAGAGACGTTGAAGTTTATAACCATTAAAATGAAGATCAAGGCTTATCAAGATTATTCTTTAGTTTGTAACATTAATTGTAATATCACTTTATTAATTTGATGCTTTAAAAGGCTCACCATGTATAAACATTTCATTTCACTTTATTGCACGAGTCTTTACATTTATCAAAAGGCATTAAAGCTTTTGATTTTAATAGAAAAATCTGTTGATATTTCAAACATTATTTAGATAATATTTTAGTAAGTATTTAAATCATAATCATATTAAACAAATTAGTTTTGAGCATTTGAAGTTGTTAAAATCATATTTTTGGAGTGATTGGTAAACCTATAAGTTAGTGATTGACCAATATAAGTTAAATTTGTTAAATGTAATATATCATGAGTTTGTTGTAATATTAGTTAATGTATTGGTCAACCAATGTGCCATATTAGTCAACCAATATGCCTACTAGATAATTAGTGTTCCAACAATTGGTGAACCTAGTGCCTTTAATGCATATTAGTCAACTAGTACTCTGCTTATAGTCTCTATAATAGTTAGTTCTTGACTCCAATGACTAGGAAGGCTCTCAAAATACTATAAATAGGTGTGTTCTTATTAGTTTTAGCATCAAGAAGTAGTTGGGTGTATTTTACACACATTTTTAGAGGTCTTTTACATCATTTGAGCATCATTTTTCATATTTGTATGAGTGAGCATCTTTGGAGTTATCAAGTGAATAAGTGAGACATTTGGAGTTGTAATCCTTTGTTAGGATGTTGGATATTAAACTTGGGAGTGTTCCAAGTAGGATTAAGGTTTTTTCTCACCTTGTAAGAAGATTGTAAGATGAGTTCCTCTTAACTGAGAAAGATTGTAAAAAAGTTATTCATCGCCTTGAAAGAATAATTATAGTGGAATTCTAATAAGAGTCTTAGAAGTCGAAGTAGAAAAGGGTGTTAGTCGAACCACTATAAATCAGTTTGCATTATCTTTTCCCTATTCTATTTAAATTATTATTCAATTGTTTGATTGGTTTATATTAAGCAATTCATTCATTCATATTTGTGTGTGTGTGTGTGTGTGTGTGTGTGTGTGTGTGTGTGTGTCTATATATATATATATATAGATTGTTGTTAAATTAAATTCATTGGTTAGAAAATTCGGTGAATTTCATAAACACCCAAATCATCCCCCTCCCCCTTACCCCCGCCCTCTTTGGGTGCCATTAGTAACTAAAAATAATTAATATTGTGAACCCTAAAATCCAAAATCTCTCTCAGTTTTCTATTTTATTTCATCATTTATTAAAGTTTCTTTCTTAGCTTAATTTTCCTCAAAGATTGATTGGGGACTCTTTTTAATATAATATTTATGTTTTAATTACTATTCAACATACACAAAGTTGTATTTTGTGTAACTAATTCTAAACAATACGTGTATAGAAAATCTTATTCTAAATACATAGTTTTTTAAACACTTGTTTCAATTATAATTAGTTTATTAATCTATATAAAATTTTTATTTGGTTTTCTGTATATGCTTAAATAAAAATCTTTTTTAATGCCAACAATTTCAACTTGTATTAAGTTATGTTTCCATTATAACTAGTTCTTCAAAATATATGTTAATAATTTTATTTCAACTCCAATTAGTTATATTCAATCTAACTTAATTTTTATATTAATAGTTATTATAGATAAGTTAAACTTTTCATATTTGTAAAATTTGGGCAAATTTTAATTTAGATAAAGTCTATTGAAAACTTCTTCCATAAAGTCTATTGAAAACTTCTTCCAACTTATTGACCATTCATGTTGAAAAATAAAGATGTCTATGTAAGAATATTATAGGACACATTAATGTTAGAGGAAAAAAGTATATTTTTAATCTTATTATTTACATCAAAATTAGGATAAACCCTAATATATTAGAGTATTAAAAAATAACATTTCAAAACTATCTAATTTTAACCATTAAATGACAAACGCTTAATGAGATTAACTATTTATCAGTTAAATGTCACATCAATATTGATGTAACATCTATTTTTAATATTTTGTTATTTATATTACACCTATAGAAGCACATGTAATTTATGTGACAATGTGAGCCTCATTCACTTAAATTAAAAATAAGTTATAAATAACTTATTTAGCCTTAATTTCAAATTAAAGCTAATTAGTCCTAATAAATCCTAATCAACCATAATTTAATTCTAAATTCAAAATAACCTTAAGTAATCTTACTTAAACTTAAATTGTCCTAATTTCCTATTTATCTTAATTTAATCAATTAACTCTAATTTATAAATAATTTTAATTAATCCTAATTTATCAATTATCCTAATTAACCATAATTTAAAGATCTCAATCTGATTATGAACCCATTCTAAAATATGTTTTTATTCTTTGAACTTTGCATCCTTTCTCTTCTATTCATTTTGAGTGAGTGCCTCCTCATGTTGCTTTTGATATAGATATTACATATACCAAAGAAAGATTAAAAAAGTTCGGGGTAATAGGCCTTGCTTCTAATTAGAGCTCCCTATTTCTTGCTTTGGTTTCATCTACCAAGTTTCAGCGTAGTAAAGGCTCTTGAGATCTAAAGTCATATTGTGATATGAAATGAATGGTGAGTGTAAACATTTAGGTGGATTAAAGTGTCAAGTAGAAGGGAACAAGAGAAAAAAGATATAAGATCTCAAGGTGGTGTAGTTGAAAAGGAAAGCTACAATCGCTATTAGTTATGGTTGATTAAGTTTATTTAAGATTAATTATATTTAATTATAATTAATCTAAATTTAGGGTTAATTATATTATTTATAAAATAGGTCTAATTTAAGTAAGTAAGACCTATAACATCACGAAAATTACATATGACATTGTGAGTTTTATAAATATAATTAATCTAAATTTAGGGTTAATTATATTATTTATAAAATAGGTCTAATTTAAGTAAGTAAGACCTGTAACATCACGAAAATTACATATGACATTGTGGGTTTTATATAAATAATAATATAAATGTGCCACATCAATGATAAGGTGATACTTAATAGACAAAAAGTTAACATCATTAAGAGTTTCTTCAATTCAGGGTTAAAATTAGATAGTTTTAAAACGTTACAATTCTTTTTGAACATTGTAAATATTAATATACAACATATATTTAATGCAAACGTTAGATGTTAAAATATACTTTTTTGACTAATGTTGGAATGACAAATATGTCCCAAAATTAGGTAGGGCTTTTCTTCTTTGTTCTAAATTTTCTTTCCTATTCTAACTTCTTGTTGAAATTTTAGTCAAACATCCAATAACTAGGCTTAGTTAAAAAAGTTGAAGTTTGGTCTACCCTGACTTAAAGTTAATAGACAAAGTATGATTTTGTTAGTTTCAGCTCGGGCTAGGATTTGGTAAAAGAACTCAGGTTTTGGGCTTAGAGGACCCAATTTGATCTAATCCTAGTGCATCCAAATTCACTTTAACTTGGCACCTAAATTTTGGCTTAAGCTTGATAAAGCTCGAACTTTTCATATATGATCTGAGCTTGACCCTTTATTAAGCCTACCCATAATTAGATATAATTCATTTACTTTTATAAAGTGCATAAATAGAAAGAGACACATTAGTAGACAATCAATTGCTACATAATATTAAACAACTGATTAAAAAAAAATTAATTGAACATGCAAGTAATGACCTTTATGATACACATATAAAAAATAACTACATAAACAATTGCTTTTTTTATTCTTATAAGTGTACACTGGATAAGAATCAATAATAACAATTGTAAACAAACTTTAAAGAATATATATAAATAAACTCTACGCCTTAAGTAATCAATAAAATAAAAAACATACTCTCTATAAATGATTATACCCAATAAAATAATATAAATATAGTTCTCACTTTTTAAAAATCTTCTCGATAATCATGTGGGTTTATGTTAATTAAAGTTTGGGAAAATTCACAAAATTTTCTAAACTTATGTTCAAAACTTTTAACAATAGACATAAATTAGAGAATATTTTTAATAAATTATCAATAGTCACTTTATCTCCAACAAGTCCCTCCAATATTCTTCAATTTCTATACTTAAATCTATTGAAATCTTAGAAAATCATCATAACAAGTTTTTCTTCTTTTTTCTTTTTATAAAACTTGAAATCGGGAACAAAACAAGGGAGTCAAAAGTATGAGGATTTCTTTTGGGTTTGAGTAAGTAGAGTTTCATATTAAGAAGTGGTTCCTATCAAAACCATGTGCACATTGCTAAATATTAATGTATGAATATAAGTTTGCATTTAAATGATTGTTATGCCATCTATTTAATGATAGAGTTATGGATGGTAATGGGCTGGGCTGAGTCAAGTCCATTGTTAGTCCACCCCTCCTCAAACACAATTCAATTTCGGCCCTCATCTACTTAAACCGTCTAAATATTTTTAAAATGATCTTGTTTTGTGGTTAAGAGTTGAACCATTTAGGTTAAACCTTGGGTTGGTTTTCAAGGCTCAAATTCGCCTCAAAATTTGGTCAATCTTAATTTGGCCATTAATTTTGGATAAGGTTATATCCAACCGAAGTGAACTTTTTTTTTTTTTGTCATTTTTGGATATAACATTTTGTATATACCCTTCTATACATTAAGAAAGTTAATAAATTAAAGTTAGAAATGTTAATGCCAAAAGACTTAAAAGACAAACAGAATAGAAGTTCTGAAATTAAAAATGTTAATGGTAAGAGACTAAAAATAATGACATCCATAACATTAATTTCTAGTAAGAGTTTTGTTTTAATTGAAATTAAGTGTGTTATAAACTGCTTCAAATAATCTTTAGAGGGAATGAGTTTGTAAATCAGTAACTATAAATTTAGTAACATTCGGATCCTAAATTAAAAATTGTGATATTATAAAAATTATTAGTTTAATGAAGATTACTTTACAGAGGAATGAGATTTAAAAAAAAACTCTTTATTTGTTATTTAATATCTGTTTTTCTCATGTATTCTATTTTCTATTATAAACTTTTGTATTTTGTTTTTCCTATTTTACTATAATAGGATTTGTTTGTTGGTTTTATATAACGCGTATAATATTAAAATATTACGAGCAAAAGTGGTTCATAATCCGTATCTTCAGTATCAAAGTATCTTCCCCTGCTGAAACGGTCGTGTTTCTGCACTACCATTTAATAACAGACCAATTACTCCGGTGTGTACATATGAACTTAGATTCATATTGACAGATCTAATTAGTCCCTTTTTAAGATTACCTATACACCAACATATAGTGGCCGTGTTAGTTGATTAGCTATACACTGACGTGCTAATCTTTTCACTTAAAATTTCAAATGAGAAACTATAAAAGAAGTATATATAAAGTTTTCATGAAGGCATGGATCAGACTTGAGTTTCGGCTACACTATCCGAATCCAATCGTACGCCTTAGTATTTGGATTTATACTATTGTATAGGCCCACACAAAAAATGAAGAGCATTCTGATATCCTTCTTAGCAATTAGATATGGAAATTTTCTTATTTTATTAGGATTTTAAAAATTATCTAACGTTAAGAAACGATCACGTAATGTTTAGAAAATGTTTGAGTATGAGACATTAATTTGTGATTGCAATTGATTAAAAAAAAAAAAGCTCTAACACGAACTAGGATTCCAAGTCCCATTACACAAGGGAACTATTCATCTGGACACGTAAATGCCCTCTTCGCTTTCCTCATCCATGGCTGATTCTGCGTGAAGTTCTTGTGATTCAAGTTCGCCACTACTAGTTTTTGTCATACGGGTAAATGGTGATTTCTGGTGATCTAAAAGACTGATCGAGAGTTCAACAAAAAGAGCATGTGCATATGAGATTCAGAAGGCAAAACAACGATTCAGAGATTATGATAACAACAATAAGCATAGTATAATTTGAGTGAATAAAATACAGAAGACAGAGGCAAGTTTGAAGAACGAGTAGAAGAACGGGGAAAAAGTTGCAGGATCAGTTGGAATGGGGAAACAAGTGCCCAGATCCATTTAGGAGCAAAGTTTTGTATAATTTACTCTACATGAAGATCAAAAAATAGTACAACAGCATGTAGTATAGTAGTGGAAATAAATTTCAGAAGACATTAAAAATTAGTAATCACTGGCCGCCTTCTTTTATTCTCCACCAACTACTGGTTTGGCGGCTATTGTTTGATGATGTAAGAAACGTGCAAGAAAAGGGACGAAGGCGGTGAAGATAAGTTTGGGTAAAGGGAAGATAAGTTTGGGTAAAAGGAAACAAAACATTCTGAAAAATAAGGATGGCTGAAGGTTCCTGCCCGGCCCGGCCCAAGTTGATATGGGTCATAGGCTAAATATGGTCAACTTGACCGGCCCACGAGCCAAGATCGGGCAGGTCGGGTCTGCCCGACCGGCTCGTAGCTCGACCCTTATTTCAAAAATAATGTTGTTTTTGAAGTTTTTCTTATAAAAATATGATGAGCTGGGAGGCCATGGTCAAGGCCTTCCCCCTGAGGTCGAGTCGAGCCCGACATCTTTACTGAAAAAAAGTTCAAATATACTCTTATTTGCATGCTCTCTTAAGAATAACTTATATTACTTAAAAAGTCTTAAATTGACAATTGACCTTAATAAAAAATAAGAATTTGCAAAACAAATTACTACTATCCAAATACAACTAAAAATAATCTCCTAATGGATTATTGGGATGAAAAAAAAAGACTAATTCTTTTTATATTACAAATAGAGGTCCATATCAATCCTCCTCGAAGTTAAAAGTTGGATATGTCTTGTTCACCCTCTCTTCATTTTCCCAGGTGGCATCTTTAATTGAGAGTCCCTTATAGTTTATTAAAACTTTAAATTTTGGATGGTATTTTCCTTTACTAACAACTTAGATCAAGTACAACTTCAAGTTGAGGAAGAATTACATAATCATTTATTACCTAAGAAATGTGTGGTCTCAAGTGCTTCTACAAAAGACTAACTTAAAATTTGAGAGCTAAGGAATAAAGCTAACTTCCACAACACAACCTCTGGATAATCCGAAAAGGACCAAAATACCAGAGGGTAAGCTTTATCGAATCTCAAAATGCCATAAAACACTTATAATAAGGCTGGAGCTTAAGGTATACATAATCCCCCACTGTAAAAGAAATTTCTTGCCAACCTTGATTAGCTTAACATTTCATTCTATTATGAGCTAGCGATAGATTACTTCTTAGCTAGCATAAAACATAATCATGATACTTAAAGTACTTATCAAGTGCTTGGACTTAGCTAGTGCCAGGGATATAAGAAAAACATACTTGGAGGTGGAATACCATAAGGTTAATAACTTGAATTCATAGAAGGCTTAGTTCCTTGTAATTGAAACAATGTTTGTCCAAAGGAACTAATAGATACCCTATCACAATCACTAATAATGGAGGATGGGATTCCTTGGAGTTGAACCATATTTACTACAAATGCCTCGACCATAATGACAGTAGTAAAAGGATGATTTAAAGCTATAAAGTGAGCACATTTTGTCAACAATCGACCGCTAGCAAGATGAATGTATATCTATTTGATGGCAGCAAACCTTCAATAAAGTCCATTGATATCTCTGTTCATGCAATTAGCTTTGCATCGTTGACATATAAAGTATTGCTATAAAAACTTTTTTACCAATTGACACATGTTAGGCTAGAAGAGGCTAAACTTGACGTGAGATACTGCTTTATGAAATCCAAAATGTCCTCTAGTTAGAGATGAGTGACAGTCTTCAATTATATGTTGAATTAGAGTTGAAGTGGGATACAAATAAGCCTTGTCACTTTTAAACCACACCCCCATCTTATTGTATCAACTAGTTAGGTGATTGTGTTTAGGAAAGATTCTTATAAACAGAATCCCACTTCATTTCTTCCTGTAATATTGGCTACTAATATGCATGAGGCATTGAAATATATAAGAGCTAAAACTCAGCCATACGAGATAAGAAATTAACAATTTGATTCTTATATCCTTATTTATACGTAATTTTATAATCATATCCTAGGATCTTAAATAACCATCGGGCTTGCATTAGAGTTTTAATTAGTTGCTTGAGAAGATACTTAAGAATCATTTGATTTGTACAAATAACAAATAATTTGTTCAGCAAATAAGGATGCCACTTTTGAATAGCCTTCAATATGACCAACATCTCCTTCTCATAGGCAGGAAAAGATAATGATGATCGTTTTACAGCTTTAGTGGAATAAGCTATTATCCTATCTTTTTGAGAATGAACCACTCCAAAATTGGTCCCACTTGCATCAACTTAACCATAAAATGATGATAAAATTTTGGAAGACATAGGACTAGAGGCAATGCCAGTGCTTCTTTCAACTGTCTAAAGGCTGACTTAGCTGATTCATTCCACTTGAATCCCTTTTTAAACAATAGTTGTATTAATGGTGTTATAGTGTTTCTAAAATGGTGAATAAATTTATAGCAATACCTGCTAATATGAGGAACTCAAAAATGCTCTTCAATGTTTTTGGAGTTGGCTATTCAAGGACTACTTGTATTTTTATTAAGTCAATGACCATTCTTTGCTCAAGAATAATATGGCCCAAAGAGTTGATCTGTAAGACATCAAAGCTGCATTTTGCTTCTTTAACCAATAATTAGTTAGCTACTAATATAGAACAATTCGAAGATGCAAGAGATGCTTATCCCATAACTTTGAATGTACCAGAATATCATCAAAGAATACCAATTGAAACTTTCAGAGATATAGGAAGAAGAGGTCAATTCATGAGGCTCTGAAAGGTTGTAAGAGTGTTAGTGAGTCTAAATGACATTATAACAAATTCGTAGTGTCCTTCATACATCTAAAAATTCATCTTCGGAATAACTTCATATTGCACATGAATTTGATGAAATCCTACCCATAATTCTAATTTGGAGAAAAATTGGCCTCATGAAGTTCATCAATAACTATTATATTATTCAAAGCTCGATATTCTACACACAATCATCAACCACCATTTGCCTTCTTAATTAATAAAATAGATGAAGAGAATAGGCTATTACTAGGTCTTATTAACTAGGACTACAAGAGTTCTCTTACCATCTTCTTCAATTCAGTCTTTCGGTAGTAAGGGTACCAGTATGGTCTAATATTTATTGGCTCAATGTTTGTCTATAAATGAATGCGATGATCATGTGGTTTTTTGGGAGGAAGTTATTAGGTGGCTCAAACACTTATTGAAATTCAGCTAGGAGGTGCGCTATGTCAAAAGAGTACGAGTTTAGTTAGGAATTATGATTAAAAGGAGAATTTTGGGGGAAGAAAGCAATACTTTGGATGCAGCTAAATTCTTTCTTAGGTAAAGCTATAATGATATCTTGTTTTAGCCCTTGAAATGTGTAATTAACTTCCCTAAGCTAAAGCTATAATGACATCTTGTTTTAGCCCTTGAAATGTGTAATTAACTTCCCTAAGCTAAAATTTCTTTATCAACTTTTTACAATCTATCTCAATTAACCAAGACTTTCTAATCATTATAACTCCAAAACTAGTTGACTTGCTATAACAAGAAGAACATAATAATGTGTTGTATTGGTTTACCTTGAATGACGACTGTGAGTGATAGGCATTATCCAATACAAACTATCATCTCTCAGTTGGCAACCTTAACTTGGAACTTTTTACTCTGGATTAATGGTAATCCATATGTCGTCACTATTTCTTGATCAATGAAGTTGTGGTTGCTTCCACCATTTATAAGGATCATCACATCCTTATTTTTTTACTTCCCCATTACCCGTATAGTTTGGGGAAGGTTGGGTTCAACAATTACACAGAAAGAGATATGAAGCACCAACTCTTAATTTTGGCTTTGGCTTATGTTTTACAACATTATCATCATCCAAGCTTTGAGAAGGTGGATCTTTAATCAAATGATAAGAGTCTTTAATCATAAACAAATATAGATGAATACACCGATGACTTGGGACAAACTTTTTTACCATAAAAGTAACATAACTTCTTTTCTCATCGTGCCTCTTCATTTTGATTAATAATTTTTCAAAATGTGGATGGAGCATTTGGACTTGAATTTTCCCACCGATATAACAAAGGCCCTGAGACTTTAGCTATTAGATTAGAATTTTGTCTTGGGACTATAAAAGATGGATGAGGATGAATCGGTTAATTATATTTCTTCTATGATTGATTCCAGTATTCAATAAGAAGTACAACCCCTATATCATTAGCCAAGCTACAAGATTGTTCAATTTTAACATCCAAACGAATGGCATACCAAAGTCCTGCAACAAGACAACCAATACAAAACTTTTAAGTTATCCATAAATACGGTGAGAAAGCCTTTCAAAGGCTTCTTAATAATTTTCTACACTTTGTTTGAGTTGATAGGTCCTTATAATCAGTAGGAACAAAGTGTAAGAGGATTGCCTTGGTAAATTCATCCCAAGGGTCCTCAAAATTTTGTTAGCCGCTAATGTCATTGCAACGCAATCCCTTACAAATGAAAGGAAGCAAGCTACACTTGTTGGTTAGGAGCAACTACTTTGAACTAAAAGAATTGTTCTTCCTTGTAGATCTAGGCTATTGGATCCTTCCCAATTGAACTTCAGGAATTGTAATAAGGCTTGTAACTCTACTAATATTGTTTGTAAAGTAGCATTAACTTGATCAAACCTAGACTCAAGTTAGGCTAAAATTTCACTAACCTTATTGTGATGGACCTAAAGGTTATTTGAAAAAATGAGTAATAGGAATGGTAATAATGGAAAAACAAGGAGCTTATGGATCACAAAGATATGGATTTCTTTTACGAATGTGGATAGAGAGCTTTATGAGTTGTCCAATGGAAGTGGCTCTGATACTAGTTAATGTAGAGAAGTTTAGGTAAAGAAGAAACTTCTCATAAAAATATCATCATGTAAAAGTTAAGATCGAAAGTTCATGGAAAGAGATAAATTGGGTAAGGAGATTACATCAGTGAATCATTTATGGATTCACTGAGCAATACAGAAAGTTTAATATTCGTACACTATATCTTTATATGGAATAGAATTATGAGTATGAATTAATAGATGTCAATAATCATGAATTTCTAAATCTTGTCATATTTTATAAAAGTTATGTTTACAAAAACTGCATATTCTTCCAACTCTAACTGAAAATTAAGCCGTGAGAGTCTTCTGAATATTCTGACTACCATTTCTAAGGCATGAACATAAGAAGAAGTAGGCTTTCTATTGCTACTTTTCAAAGAAAAAAGTATATAGTGGCCAACTTTACCTTGTTTTAGAAACTGTAGGGTAATGAATGAACATAAAATATGATTTAATGAATTGTTGCTAGGACAAAAACAAAGCCTAAGCAAAGAGGAGACAAACCTTGGCAACCAAAGTTTGGACATAAATATACTTAACTCTCTATTGAAATTCAATCATGGCCCATCTAATTCCACCCGTTGAGTCTCCATTGTGGCTGAAGTAGGTCGAGTAATACTAAATTTAAGTTTCATGACACAACCATGCAAATGCTTATAGTTACAAATTTCAAAACTAAAGAAACATCTAAAAGCCACTTTGCTATAATATTGTTATCATATTTGTCCTTGTACTTGTCAACGAATTTGAATAGTTTAAAACAAGAAGAAGCTACAGAAACATGAGTCATGAGCTAAAAGCCATAAGCCATTAGAAAGAGACCAAGAACTAATATCACTTCAATTTGATAACTTAGCAGGGTTTGGAATTGGGAGATGTGTATTTTATGGTCATACCAATTCATCAATCTAAACATCATTTCTTTTCTTTTTAAAGAGAAAAAAGGTAAGTAGAGAAGTTAAAGCGAACAAAGAAAGAGAAATGAGAGAGGAGAGAAATGAGATTTTATTGTCTTTATTTTAAATTTTTGTCCCCATTTATCATGTAGGATATATATTTCGCAAAAGGCTATAAAAATATTTCAAATATATTTTTACGAAGAAGGATTAACATAGAAGTTAAAGGGGTTCAATTGAATGTTTGTGAAACGATAAAGTTCATTTTGGATATATCAAAACGTTTAAATTTAAATCGGATTTTGATGAAAATGTTAAGGTTCAATTTGACAAAAATATTGTTTTAATTACTTAACAAACAAATTTATAAAGAAAAAAACACATGGAAGTCAACAAACTTAAGGATAAGGATTATATTGCTCAAGAGAGAAAACAATTGTAACTTAGGAATTTATATCCATCAACAAACCTAAGGATAAGGATTGTATTGTTCAAGAGAGAAAATAATTGTAACTTAGGAATTTCTATTGGTCAAAGTAACTAGGATTAATTATTGAATCAAGACAAATTTAAGCATAGTAAAATACTTAAGGGAATTTACTTCTAAATATATTCTATCTATATGGTCCTATTTTTAACTCATGTTTGACATAAAAATTGAGGTTTCATGAAATAAAAAGAGAAAAAAGGAGAGACATTTGGGAGGACCAAAAAAAAAGTCTAGGTTAAGGAGACTCAAGAGCACATTAAAGAGAAGTAATATTGGAGAAAAGCAAGATTCCATCAAGATCAATAAAAAACATCAAGATTCAAGAACCATGAGCTCATTCTTATTTCGTGTTTCTTTATTATTCTATCTTAATTTTCTTTGTTTTTATTAAAAACTAAAATAGATATATTTTTACATTAAATGAACCAAAGGATTTATTTTTTGAATTGATTTCTTTGATTTAAGGAAAGATCCTTATTTTCTTGAGAATTATTTAGGTTTACATATTGTGTTGAATTAAATGAATGATAGATGAAGATCCAAAATTGGATTTAAATATTGAGATCAAAAGATGATATGTATGGATAGAACATAATATAAATAATGATGGTAATCTGGGTTGATAGAGATAGAACTATATAATCTTTTTAAATTAAGGTGAAACCTATCATAGGAATTCCAAAATAAGTTAATTAGTTCTTTGGTTACTTTGACTAGAAAGAGATTTTGATCAATCATACTTAAAAGAATATACGTTGAAAAGGTTTAATAATTAACTAACTAGGACCCAAGTTTATGTTGGTACCTAGAATACTTTGATCTTCTTTACCTTGTAGGTCAATATCAAATGGCTCTGAGTGAATACTAACAACTGCTATCACCTATATGGATACCAAATAAGAGACATCGGTAGTATCTCCAATAATTAATCTAAAAAAATTACTAGGAGTCCTCACGACCAATTATTAAACAAAGTGAGGAGAGAAGGACGCAACCATTAATGGTATATATAAAAGGAGGTAACCACATACTTTCATATCGAAAATATCTAAGAATATTTATGCATTTTTATATATATTATCTTTTTAATATCAAAAAGGGGAGAAAATAGTGATATTGAAACTTAATCATTCATGATTAATGGATTAAGAGGAGCATCATTATATTGCTTCAGCATATGAGGAACTTAATATAATTATTTTTTCCAATGTTAATAAATAATTTTCATTATAAAAAATATGAGATATTGTTGACTAAATGAGGCCTGTTTACCTCTGTTTAGATATACATTAGCTGTAGATAGATTAGAAGATAAGACATACATTAGCTATAAATAGATTAGAAGAATAAGTTTAAAATCCCTTTATTTAAGGGATCTAGTTAGATATAATCTATCTGATCTAGTTTCCTATTTTATCTCTTGTAATTCCCCATATAATGATGTACATTATCTATTCAAAAGATACAGAATATACATGTATTCTTTTCCATATGGTATCAGAGCTCTAAGGTTTCTCTTTCTGGAATTTTTCCCAGCATCCTTTATTGATACATAATCGAAACCCTTTCTTGATTCTATTCTTGTGTGTATTCCAGCCTTCATCGTTGCGTTGTTCCTTGTCTTCCCCCCTCGATTCTTGTTTAGAGAACCTTAATTGCTGTGATTTTTTCCTTTTTCATCATGTCAACCTCCCAAACTTTTGTTTTTAACCCTTCAGAAGAATTCGGTTCTAACTAGAAAATTAGAGATTTATAAAATTTTCGGGCTTCCTAAAGGCTTAATGTGAAGATCTATCTCAAATGGTCTCAATTTGTTCACACACATCTCGAGGGAAAAAGGAAGCTTAGTCACTTCTTGGAACAAGGCCGACAAAGGATGACCTAATGTTTGAAGCATTAGATGAGGAGGATTCTATGATAATGTCCTAGCTATAGGATTCCATGGATCCCATGATCAGTGACAATTATAGGTTTTTGGTCACTGCAAAGGAGGTTTGGGATTACATTTGTTACACATACTCAAAGGCTCGTGTATTGCTTAAGTGTATGAGATTAAGGTTAAAAATGCAACTACTAAGCAAGAAGATAAATCTATCATTGAGTATGCAAATCTCCTACAAAATCTATGGAAAGAACTTGATCATTACCGAGTTTTTGAGATGAAATGCCCTGAGGATGCTGCCATCTTAAATAACTTCATTTGGAAAGACCATGTCTATGAATTTTGGGTCAGATTGAATCCTGAATTTAATCAGGTTAAGGTCCAGATCCTTGGAAAAGATGACACACCATCTCTAAAAGAGAGAATTTCATTGATTCTAATAGGAGAAAGCTGACTTAGTGTTATGCTGGAACCACAAACCATGAATGGGTTAGCCTTAATAGCAAAAACAAATCATTAGGTGAAAGCAAACAGTGATTTGTCCAAAAATCCTGGTAGAGAAAACCAGGGGAAGAAGAATAAGGACAATCTCTGGTGCACCTACTCCAAGAAATCGAGGCATACAAAGGAAACTTGTTAGAAACTACATAGTAAGCCACTAAGCCAAGAATGGGGAAACCATAGGGGACAACAGAGGTCTCAAGCTCATATGGAAAAATAACCCAAAACTGAGGAAAATTCAGCAACAGGAGGGTTTAATAGTGAAAAAAATTGAAAAGTTAAGAAGCTTGTTGGGGTCTATTGAACAACCTTCTAAAACTTGCTCTTTGGCTATTTTAGATAAACCTCTACTTCCTTTTTGCATGACTGCCTTAAAAACTTCTTATACTAACTCTTGGATAATAGATTTTGGTGGTTTGTTGGTGCCACAAACCATATGACATCCACATCTCAATTCTTCCACACATATACCCCATGCCCAAGTAACAGAAAGAGTGTAGTAGCCAATGGCTCTTTAGCTACTATTTTAAGGTTTGGAGATATACAAATCAGACGTACCCTTATTCTTAAAAAGGTACTCCATATACCAAGCTTTTGGTTAGCCTTCTTTCCATTCAGCAACTTACCCATGATCTTAAATGTTACACTACTTTCTTTCCCTCTTATTGTGTTTTTCAGGATCATGTCTCAGGGAGGAGGATTAGACTTACTAAGGAAAGAAGTCACCTTTGCCACGTTGAATTTCCTCAAAAAATTTTAAGCAACTTGTCTTTGTCCTTTCTTAGTTCCTTAAATAAAGATGTCATTTAGCTGTATCACCTATACCTAGATCATCCATCTTTTAAGGTTTTAAAGGTCATGTTCCCTCGTTTGTTCCAAGAATTAGATATTTTTTAATTTTATTGTGATGTTTGTGAATTGGCAAAACATACTCGGGTATCTTTTCCTATTAGCAATAAAAGGAGTTCTTGTCCTTTTCATTTGATTCATAATGACATATGGGGTCCCTCTATTACACCTAATGTTTCTGGATGATTACACTTAGGTTATGTGGCTCTTTCTTCTTAAACAAAAATTTGATGTTAGTCTTGTTATACCTAATTTCCACTCAATGATCCAAAACCAATTTGGAGTCAAAATAAAAAGCTTTCATATGGACAATGCTAAAGACTAATTTAAACCAAACTTTGTCATCCTTCTTTCAATATAGGGCATTATACATGACTCATTGTGTGTTAACACAACTTATCAAAGTGGGGTAGCTGACAGGAAAAATGGACACTTACTCAACACCACCCGAGGCTTACTCTTTCAAGGGAATGTCCCTAAATCCTACTGGGGAGAGATTTCATTGATAGAAGATTGCACTTGTGAGTCCTTCAAATCACTTAAAACACTTGATCTTCCTTCTCCTCCATCTTATATTGTTGAAACAACCAAGCCTTCTAAACCAATTACATCTGAGTTTCCCAATAATACTATTAAATCCGAGTCATTCTATGTCCTAGCTAGTGTTAATCGAATGTATTCAAGGAGAAAGGTCATTTCAAAACTAACACAAGTCCATGAATCCAACTCAAGCTCTGAAAATGAAATCATGATAAGATCTGACTCACCTTTACATGCTCAATTTTTTGAACCCATTGCTATTAGGAAATGTGTAAGAGAATGCACTAAGTGACCACTCTATCCTTTATCTCACTATATCTCTCTTAAGTGCCTATCACCAGCCTACCAAAAATTCATGGCAAGTTTAAACACCATTACTATCCCTAACACAATTTCTAAGGCATTGTCAAAAAAGGAATGGAGCGATGCTATGAGGGAGGAGATCAGTCATTAAAAAGAATAGAACATGGGAGATTGTTGATAAACTGAAACGGAAAAACATTTTTAACCGTAAGTAGATTTTCACACCAAAATACAAGGCTGATAGGTCTTTTGAGAGATATAAAACTAGATTGATGGCCAAAAGTTACACTCAGACTTACGGGGATTTATTATTAGGAGACTTTTGCTCCAGTTGTAAAAATGAATACTGTTATCATTAACTGCCCACTTTAATTGGCAGTTATTACAATATGATGTTAAGAATGCATTTCTCCATGGAGACTTAGATGAAGAAATCTATATGAACATTCTACCAAGATTTGAGGAGGACATTCGGCAATAAAGTATACAAGTTGAGGAAGGCCCTTTATGGGTTAAAACAATCTCCTAGGGCATGATTTGGGAGATTTTCAAAAGTCCTAAGGGAGTCTGTGTATAGACCAAGACAAGATAACCACACTCTTTTCATTAAACATTCAGTTAGAAGGGGAGTTACTACTCTTCTAGTCTATGTAGATGACATTATAGTGACTAGAAATGATGAGAACGAGAAGCATGAATTGAAGCGAAGACTAGTAAAAAAGTTTGAGATAAAGGAACTGGGTAAAGTACTTTCTCGATATTGAGGTGACATATTCCACAAAAGGGATTTTTCATATCTTAATAAAATGTGACTGATTTATTGACAGAAACAGGAAAGATTGGGTATAACCCAGTCTCTACACCTATGGATCTAAACCATAAGTTGGGAGAAGCGAAAGAAAAACCAGCAGTTGACAAAAGGATATATCAAAGATTGATTAGTAGACTCATATATCTTGCTCACACTCAGCTAGATATATCTTACTCTATGATTGTAATTAGTCAATTCATGCATGATTCAAGAGAAACACATGTTCAAGCTACTTATAAAGTGCTACATTACTTGAAAGACAATCGAAGAAAAGGAATTTTGTTCAAGAAAAACAATACCCTTGCTCTAGAAGCTTACACTGACACTAAGTATGCTTGTTCTTTAATGGATAGAAGATCTACTACAGGATACTACACTTTTCTTGGAGGTAATTTGGTAACATGGAGGAGTAAAAAGCAAAATGTTATGGCAAGGTTATCCGCATAATCAGAAGTTAGGGTTATTGCTCAAGGATTATGTGAACTACTATGGCTGAAGATTATTCTAGATGATTTAAAATTCAAATAGGATTGCTCTATGAAACTTTATTATGACAAAAAGTCAGCCATCAATATTGCTCATAATCCTATACAACATGATATGACAAAGCATATTGAAATTGATAGACATTTCATTAAAGAAAAATTGGAAGAAGGGTTAGTATGTATGCCTTATGTTCTATCAAAACATCAAGTAGTAAATATTCTAACGAAGGGGCTGAATAGTTCAAGTTTCCATGGTCTTGTATTCAAGCTGGGAATGGAAGACATCTATTCCTCAGCTTGAGGGGGAGCATTGAGTTGAGATATACATCAGCTATAAATAGATTAGAAGATGAGATATACATTAGTTATAAATAGATTAGAATAATAAGTTTAAAATCCCCTGATTTAAGGGATTTAGTTAGATAGTCTATCTGATCTAAACCTAACCTAGTTTTCTATTTTATCTCTTGTAATTCCCTATATAATGCTATACACTATCTATTCAAAAGATATAGAATATACAAGTATTCTTTTCCATAACCTCACCTACAACTCTTTATTAATTTGACAAAAATTATATTGTAGAATTATCACTTTTGATGGATAGTTATTCCTTTTTCACATTGTTAAGGCAAATTACCTTTATCTTAACTAAATAAATTTGATGCTAAAATTTTAAAGTTAAATTTATGCATATTCATGAATAAGTATCATGCCCAAGCCAAGCTTGCATGTATTTTCTTTCTTTTTTGGCTTCGGTTATGGTTCTTGAAATTTGGGGAATATTCTCCTAACATCTTATGCATTATACCAACCAAATTTTTTAAATGATGATTCAAATAAACTAAAAAAAATTATGTATTCATATAGTTGCACTTCATATCATACTACAAAAGGAAAAACAAAAAAAGAAAGTTGTTTTGGAACTAAGAATAGTAAAAATGAATGAACATATTTTGATGCTTCATGTATTGTTTGAGATTGCTAGAGATCTTCCATTTCAAGGAGACAAAGTTGAAAATTCTAGTAATTTAAAATCCAGCTTCTTAATAGACCTAACTTCTTCATAGATGTTGGGGGAAAAAAACCAGCTTCCTCATAGATGTTAGGAAAGAAACTAGGAAAAAAATCAAACTTCTTCATAGATATAAAAAAAGCCCAGCTTCTCTATAAATCTCAGTCAGAAAATGTTACCTTCTCCATAAATCCCAGAAAATCCAACTTCTTCATAATTTCAGTTTCTCCATAAATGTCAAAAACCCTAGCATCTTCGTATATGTCAGAAAAAACTCAACTTCTCTATAAATGCCAGGAAAAACTTAACATCTCCATAAATGCCTTTCAAAAATTCAGCTTCGAAACAAACCCAACACTCTCCAAACTTCCAAGGGTGATTCCAAGGAGTTAAATGGAAAAAAAATACAACTAAAAACTCTTGAGCTTGACAATAGAAAACCTTGAATTTGAATCTATAGTACCTTAATTAAGTAATAACAGAAAACACAATGGAAGGGAGACAACGATGAGGAAGTCAACGATGACAAGAAAGTCGATAGCAACAAGGTTCAATAGTGACAAAATTAATGATTATAATTAGGAGGGAAATGTTCAAACTTTAGAGAGTTCAAAGACATGTTTAAGACTTAAAAGTTTTGTTAGCTTATTCTGAAATTGCTAAAGATTAAATTGTTCTTAAAGTTTGGTTTAAAGCTTTAATATTTTTTTAAAAATAATTATTAATTATAATGGATAATCCCTTGTCAAAAAGATAGCATCGTTTTTAGATATGATTGCATTGGATTTGAGGCCTATTTGGCATTCAATGGATTGCATCAGCTGTTAGCTGATAAGGATATAAGTTTAGAATAATGACTGCAATCTTTCCTTAAATTTTGCTACAATAACCATGTTACTACTGTAGAATAATTCAAAATAAATTAAACTACACTAACATGTTAACATATTACATGCATGACCTTGTAGAATTTTTTTTTACAAGGGAAAAAAACACGAATATATTTAAAGGGCAAGTTTTGTTGATGGTTTCGTTCACTAATGATGGCTTCATTTATGCATGGTTCATGCATGGCTTTTTTAGCAGAGAAACTAGTTGCAGAAAATTGTCAATAACTTAAAGGTATAATCAACCGTTTCTATAATACACTTTTAGCAAGGGATCAAATCGCTCCTGCATGGGAGTATTTCTAAATAAGATGATTGGTTTAAATTAGTTAACTCAATCAGTTGGTCTCTAAACGTCTCTATTGACTAGTTGACACAGTCAACTAGCTGAAACGTTTTAATAAGTCAAAATTTAGCTGATACGCTATTCACTAAATAGGGTCTTGATGTTGTATGTAGAAACGAATGTGATGCTTGTACAAGGTCAAAGCAACTGAACCAATATCAGAAGTCACGATTCCTAGATCTATCATCTATGCGCTCTTTTTACTTCTAGAATAGAAAGAAGATCCCTTAGCCAAATTTTAATAGACCAAATCTCAAAAAAAAAAAAACCATTGGGTCAACCACTTTATCTCATTCAAGGATTGCAATTTTATTTCAAATAAGGAATCTTATCGTAAAATATGAATATTCTTCATATATGTTAAAATAATTTGACAAAATCCTGTTTAAATATCACAAGATAATTTTTAGTAATTGTATCCTATACAAATATCTTTTTAAAATAAATAAAATAAGAAAGAAGTTGATATTGTTATCTTTTACTCTCAAACATAAGCCAAAAGTCCCTCGAATTAATATTGAAGTATTTCACCCACCAGCCCTCAAATGTAGCTGTTAATAAGTTAGCTCATTGACAAGAATAAGTGTTGGCCAGCACTATATGAAAGTGAAGTGTACACTACACTCAACTTGCTTCTCCCATTGCCATTGTCCTTCAATAAAATATCTAGGTTTCCAGGACATATGATGTTACCGGTCCTCGCCGGCTGCGAGTCAAGCTCATAATTTCTAGTGCTTTCGATCCCTTTGAGCCCACTTGCGGCAAATTCATGGTGGGTGTTGTAAGTCTTTTTTTTTTTTTTCCCATGTGTTTCGCAGTACTTACGAGTAATTATGTGGTTCTGAGACGCTCTGATACTTTCAAGTTTTTGTCAGAGACTGTGCATGGGACAAGTGCATGTGTGGGAATGCGTTATCATGAAAACCTCGAATTTCGACAGCTATTATTTAGCTTGCCTCGGTTAACAAAACAAAAAAAACAAAAAGAGGCGCTTTAGATATTCATGAATATAAATATGATTTTGATATATTTATTTAAGCAATCGGAAACCGTTTACAGAAGTCTAAATTTAGTTTGCATCACAAACAAAATACAAAGAAATAACAAAAAAAATGGTTAGCCATATCCTATCCAGTGTAAATACTGAATGACACAACATAAATGCAGTTTAACTTTAAATTACCTAAAAGGAACTGAAATTCACAAAGAAATTACTAGGCCTTATCCAAAGTTGGATAGATGGACATAGTACAGTCAGCATCCACTCGGTTTCGATTCTGGCCGTTTCACAGAACGTGAATATGAGCAAGCATCTACGAGGCAATAATGAAAGCGTTTTAAACGAAATCCGAAAAAACATATCACCAAGTCGGTTCATCCAACACATTATCCTTTAAACCGGTCAACGGACGCATCAGAACCTGCACAAGTTCGGTATCCTGTTTATTATATATGGATTTTTATCAGAACACCTTTATCTTTTAATATCTAGTATCTCGAAAACTATACTTATCGGATTACGATAATGTTAAAATTCAAAGTCTAGGATTGACCCCACCCCACTCACGTCCTTCTTAATTTTCTTCTTCTCTGGCATTTCTTTGTGTTTCTCTTCTCTCTTGAAGCTTTGAACCAGCCAAGAAAGTCATTTCTTTTCCTCCGCATCTCCAGTATTAGTCAAAAAGAACCAAATTTTCGTTCATATTCTTTTGTTTGAAAAGTGTCGTGGGTCTCGTTTACTTTTGAGGGCCTTTGAAAAACTCTTTATTTTCGTCAAGAACATTTTTTAATTCTTGGAATCCTGTTTGTTTTGTTCAAAGACTGGGTTCTGATCCAGAAACATAAGAGGGTTTTGGTGGGTTTTTGTTGTTTCATGATATTATCAGCTTCACTGAAGTGACGTCAAGTTATAGATTGCTATGGCATGTTCATTGAATGGAGGTCTTAACATTAGTGGTCTGAATGATAATGTTCTGCGATCCAAGGCCAAAAGGGTTTGTGGGTTTTGTCCTACGTTTGACGTTGTGAGATTCCCAGAATCGAAACGAAAAGGCTCCCTTCGTTTGCGTGTTGATTTCATGGGCAAACCCCTAGTTCTATCAGATCAGAAGGGTTTTAGAAATTGGAGAATCAAAGCCGTCGGCAATTATTCTCTCCATGTATGTATAACGCTTTCTATCTTACTTCTCCATTTCTTCTATCGCAAACAGTTTCTTGGTTCAATAGTGAAACCCCATTTCTTATTTACAGGCACAAGCTTCAATCTGTGTGAGCAGAGCTATGAGGTGGTGGGAAAAGACCCTTAAAACCAATATGATAGAGATCCATTCAGCTCAAGAACTTGTGGCTTCCTTGTTAAATGCTGGTGATAACTTAGTTGTTATTGATTTCTATTCTCCTGGTTGTGGAGGCTGCAAAACTCTTCATCCTAAGGTATAATCAGTTCTATGCATGTTCTAGTACTGAAAAACTAATCAAGCAAACAGACTTGGGTATCGAATGTTTTGTGCTGGATTTTTTAACATGCTCAAAGTTTCTGGCTTTATTTTCTGGACTACTGTTAACTAATTAATAAAGTTTGTTTGAGTCCATATTCTGAGATGATTTAGGTGGGTAAAATTCTAATCTTATATACATCTTTTTTCAGATCTGTCAATTAGCCGAATCCAATCCCAGTGTGATTATTCTAAAGGTGAACTTCGAGGAGCTCAAAACCATGTGCCATAGCCTTCATGTTCATGTTCTTCCCTTCTTTAGGTTCTACAGAGGGGCAGAGGGTCGAGTATGTAGCTTTAGCTGCACAAATGCAACTGTAAGTTAATAGTGATTCATTATATTTTGTCTTCTATTTTGCCAGGAATTAATTTTCTATGAATTAACTCTAAACCACTCTTTATTTACAGATAAAAAAATTTAAAGATGCGTTGGCAAAGTATGGTTCAGACCGATCCAGTCTAGGGCCAGCGAAGGGCTTAGATGAATGTGAGATTCTGAAACTGATGCAAGTAGGAGAGCTGTCAATTACTTCGCCGGTACAACCTGCAAAGGAAGAAAATTCGAAGGATTTAGTTATCCAAAGTATGGCTTTGCCTGATATTTTTGGCAAAACTGGTCGCAACATGGGTGGTCTTAAAGACGAAATTGCTATCTGTTAAAATTGTGGGGCCAGCATATTAAGTACTGTGTTGCCACTTGTTTTTGAATTGTCTGTACGTATCCATTGTTGCGTTTTCCATAAGCGGGCTTCTAGTTTTTTAATATCAAGCCTGCCACTTGATTCAAATGGGAATGGAAGATGGAAGATTGTATGCTTATCGAGGATTGTAGACTTCTTCATGTTCCATTTTCTTGACATAAGGGGTATTCAATTTTTGTGGGCATGATCTGTATCCAATCTAATCAGTTACCTTTATCTGTAAGGAAATTTCACATTATACCAAATTTTCACTTTATTCTAATCCCTTTGTATTTCTGTTCGTTGATACTTCAGCAAGTTCAATATTGGAACGCTCCCCCAGTTTCATTATGGGTTCTGTCTGACTATGCTCAAAGGATATACCATCTGTTATGGAACAGGTCACTGTACCAATTTTGCTGATTTTATTTATATTTTATTATTATCGGTAAAAATATAAGTAAATTGATATTCACAACTTAACAATTTTATTTTTAAAAATACAAAAATTGAATTCCAAAATAGAAATAAAAATTACAAAAAAGAAGCAGTAATTTAAACCACGCAACCCATAAGTTGTCAATAATTTTATAATGCAACTATAAAAATTTTGCAATTTATTTAGATTATCCACTTAATGACAATTTTACTTTTTTAAATATTTCTATAAT